>JBBMOE010000007.1:11550693-12041455 GCA_037975065.1 Chaetodon trifasciatus | reverse complement strand
CCCCCCCCCAACCCCGAAAGGGATAATCGGGGGTATAGAACATGAATGAATGAATGAATGAATGAATGAATGAATGAAAGAAACTTAAAGCTGCCCTGTGGAGTTTTCTTCTACATTAATCAAAGTTAAATTTGCAAAGTTTAAACATTTGTTCTGGTGTAACACATCAGTGACACCAGTGTTTACGAGCTACCACAGACAGCGACAGACAGAGGACGTTCACTCTTTAAATCCTAAGCTATGAACACTGCCACCAGTTTACAATGTTTTTTTTTTTTTTTAATACACCCTCAGTAGGTTCCAGCCATGCAGATAATTTAGCTTGAAACTTCTATTGCAGCCCCATAATGACGCTGTGAAAGGGATTATGCTGCTTAACCACAGCGATGTGTTAAGTCACTCTGAATAATCTACAGATCTCATTTCCCTGACAGGAAGTTGTTCGGGTGGAAACTGTGGAGTACGTGAAAAAAGTGTGTTTTAGTCATTTGACTGAGCTGATTCTTTCTTCCTCGGTCGCTCGTCTCTATCCTGTATTTGGTCGCTCCTTACTTCTAAAATGTCTCCTGAGCTCAATGTTCTTATCTCTTGTTTAAGAATTGTGAATAGAACGAACTCCTCTAAATTTTGCCAGCTTTCAAAAAATACCAGCATGACGTGACTGCAGGCATCACCGGCAGTACAGCTGTGCGAGCCCAGCCCGGCTGACTGTGCACTTTTCTGCTTCTACTTCGACTAGATCTTTTTTGGTTACAAAGATAAAAACCTAAAGGAGTCCACAAAACTGCAACCTAAGACTTTATAACTTCCACAAGTGACTGCATTTTCAAAATAGGCCAAATTGGACACAGAAAAATACACAAACAACTCTCACCAAAGCATGAACGGGACATTAAAGCTCCTCAGGAAACCTGGAGTGAAGAGACATGATCAGAATAAGTATGAATTACACCTGACAGCTGACAGGTTACCAGGCAAACACCTATTGTAGTGAAGCCATGATCGGCATCAGTCAGTGTAAGTTTGTTGTGACTGATAGGACTGAACTCTAGCCCTTTCCTGATGCCAATATAGGAAAATAAACAACCGAGGGGGAGGAGAGAGAGGAAGAGCGACTATTAGAATCCAGGGAGAGAGCTGCATTGTGACAAGCTATTGAACGCCTGCAGATCAGAGATTTGTTACCCTTTTAACGTCCAGAAATAGCGAGGTTGCATTTGATTGAGCACAATCCATTTTTCCACAGGAAGAAATAGGGCTCTGTCATTTTTGCTGTGCCTCAAAGTATGGGGAGGGAAACACTGTAGAAAACACTGAAGCAGAACACCAGAAGCACCGCGTTTACTCCAAGTGGAAAATAGATTATAAAACACAATGTGCTTAAAGGACGATAACTGCCACAATCATTTTTTTGAGCTTTAAATACAATATTTGGTAGCAGGTACTGACTTCAATGATGAAAGCTTTCAAAGAAAAGCACACTGGATTGTCTGATTTTATAGTTCAAATTCAGGTTTGATTAACACAAACCACAACATCCAACCGCGATTCGTTCACACCACAGGAATCTGATCCGGTGGCACAGGTGGTAATACTATCGCCTCACAGCTAGAAGGTCCCGGGTTTGATTCCTGCTGTGGGCGCCGGGGGCGTGTCCTCCACCATGCCTTCGGTGCCTGCCGCTCGAGGAAAGGGGCCTTTCCCGTGCTCACCTGGGGTATCCTCCATATAAAAACCCCACTAAAAACATGCAAGAAGATCACCACCTGACCAATGGTGACGAACAGGAACTGGGTCCCCGGGCGCCGGTCGGATGGCAGCCCACCGCTCCTGGTCTGCCGCGGAGGAAGGATGTCCAGGATTGGTTAAAGGTGGAGGACAAATTTCACCAATTTGCATGGCGTGTGAGAGCATGTGTGTAGTTTGTGTGACAAATAAAGGGGATTGTCCCTCCGATCTGATATGTAATTAATAACAGACAAATTTTTGTTTCAAGTAATCAGTTTTTTTTAGTTATACACAAGCCTTTAATTAATGCATGTTTCCCACTACAATCTGCTTTGAGACTCTTTTAAATCCCGTCTCCACGAAACTGACGACCGCAAGCGACGTAACCGCAGTAAATGATGCAGAAAACATAACCAACCTGTTGACATGTCTCTTATCATTTGCGTGATCCTCCCTTCAATGCATGTGCAACAGGGATAGAGACTCATGACATGACACGCAAACTGCAGCCTGGAGGCTTGTTTGTTGTCAGAAATTTAAGATTAGATTACCTCTGCATGGAGATAATTAAGGCACCTCCCTCTCACTATCGAATGATGTGTTTTGACTTTTCAGGGAAACGAGTAATAAATAAATCATAGCTGTTACACAAAAAACATTTTAAGAGCAGTTTAAGAGCAATATACAAGAGCAAGAGCACCACACAACATCAGCAGCACAATTATCCAACGCTCGAGTGTCTCTTCATATCAAAAGGCACACTGCCTATAAATGTTGTAATTACTGATGAAGTGAATGTGACAAATTATATGAGAAGCGATACATGCAAAACAAATCTTAATAAATGCATAAATAGCTTGCTGGAGGGCTTCAAGACAAGCCTCTTCAAGACTGATTTACAGTTTTTAAGTCTTATTTCAACGACAGCTTTTTGCTTCGAGACAAGACTTATTGTTCGGGTGTGCTGCAGATTAGAGACAAAAGGCTGGAGAGTCCAGTCAATCTGCTCCACAGAGAAAAGCTCCCTCTGTAACAGCACAGACACACTGGCCCATGTCTTTGAGAGTGACACTGATACTGGATTTGTGAGTTTTTTGCAGTGTTTTGGTGTGAGTTTGCAAAACGGTGCCTTTTGGCACGGTGGCACAGGTGGTCGCCTCACAGCTAGAAGGTCCCGGTTTGAATCCCGCTGTGGGCGCTGGTGGCGTGTCCTCCACCATGCCTTCAGTGCCTGCTGCTCGAGGACAAAGGGGCCTTTCTGTGTGGAGTTTGCATGTTCTCCCCGTGTTCACCCGGGGTTTCCTCCTTAAATAACCCCACTAAAAACATGCAAGAAGATCAACACCTGACCAATGGTGACAAAAAGGAAGTGGGTCCCCAGGCGCCGTTGTCGGCTGGCAGCCCACCACTCCTGGTCTGCCGCGGAGGAAGGACGGACCAAGGACGGGTTAAAGGTGGAGAAAATAATTTCACGGAAGCATGGCGTGTGTGCATGTTGTGTGCAACTAACCTGTGTGTGATAAATAAAGTACATTTCTGTCTTTCTTTCTTTCTTGTCTTGGAATAAACAAGGCTGAGGAGTAAAGGGACGGGGGAGCAAATCTTAAGGTAAATGGTCAGAATTTATGACACACGGATTCTTTTAAGAATAACAAAGTCCACATAAAATGATCATACTAGCTATGTTTACATGGACACAAATAATCGGAATAAAGGCCCAATCAGATTAAAAATGCCTCATGTAAACACATCAATCGGAAAAGTCTGATCCGATACGGCCCATTCAGAAAGAAATTTCATTCCAAAAGAGAGAGGTGGTTTATGCCGATCATTATTCCGAATGGTGTCCATGTACACACCCATTCGGATCCTGTCTTCCTGGTTGGGGTAAAATTATCTCCACGCTGTGACGCGTTTCCGCCTTTGCAGCCGCCGGTCGTTTTTCGGCAAGCAGAAAACATGGCGGGAGGGAAGCAAAACTAAAAAAAAACTACATTAACAGACACTGCGCCAGAGGGGAGGAAAATAAAACGTGAGGGGCACAAAGAGTGAACGAGCCGAGGACGTGCAGACAACGCTGCGTTTGTTTACAACACAGGCGGAAGTACAGCTTCTTCTTCTACTACTATTTCCGCGCATGCCCAAATGATTTATTCTGATTAAACACTTGGTGCATGTATACGCACGTCATGATCGGATCATTTTATTTAGTAGTAGTTGGAATTTCCGATCATCCAAGGTTTAGATCGGATTGGAGAAATTTGCGCATGTAAACATAGCTAGCGAGACATGAAGCACATACAATGCACAATAACCAGTGATGTGACCTCCTAAACTCACTCATCTGTCTCCTCACTGGGTCCAGAATTGATATGAATCACATCTCCTGTAGGGACTTAGATTTCTGAGAGCAGTTGAACTGACTTAAGATAAAACAAATCAAAAAACCAGTGTGGAGAGAAGAAAAATTCTTTGTATTCTTTGTAGAGAGTTCACCATCTGGAGTGCTCTCCCATAAGTAATTCTGCCATCTGTGGCAATGGTTCTGTCAGAAATTCAAAATCTTTCTGATGTTCCCTCAACAAAGAAAACATATTCCAAGGACAGCGTGTGCTGGGCGAGATAACACGCCCAGTGACTGCGGGCTGCAGCAGTTTCAATCTTTGTGCTGATATTAATGGACGCTCACAGCAGGACCCTGCTGAGATTAAGCCTAATCCCATTCACACAAGAAGAGATTAACAATGCGCTGGCTGGTGTGGTGATCGACAAAATCAATGACTTTGGAAAACAATCATAATGTGTGGCAGCGTGATTGGCCCGTATACGTTCATGGTTGGTGGTAGCATTGGAGGTAAAAGCAGTGAGCTCATTCTCAAGGTGTTGCATCTGCTGTAAACTGCTGTGAAGGAGCCTTTAGTAAAAAACGAACGCGCTTGTAAACTGTAAACTCTTGTAAACTGTCACTTCTACAATGGATGAGAGGGAATTTCACACTCGGCCACATTTCTCCCTCCTGATTCTGATTCCAGCACCTGAAGTCAGAGGATCTGTAGAAACTGAATACAGATCTGACAACAGTGCTCTCTTTGTCGCAGGATGTCTTTTCTTTTTCCTCGCAAACCAAAACTGACCTGTTAAAAATATCATTAAACAGCTCCTCCAAAGCGGTTTCATACCTCTGATTTGTTTTTAATCTGTCTTCACCGCCAGCGAGTGACAGAAGCCCCGTCTGTGAATGGGTCTGGTTTGGCCAAATTGATGTGATTGGCTGGACGGCGTTCAAACAATCTAATTTGACCAATAGGTTTTCACATAAGGGAAACTCATTCTCTGAAGAACTATTTTTATAGATTTCAGTTTTGCTTCATCAATTACTGTCACAGGAAAAGGTTGGGATGGAATCATGTTTCTGTGAAAGTGCATGTGCCAGAACACCCACAACACCCATTGGTGTGATACGCCTGCTGTCAGTAGGCAACGCTCCGCGGCAAGACAAATTAACATACACCTCTCGCTGATACTCAGTCCTCTTAATATGCGTAAGACAAGTGCATCCCTTCCATGAATCTGACCTATGTGCAGGCGGTCAGTTCCTGCTAGGCAAGACCTCCGTGTGAAGGCGAGAAACACCATCACCAACATCACCAAGTCTCTCTGTTCTTTAATAATTCATGAATTTGGGTAAATTAAAGCAATTAAACATCATTACATACAGGCGAAGTTAAAGCGACGGAGCTCTACTGCCCCAAAGGAGAATGTGGTTCCACATGGAGAACATCAAGTCTTCACTCTAGGAGGTGGCATTAATGCCTCCTCCATAACCCAACATGACAGGTCCTACTGCTCTGCATCAACAGTGGCTTGTTTACATGGGTCGGCATGCGACCGAGATTGCAAACAAGGGCCACGGCCTCAATCGATAATCCAGTGACACAGGCTAAAGGTCAAAAAAGCGAATGCATTTCAAAAAGTGCATTAATTCAGTAAACAACACAAAGCCCAGCTTTTCTTTATACGCAGGATGCGAGCAGACCAACACAAAACGTGGCTGATGCTGCAGACAAGGGGGACGAACACGCCGCGAAATCTGAAAATTGCATTCTTTCCCCTTTCAAATATTTCATTAAAGTACAGAACAGAGAACGCACCACTGAAAAAGGGCTAAGTAGCAGCAATGCTCCTTATCCTCTCATCTGCCTCCAGCCAACATCCTTAATTCTTCCTTGTAAATATTAATAACCTGTTGGAAAAATAGTAAAAATACTGGTACAGACACGCATGCAGCTGGAGGAGGACTTGTCAAGGATGACTTCTGTCTCGTCATCATTTCTAAAGAGGCTCATAAAATGGTGATGCTGAGGGCTATGAAGGAGGACGACTCAGTAACACATAGCGCAGACCATTTTCAAACAGACCTACGAACAGCAGGCGCAAATCACTGCCATTTGCATTATGGCTGTTGTGGTGTTAGCGTTATGTCACCCTGCCATTACCAGGTCATTATTACCTTTTATCTTTGCTTCTGCCGCTGTGTTAAGTGCACGTCGTGATGATACCAAGGTCACCGTCACTGTTGGTCTCATTAGCGCAGTGTGGTTAGATGCATGTGAATAAAAGTAAGCTAATTTCTCACTGTTGGTTTATGACAAAGAGCCTGCTTCTTCTTTAATGTGCCTACAATGCTTAAGACTATCTCTCTGTCTCTGGCAGATTCAGACAACCACATAAGCAAGCTGTTCGATTGTTTAATCAAGACGCTGTCATATAAAAAGTAAAGCCAGACAGCGTTGCGTAACATTTTCTTCTGTACTTTTGCATCAGATGGCCGACTATTTGCATCATCATTTAGTCACATTAGACTTGCCAGTTTTCCCGACCCGGCCCATTTGTTTGAGCGCCTGTGCAGACAGGAACCAGCTGCTGACCTTCAAGAGTTTGGAGAGATTTCCTTCTGTCAGATTCATGAAACTGCTGAAAAACATCTTAATGGACGGTGATGGGCAAATCAGACTGAGCACGCACATCTTTAAATGCGCAGGACGTCATTTCTACAAGACGTGGTTTAATGAGCGAGTGAAGTCAGGTGGGATCATGGGAGTTGTTGCCTTCTTTGCTAAACAACCACCATTGCTGATGAAAATGTATCTGACGTGACTCCGGCAGAGATCATATTCACGGGGGAGGTAATGTATTAAAGATTTATTCGTTTTACGTTCAGTCACGTTGGCTGATTTCCTTCTTCAGTCTCGACAAATCATCTGATGTTTCCCTTGATGAGTTATCGCTACTCAGGGAAGATAAAAGGGATATGAAGCCACTGACAGGCAGCCAAATGAAACGCACCATTACCTTGAATAAAATTATGAAGTGGATGTAAAACACTGTAATATAAAACAGAAATGAGAAAAGGAGGCAGCTATTGTTATTTCTGAGGAACACTGGGGAGAAATTTGGACATTTCAGTGGTCATCAACTAGCGCCTTATTTTGGCGAGAGCACTGTTGGAAAAATGTCGTAAGATACTTCAAGACCCCTGTACAGGGTAAATATGCAAATACGCCAACATGCTGGAGACAGCGTGGCTCAGAGGAAGCTAACCATTACCATAAATTTTGGGCCTGTCCTAAACTGAATACATATTGGAAAGAGGTTCATAAGACTCTAAACTCTGTATTTGGAATTGATATACCATTTACTTTTGAAAGTATTTATCTGGGACATGTTAATAATTTGGAACAGAGAAGTCATAAAAAACTGTTGCAGGCCCTTCTGGCGGCAAGCAAGAAAAATATTACTAGAAAGTGGCTAACCTAAGTTAACCTACATACTAAATATGAGAAAAAACAAATTCTATTGTATTTGGAATAAATGGATCAATTATATTACCCCAATGAGAGCAGATTTTTTATGACTTCTCTGAATGGTTTACATGTTTTCTAAAGTATAAGGTTTATTTTTCTCCTTCCTTACTGTAGGCTCCCCGTTACTGTGAATAGTTTGGAGTGTCAGATTTTCTATGTTCTGGCTCTCAGTTCATGGCTTTCGGTTATTAGTGATTTTTGCATATATGGGCTGATGAGTGAAGGGAACTGGCTTAAAGTTTTTTTTTGGGGGGGGGGTGGGAAGTTAGAAATGAGTGGTAATAGAGGCGATGTTGAAGTGAGTTAAAAAATGCCCACAAAAAAGGAAAGAATCTTGTATTTGTATTTGTTTTATGTGTATAACTGTATACATTTGTTCCTTCCAAATAAAAATAAAATTAAAAAAAAAATTATAATGCGGAAATGTTACACATTATACTTTTAACCAGACACATGGAAAATCTCTGTCTATGGCGGTCATTTCGAATATGAGCTGTAGATCATGCGCAGCCTTGCAGCGCTGTGAACGAGCATCCGTTCAATGCAGTTGTGAGGATTATATACGGGGGTTGAACAAAGCTACCTGCCAACAACACAGACTTGTCTGAACGATGACCTGTCCATGCAATCGCTTCTCTTATTGACGAAACGTCCGCGCACCCCGGCTGATTGTATTCCAGCAATCACTTCGAAAACTGTAAAAAGCACCTGCCAAAACACACACAATCCCCGGGCAACAGCGTATTCCTAATCCACGGCAGGGATGTGGATGCTGTTGCAATTTCCCCAGCCGGGTCGATAAATGCCACATACATTCTTCCATCCAGACGGCCACAACCTTCAACCGCCTTTCTCTGCTGCTCAGTTTTATAAATTAGAAATCAACTGTGGTAATAAGAAAACTGAATCCAATTAGCATCGCCCCCCTAAGAAAAATATGACGCATCAAGCGCTTTTTTTTATAAACAAGCACAAAGCAAATATATGAAAAACAGGAAGGGGAAAGATTATATTGAAGAAGAAACACAACAAAGTGGCAGAAATTGCAAGCACCTGCAGAAATAAGACATTTATGCTGAAATACTGATGGAAGCAGAGACGCATCAATTAGCCAGCCTTGGAGAGACGTCTGCATGGAGATGAAAATCACCTCAGCTCATGTTGTGGTGGAGGAAGAGTGCAGCTGTGTAAACCTGCCTCCTCCAAATTTCATTGCCAGCTCTCCTGAGAACTGTTGCTACCTGGTGGCTATAGCCACAGCTTTGCACTGTGTGATAATTACTTCACAAATCACAGAGAAGAGCAAAAACTGACAATGCTCACCAACAAGAGGGAGAAGCACACAGACCGAATCATTACCATCCCAGTTTTGTTTCGCTTTTAAACAACTGAGAATTATCCTGCGTGCTGAGGTGACACCTGGCATCCAATCCATTAAATATGGAGTAAACATAATTACAGCGCTCCTAAAAAGCTGTTTCCTCAAGGCCAACGGCGCCGAGGCTCGTTCCACTGAGCATTTTCATTTTAAATGTGTTTTTTTTTTGACATCTGTCCTCAGACATATAATATAACTTGTGTTCAGTTGCTTTGTGTAATTGCTATTTGAGCCCCAGACATTTTCATATCGCTATACTGATCCAAAGCACGCTGAAACGGACAGTCTCTTTAATTTAATGTGCTGATTGGTCGAGCTACCTTGGATTTTTATGGCTTTCACTCTGCAAATACAATCTGATGTAAAGAAGAAGAAGAGGAAGAAATCCCTTTATTAGTCACATTTTTTACACACAACATGTGAAGTTAGGAGGGGAAACTGCACACGCCATGCATGTGTGAAATTTATTCTCCGCCTTTAACCTTGGACCGTCCTTCCTCCGCGGCGGACCAGGAGCGGTGGGCTGCCAGCTGACCGGTGCCCGGGGACCAGTTCCTTCTTGTCACTATTGGTCAGGTGGTGATCTTCTTGCATGTTTTTAGTGGAGTTTGCATGTTCTCCCCGTGTTCACCTGGGGTATTCTCCATAAAATATACCCCCACTAAAGACCTGATCAATGGTGACAAAGCAGCAGCTGGCAGCCCACCACTCCTGGTCTGCCGCGGAGGAAGGACGACCAGGATCGGTCAAATGCGGAGCACAAATTTCACCAATTGCATGGCATGCGTGTGTATGTGTTGTGTGACTAATAAAGGGGATTGTCCCTCTGATTCTTCTTTTTCTTCTGAATTACACGCACATATGCTGAGAGAATTACCAATCTCGGTTATCATCAGGATACTGGGAGAGAAACTGGGGGAAAACATAAGCAGGAATTTTTGAAATCACCACAATCACTTGGGACAGAAAGTCTCTGCAGCGCTAATTGTGGATTAAAATGCATGTTTCACTCGAAGCTACACTGCAAGTAAAGAAAAAAAAAAGTCAAAGCAGGTGTCAAAATACCTGCTTTAACGACTCTGGGCTGTTGCCAGAGAAACATATGGCCATGCCCGAGCAGTGAGCAGCAGCTGTGTATCCTGTTGGTTATTCACCTGTGACTCAGGAGATGTTATATGCAGAGCCAATTCAGAAGAGAAGCAGGTGTCCAGACACAAAACTTTTAACAACCCGAGTCCATGTTAGCGAGTGCCGTCCACTTCTTTGTCATGCAGATGTGCTGCTCTTATTCTGAAATTCTCCCTACCTGCGCGAAGGTGTCCTAGTAGATCAAATCAGAGCCTCTGGTGTTCTCCCACAGCAGAAAACTGAACACCATGACTCAGGCATGTTTATAATTTGGAATGCGAGATAAAATTGCTGTTAAATGGATTTTTTGTGCTTACTGCTCTCTTGTTGTGTATATGACTTTGTTTCCACTCTTTCCCAAGTAAAGCGCTTTTAATCTCCAGTGTGCTAAAAATAAACTTCAGCGTAATTATTTTAGAACTGCGTCAGGGTTTAATGAAAAACATTTATAGACACAAAGCAAGTGATGGAGTAAAAAAAGCAGACGCTTCACAAAATAGTGTTGGAGGCAGAATTTAGGTACAGGTGCTTAACATAAACAGCATGTGCCAAAGCGGAGAATAATACGCAAAAACCTTATTCAACACACTGTGATATTTCTCTCATGCAGTGCTAGTCAGTCGGGACAATAGCTGCAGCTTTATTCCATATCTCAAAATACCTGCTTGTCTTATTCCTGCACTAATGTGCGAAAGGCCGTTTCATATATTACACAGTGGAATAGGGGCCCTTGAGTCCATCACAGGAGGAACAGTATTACTGTCACAGATAAAAGTGATTTTCCGCTGTTCTAACAGCAGTAAATCAGTGCTCTAACCAAGGCTGCTTCTGCCACGTGTCACTGTGCAACCGCTTACAGTAAGGACTGTGCTGATGTGAATTCATGTAGGAGTGTGGTTTCCTTTACAATAACAGAGGGCAAGGCTGATACAGAGATTGACAAACGGCGGGTCGCAGCGACAAGCCGTCCGACTCTTACGTAGGAGCTCGATGGAAGAAAGAGCCGTGCCTGATAACCAACCTGTGGCGACGGGGTTGCTGCTTTAAAAACTGACAGACAGTCATACATAGATGACGGCTTACCCCGCACGGCTGGAAGATAAGCCCGTCGACTTCATGGCTGACCTGGGATGTGAAGCTGCCTTCCAGTAGCTGAAAAATAGTAAAAAGGAGGACACAGTCTCAGTGAAGCAAAACTGATAAATGACAAGATGGGAGGCTGAAAGCTTAGTTGGAAACACATGAAATGACATTGATTTATAAAGTCGACTGCAGCCGTTACCTAACCCTCTAAAAGTGAGCTGAAGTATTGAATCTCAACATAACTGGAAGGCTTATATACTCAAAAAAAAATCCTGCGGAGGTACAAGCATAAAGTCAGACACAGTGTTTTCATTCATCTAGCCCTGAAACTGAGCAATAATCTCTTTGATTGATAATGCATGACTCGGAGATCAATATCTGCAACTTGAAAGCCCAGGTTGAGGACAGGAATAGCAAATCATTAAGTTCCTGGTGACTGGGAAGAGGGGATTTCATCTCTTCCATTAACACCAGCCACCGTAGGAAAGGAAGCTACGGCAGCATATTAGAGGCGGGATGCCCAGGAGACGTGGCAGAGCTGCTGTACAATAAAAGCACATTTTCTACATCATGAAGCACATCAAGAGCCATGGCAACTAGTGCAGGATACAAGAAGCACTAAAATAAAGCAGAATATACTTTATTTATACCAATGACTCCAATATTACATACAATATTACATCTAGAATGGATTCTACCTTATTACAATAGAAAGTGAACTATATGAACTTATGATTCAACTTAAACTCTTTATCAGTCCCATTTATCTTTTTTTGCCACCAGTTTTAAATTCTCCACAAATTTAAATCCTATTTTTTTGCCTGTATTGGTTTATTTTTTGGGCAAACTGGCACCATTAAAAGTACGCCAAATTAGCTATTAGCAGTTCTTGCTCACAGTGTGTCCACAGATGTACAGACGACTATTACTGGACTGTTTTGATAGTGAAGGAAACGAGTTCTAGCAAGGTATAAGGAGCTGCTCTGTGTGTGATGTCCTCTGGACCTCTAAGTCGCACTAATATAGAAACAAGTGTGTCATGTCTGCGTTATGATGCCAAGCACAAGTGCAAATTTTGAAACACTTGTCCCTCCTTTCACCTTACGCTGCATCTTCACATGGCAACTGGGTCGGGCTGTGGGTTGGTTTGTTTTCCAGGTGTTGGCTTTTGGTAATGGGAAATGGAACCATACAACTTCCCCATCTGTGCACACATTATAAGACATTCACTAAAATATATGGGACAGAAAATAAAGCCGAATATTAGAACTGAGTGAGCTCACATAAGGGCTGGGGTTTAATTCCAAACCCAAAGCAGAGAAGCACAAAAGAATCGTGTGCAGCCGGGTATGACGACTCCGACGGCTGTGTGTTTCGTGTGCCGAGACCAGGAGGAGACCGTGTGAGGATGACAGCCGAGGTTAGCTGAGCGCTCCACCTTCTGTGATATTTGAAAACGCAAGGAACTGAAGGAGGAACTTTAAATCAAGGTTTTAAAAGTGAACACGAGACATGAAAAGAAACTGCAGCCACATGGCAATTCAACCACGTCACCTTCGTCCAAAACAAAACTTTGCATAAAGTTTAATGCGATGCTGTGTTCTTTGTGATGGATTACGAGTCTGGGTAGCACCAAGAGAGGCCTTCTACTGCTGCTTGGAAGATAAGAAATCAATCTAAAAACGTATCATATGCCTTGGAAAATGTTCGACTGTAATTTAATACCAAATGTCAAATCTAATATATGATTATGCATCACTACACAGAGAAGAATCTGTGAGCTTTTTAAAGGGCAGACAGTAACAGAGATTACAGAATCACTGTCAGCCCCAAAAATACAGATTATATCCATCTTTGAAAATGCAATAACATACATTTTTCTATGAAAAACTGGCTGAATAAAGCAAGAGAATCATCGGCCCGCTCCGCAGTTCCTCTCAGCTTTTAGAGCGTTTTAGAGTCTTTCAGCTCACAATTTTGTGTCAACGTTTTAACAGCTGGTGAAATCAATTAATGTCAGCAGAGGAGAATTTTTCAGATATACTTTAAAAAGAAATAGGAAAAAATGATAAATCCAACAGGGTATCTTTGACATACAGCGCTGGAAATGAGGATGAGTCACTGCCAGTCACAGGAGCTTCATCATTATCTTGTGCTGTTATGTCAGAAAAGGTGTTGTTTTGTTGCTAATCTTTGTGTGAAAACCAAGAAACAAGTGATCAATGCTATTCTGAAAGTTTATGCAGAAGGTAAGTGTACGAAAGCAGAGAGGAAATGGCCTCGGTCAATAACATGGAACGCGAACGCATTAGCGCACTGCAGTGTGTATCAGGTATCATACCCAAGCCATCAAGATGAACTAAAGTAGAAAGCAATACATTTTAGCCATACAGGAAGGCACTGAAAGTGGAACAATCTATTGTGCTTAGAGAGGCTTCTTATTACATATTATAAGTTGTCTCCTGTCTGAATGAGACAATAAAATTAAATGATTAAATTTTAAATAACAATGGCTGCATCTCTCCAGCTCTGATATTTCAATCAGCAGGCACGGACATTGTGAGTGTCTGTTGACTTGGACACAGAGAAGTATTCAGTAGATATGGAGACTGTCAACAATAATCAGAGCCAAGGCGCATTCACTATGCAGGAGATAACAGATTGTCATCATCTGCCTTGGTGCTGCTGGGACACTAACCAAATTATAACCTCAATCACAGATAGGATAAAGTGTGTAATATAACAGAACTACTTAATGCAAGGGGAGTAAAACCATTTCATACACGGCAGCAGGCTTGGAAGAGCCAGAGTCTGCAAGTGAGCAGACACTGCTTTAAATGCATCTGATAATATTTGCTGCAAAATAGGACAGTTATCCATACTTTGAAAAAAATGAAGACACAAATATGTTGGTGTGAACACACAAATCGTTCACATTATATCTGAGAGCTTATGTTGCACAGGCTTTTGAAACTCAATGCAATCTGTCAAAGAGCATTTCTTCTGTCAGTGAAATGTGTCCTTGGAGCTTCCTCTTCCATTGCCGAAGACACATTGACATCAAAAGATGATTTCTTCGTGATTCCAACTAAGTGAAAGTGGCTTTGTGGAGTCTTCTTGCGAACTAACAAAAGCTCTATTTACGTTCAGTGTTTCTCACCAAGACTCGCCGTGTTTATCCTTGAGTTTGAAAGAACATGGTGAACAGCATTTCCTTCTTCAGAAAACATGTTTTTAAAAATATTTCAAATTGTACATCATCTATATTCAGGGTTACTAGCCTGCAGTCTTCTTCCCTGCCACTGCTGGCAAATCGCTAAACATGTGCTACCGCTGCTAAGTGTCAAGCAATAAAATAATGTTAAACTGGCAGCAGGAACGTGGATGGCACTCCCTTAAATGTAGAGGTGTATGCACAATTCAACAAAACTGGAACCCAAATGAAAAAGTTTGCTCCACAGGTGGAGCTTACAGGTGGTCATAAAGTCCATTAGGCACCTTTAAACAACGATAAATGTGTTAGCACACAACACACTGCACTTCCCATGAAAATGTACTAACTGCAGAGCAGGTGCTGACTTCACTGCAACCTGGTTTCATTATTTATTTGTTCACATTTATTCACCAAGTCTGTTTGTTTCACATTTCCAGCATTTCCACTTAATGATATTGCGAATGGTTTCCAATACAACCCAGACGTTCTGGTCTCACTTCGGCTCTCTTTAGCAAATAAAAGCTATAATAGGTTTTGGTGAAACTGCTGCCACCATGGCGCTCCAGCTTAAATAGAGAAAAATACCCCATGTCTGTTATATTTATAGCACTGACAAATGTCACATTCCCACAAAAAAACTTTGATGCAAAACATCGCTATTTCTCAAAAGACGCCTTTCAGGGAAGTAAGTGAAGTCATCAGCACTTAGAGGAGCACTACATACATTTATCTAAAGCAACAGCAAACTGCTCGGTCTCTGCTGTATCTGCACAGAAAGCAGAGCAACATCAGTGCTCTCCAGAATGATGAATGAGTCACAGCAGATCACACAAAGCTTGACAATCATGCTGACATGGAGAAGGCAGATAGCCAGACTAAAAAGAACGGGTGCCTTTATGAGGGAACGGCATGTAGGCGGCAAGATCTGGGAGTTCCATTTCAGTTCTCCTGCCATCTTAGCACACCCACCCACCACCTCCGTCGAGCACAGTGAACCTTGGATGGAGAGATGAGCAGAGAGAAGACTTCCACTCACACATCCTCCTACAGTAAGGAAGTTCCTTGGAGCGATAATGCAGAGAGGGGGCAGCAACCCTGCTTTCATGGTAAACCTTTTTGGGAAGGAAACACAAAGTTGTGCCCAGTACAGTGGGGTTGTGTAGGCGGAGGTGAACGGCACAGCCCCATTAAGAGATCAAGCTTTCAATGCAGACTACAGGCCAGAGATGGGACAAAGGAGCCGCTCGGGGAGACGAATCAACCGCTAACATGGCAAGCTATGTCTTTCCCCTCGAGAGAGTGAGTGTCAGTGTGATGGAAGTCGGACCATTTTCCTCTCCAGTGTTTCATGTTCGGGCTCATTTCACAAAAGGACATGGTGATGAATGATATGCGGCCTGGCGTTAGGCGGGTACCATCGAAATGACATGAAGAATGGCATTCCCCTTATTTTCACCAGCCAATCAAACAGAAAAAAAAAATCACATGTCATCAATTCGAGCTGTCTCTTAATCATACCTCAATGAATAACAGCCATAAAATGAAGATATGCAAATTAATTGCAAATTAAATGAAATATTTAATAAAAAAAAAAAAAACGCAGGCACAACCCAAAGAGCCAAACAGTATTCACAGTAGTTGCGTAAAATACCTCCACTAACAAAGCAACAGTGACCACACACTAATGATTATTTTCTTCATCAGTGAACCCCACCTCTGCAAATGTCTTGCCTTTGTCTGGCCACCACTCCAAAACCCAAATATATTCAGTTTACAGTCATTAAAACAGATTTACGGCAGCAAGTTTCACACCCGAAGAGCCAGAATTGAGAATATTCTGCATTTTTGCTTGGAGTATTGATTATCAATTATTTTACTTGTCTTGTGATCATCTCATTGCCTGATTGTTTCAGCTCTGGTCAGATTACTGACACTGAACTAGGAAACAGCATGGCAGATTTGATGCCTTCATGCACGAGTAGAGCAACAAACGATCAAACGCAACCTGTCAGCCAAGAAAAACAATTGAATCAATCAAACACATTCAAAGTCTGCGCTGGTCTTGGTCTGTCCCAATTATTCTGTGAAGCTAGTGTTGAATTTAGCTAATGCTTTATTTAGAGTAAATACAGGCATCTATACACCAGTGGCCAAGCTAGGCTGACTCAACAAACACTAAATTAGAATGTAATGTAGGAGCATCAGAAATTTATTATAGCCTACAGGCAACTGGTCAGACCGTATTTTCTTAAGTCAGTTTGTTTGGCTTTTAAAGCTATTCCCCTGGATTTCTGCTTCCACAGATTGATAGAGAACTTCAAACACTGTTTTTATGTTCTGCTGCAACAAAGCATCCCAGGTGGGGAAATTATAGTTTTGACCTTGACTCTGAGTGACCACTTCCTGGTGTGGATCAGATTAACAGACTGTATGGGTCTCACCGCCATCGCTCAACTGGAATACAAAATGAGCAGACTGAGCGGACTGCTGATGAGGTTTTTGGGCTCATTTCGACTCAAGGTTCGATCCGCGGGGCGAACTCCAAGGTGACAGCGAAGCCAATTGTACAATGATGTACAATGAACAGAACCAAATGAATGAATGTCACCACCACAATGTGCAAAGACATCCCACTGTGAGCGAGGAATCCATGTCTGTGAGGTAGCTGCTGATAGATTGATTGGATTTTTCACTACAGTCGACCTCATCATTAATAAAACTTAATTGTATCCAGTGGTTACTGAATAACTGGCATGCAGAAAATACACAGCAAAGGCCTCAGAAATATGTTTGAAAAAGTAACAAGCGACACACACAAGTTTTATATATAAACTATTTCGCCACCTTATGGTCTATTTATATGCATATGCAGGCAGCACAATGCAACATGCCCTCATTAGCAAAGCGACGCTGTGGCTCATTTGCTGTGCAATATCACCTGCTTTTCCAGCACCGGCACACCTGGACTGATGATATGCACTTTCCATTCCTGAAGCCTTTGTGTTTTCCTGCTGTGTGCTCGTCCTCATTGCTCTGAGGAGGTTTAGGTGCGGGGGCTGAATCAAAGGCGAAGAGGATGGATTGATATTCCAGTCAGACCACAGGGCTCTTGCTGGAGGCTCCTTTCAAGCCTAACGTGAATGGGCCTCTTAAGCCAGTGTGCAGTTCCCTATTAGACGAAAAGCCCACATCAGAGTGTGAGTGCAGGGCTGCTAAGCCACTGGCTGGCCTGGAGTCAAACAGGGCTACGCAGTCTGGAGAAGTTACACGTCTGCGACCGTCTTATCTCTTGATGGATATTGGTCGTTTCATAAAAATCGTGACCGAGATGAAATTTTACACATTCATTTGCGGTGACAGGGAAAAGATGAACTGAGACATTAAAACTTTGAAGATTAAACCTATAAGGGATGGCGTGAGATGAGGATGATGGGAAATATCAGGGCACAGCATGAAACTGAATTGCGGTATGAAAAGAACCTGTGGCAAACCGGACAGGTGTCTTGATGAGTGACGAGAATTAACTAAAATTTCCTACTGTGAAATTAGCAAGTTATTGCAAGATGACAGAGACTTGACGAATCAAGGAATCACTGCACTGAAATTCAGACTCTGCGCTGGTGCCCAGGGACACAGCGGGAGCTTACGTGTCTATTTTTAATTATGTCATTTCTAGTTCAGTGTCACCATCACTTCTTTCTATATCTCTTTGTCACACACACACAAGTATCAAAGCACTTTTTAGAAAATGAGCTCGTCTGGATTTCACCTCTTCCACCTTTCCTAAAAAAATCAAAGAGCTAAACAAAGCACAAGCATTGCACAACAGGACACGGCCAAAAATAGAGCCGTCCACTGTGTCCACACGGGACACACTGCATAAGCAGCAGGTAGGATCTCATGTGAATGTGTGTGACCTTTCAGTTGGTGTCTACACAGGTGGGTTTTTTCCAGGCGAGTTTTGTTTTCAGCTTTCAGGAACATGATCACAACGAGCCATCACAGCCATCACAACGACAAAACTACTGTCAGTGGTGAAGTCTGTAAGGACTCTGACTTAGTAAGCACCTGAAGACAAACGTTTTGTAAAAAGCCTGCCTTTGGGGTGAGTGTGCACACTGATAACCCACTGGCTGGTCGACAGGTAACTCAGCCAGTCAGTTTTAATGGGGGGATGGGTGTGGATTGGGTTTAATGAGTTTCTATATTAGTACATTCATTACACTAGAACACGCATTCATAAACAATCTCTTTCCCAAATAGCTGTCTTCCAAAAATAACCATGACAAATATGGAAAATAGGGCTTCAGCTACTGATTATATTCATGAGATAAATCTACAGATTATTTCACTGAATAAATAATCACACAACGTCTTGAAATGTTTTGGTTTTGTCCAACCAGCGGTCCAAAAAGATTCAATTCATTTCATTATTAGAGAAGACTACGAAAACCAGAAACTACTCACATTTGCTATAAAAAATATCTAAATGGTTCTATCATTAGAACGGCTGCAGATTAATTTTGCAACAATTGATTAATCGAGTGACTAATCATTGTCGCTCTAATGGAGCTAGATATCTCTGAGAATATTACAGAGACAATGAGTGCAGAATGTGATTCATATAGCTATCATACATCTATTAAAGGGTATTAAATCAGCTCATTAAGAAGAAAAAAAGACAGAGATGCTCCAGGGCGGCTACATGCATTGAGTGTATGTGACACACTTCCTGTGTAGACAGTGTGTTACTACAAGCGAACAAAACTTTAATCCCCCCTCAGGACAGCTGTGGGTGCAGCGCAAAATGGACAATAATATGAGCAATGTCAAACAAATAAACCATACAAGATTAAGTTATCATGTTGCAGAGATGGGACCTCGGCCAGAGCAAGTCTGTGCTGAAGCTATACGGCTGCCGGTTAAGACACATCAACTCCGGGAGAGAAAAGATAAACCGACAACCACAAGCGCGAACACGGCCCACACACTCAGACACTTTCATACAGACAGCAGACAGACAGAGTCCGTGTGAAGAGGCAACAAACGGGAGGCAGCCCTTCACCGGGCTCCACCAGCATGCTGCTGTACCTGTGCTGTCTGAGCTGCAGCAGGAGAAGAGACGGTCTCTGCGCTGAGACAGACAGAGCCGGGGTCGGCTGGATGTCAGGCAGAAAAGACCGCTCCGCTTTGGTTTTTGAGGCTGTGCAAAACAATCTGCTTCCCTAGCTGCACTGGGGAGATGAAGGGAAGTGATCAGAATTTAGCTGTGGTGGAAGCGCATGCTAATTGAGCCTAACCTAATTTGATACTTGACATAAGGCTACACTTAATCTTCGGGCTGCAAATAACATTTTTCATTACTGATCAATTGATTAATCATTTGCTTATTTAACAAGGCACAGAATAGCAATTAAAAAATGCCATTGGCAATTTCTTAAAGGCCAAGGTGACATATTCACACTGCTTGTTTTGTCCAACCAACAGAAATCCACCTGTTAGTACCAACGGGTGCAATAACACCGGTGTTTTAACTCAGAGATGTTTAATTCATACAGCTGAAAAAAAAAAAAAAATCACAGGGATACTTCCAGGTATGCAAATGCACTTTACACCAAATCGAGGTTGGTCCCAATTGTGCAACATTTACTTTAGTGCCGGGTGGATCCACAGACACTCATGCAAGACTCTAGAAGTGCACGTTTATGAACAAATAAACAAAGTCTCGCTCTTAAAGTTGTGATAAACATAATTTAAGTACGCCGATAAAAAAGGGCAAGCTCTGGTGAGTCTCTGGCAACTGTGAAGGCTGCAAAATAGCTACAGCTAAGTGTCCCCTGCAAGATTTTCTAATATCATTATGTCATTATTTCAAAGAAATTAAAATACATGCATGCATCATTGCATTTGTCCGCTTTCAGGACGGAAGTTAGAGTTAGCTTTGCTCGCCAAGTTCAACATCTCAAATGGAAGACAAAACTTAAAGGCACACTGTGTTCTTCTGTCAAGGGACAGACGGATGCCATTTCCATAGATATGTCCAAAAAGTTTTATCCTCTTCAGCATCCTCAGTAGGAAAATACACATAATAGCTACATTATCATTACAGCTTATATGTCCTTGGAGAAAAAGTGAGGGAAAATAAGCAAAGCACAGAAATGATTAAAAACACAAGTATTCCAGAAATAAATGACGGCAGCCGTGCTGGTTTTCTCAGGAGGACTTACTGTTGAGAAGGATAGTGGGCAAGGATGTCATAACATCACCACGTGATGAGGGTCTTCAGAACATCTGAACACCTGTTGATCTGACCCAGAAGACGCATAATCTTTTCCTCATGTACATCAACTCTGAGCCTGGGAGGCACAGAGGGGCCAGGCAAGCAGAACCTACATGCTGCCACGTATTCATCCACTGTCTCTCCAGTGAATCAGACCTTCACCGTATAGATGTGCATCATCCAATGTTGCATAATGTCTTGGAGGCTCTGAAGCAAACTAAAAACTTTCAAAGCAACTGAGGTAAACAAACGTTAGTCACTGAGTCCATGTTGTGTGTTCTTCCAAGCAGCATCAGCCCTTATACAACAGTCAACATGTTTCCCTCTGCGAGTGGGTGCAGCAGCAGCGGCAAGAGAGAGAGGATGCAGGTGGAGTGCAGCTTTTCCTTGGACCTAACCATGGAGGATGGCTGTATTACTGAGGCCAGAGGTGCAGGCTCAGGAATGCTTTATTGCAGTGTGTTTCATAAACTGAGTAAGACACACAGAAGAGCTGTGAGATATCACGTCTATCTACCCTCGCCAAAGCATTCCCACTTTTTTGCTGTTAATTAGAATAAATACTCAGGGTCAATAACCCAGATTGTACTTCACTGGCTCTGTCATTATCTAGCAAACATCTTATAACAGTATTGCAAAGTGACAGAAACCCAGACAGGAGATAATATAAGTACCTGCTGCACCCTGATTTGCATTTGAGCTGATCCGGCAGATGTGGAATCAGCACAAGCTAACTCAGATTCAGCACAACACCATATCCTGATTTTTACTTTGTTAGAGCGCACACATAAAGGAGACAAAGCCAATAGGGAGCTTTTCCATTTCCAACAGCTGGAGACTCGACAGCTGACAGAGGTGTGAGGTCAGCGAGCAACAAGGAACCTGCAGACAGACAGCGCTCAGCTAATGAGACATGCTGTGAAGAAGCGGTTACTTTTTTTTTTTTTAATCGAGTCTGGCCACTACAAACCTGCTCAGACAGGAAAAGCGAGACTCTCACTCAGGGATCTCGTTATGAGGACAAGAAGAGGACATTTTACATCGAGTCAAGGGCCGTTAATGACAACTGAGCCCACTGGAGAGGAAGGTGAGACAGGCAAGCATAAACAGCCGTGTCATATCAGTCGCGTGGTTGGCTGCAATTACTCAGTACATGGTCTGGGATGAACACATGGGCCTTCTACACAAACAACTGTATTCCTTTGATAAGGCTGATGACGGAGAGCGCTGCAACAGCCCGAGATGCAGTGCCCGCTGTGAGATTTCACTTCGTCTCTGCACTCACATTGATAAATATTTGAACCTGGATTCCATTTGTGGCGACCTTTCAAAGTGCATCCAGTTACACCTTATCTACTAAGGTAAACAGCCTATCTGGCTTTGCAGGGATAAGATATTGGTTTTACTTAAAAAAATAAACATATATTAGTTTGTCTTTGGAATGAATTTAAAAGTTCATGTACATACAGATGATGACTCAATGGAGGATGGACTGTGGGGCACAGAACAGCCACAGGTGACGGTGAACATGCCGCTAATATATGAAAAGATAAGTCTGTCAATAAGCTTCAGCCTGACCGCAAGCTTGGCAAGGAATCGAGGGAGCACACAAGGAGAAAACTCAAATCAGAAAATGTCTGGGTAGTGTGGAGAGGAATCCCCACAGGTAAATCTCAATTAGATTAGACAACTTCACTAATCTCTAGAGGGGAAACCAGCCCATGCACAGCGATAAATAATAAAGGAGATACGTCAGACAGGTCAAAGTCAAGTTAACCGTGACATCACTCATTGGTTTCTGGACAAACATTTTGAAGCCTTGAGTTTGGCATTACGGTAAAGGCCATCTTGGTCTTTTGGAGCCAGGTGTGAGCATATTTGGATGAGAGAGTGGAGCTGGGGAGGATACGCTGCTGTGCCTCTATCCTGATTCGACTGAGGATCTGAGGATATCCCGCCTAAAGGTCTATTTTACTCGAAATGAGGCCATTATTTACAAAATAAACATCATGCTGCATTGAAGAAGACTTGAAACTAGCTATTGAAGCCATAAACTCATAAATCAAGTCAGAAGCAGAAGCATTTTCTCATAAGCTTACATACAATCTGGCTTTTTTGGCCACCGCTGGGGTCACACCCTGCTGGCCGTTAGACAGGTTTAAGGCACATCTGCAGTGGCTTCACTTCAGACCTGGAAGCTCCATCCACTATTTACACCATCTATGGTGTCAGCATACTAAACAACAACACTACAAACACACAAACTAACAGATATTTCAAGTGCCTGCTTAGCCTCTGAAAAACATCAACACTACTTTGTTGAATAGGCAATAAATATGTAATAAAACCTTAACAATTAAGCTAGGTAAATACAAACAATGCTGAATGCAAGAAACAAGCAAGTCAGAAGTATGGTCTGAACTCTCCTTCTGGGTCTGTCTCCAGTAAAACCAATTATAGAAGCAGTTGTCTTAACAAATGAGTTACTCTTCCGATTGGCAGCAGTGCTGTGCTACAACAACATTCAAGGAACTGAACACAAAACTATGGATGAAACCATGCATTTGTTTTCATCATTTTGTTGGAACAAGTCCTCAGGCAACAGTCAAGATTACATTTAGCAGTTTTAAGGCAATATTCTGGTGAGCAAACCGCAGCAGCAAAGTAGCTCTCAGTGCAAAATAAACAACACTCCACCAAACTAAACAGGCGATAAGCAATCATGATATCATAAAATCTAAAAACTATTTCGCTTCACTGTTTATCTTTACAAGGAAGTCAATTCTTTTGGCCATTTTGTATTCAGTACACACACTGAACCTTAATCTCGCCCACTGCGATTAGGTTTGAGCTTCGTGAAAAGACTTCAATCTTCCAAAAGTATTTAGATAACTACTTTCTGGTCTCTATCCAAAGTCAATCTCGGTTCAAAAAGGTATTTCAAGATGAGATCTACTCTCAGGTAAGAAACTCATTCTTTCACCTGAAGTCCTTCTCTCCTCAGTTCCCAACCTGTCTGAGCTGCTGAGGGGAGGTGGGTGATGGCCTGGGGTCAACTGGAGATACGAGGCTCATTACAGGAAACTTTATTCAACTTACGCCTAATTTCTTTGGAGATATGATAAATGAGTGAGGGATATTAGATATTCTGCCCAGGGCAAAAGACAAATCAACCGCATCTAATTTCCCTTTGTAATTTTAACATAACCAAATTGTGACTACATTCAATCTGTATATACCATGAGTCCTATTAAATCACTACACTGTATGCTCTGTAAACGTCGAACTTATTCACACTCACTCACACACTCAGAAATGTTTCATTTTCAAGAACTGAAAAAATAATTACTCTAAATGAAAATGTTTCCAGCTTTGGACTACCCTACCCCTAACCCTAACCCTAACCTAACCCTAACCCATCATATCCACCCTATATATGACAGCCAGCGTCACCCTGAATTGTCCTGTCTACTTCTATTACCAAAACTGTGGTGGATTAACTTTCTGCCATTCAACTAATCGCTTAATGGACAAATTGCTGCAGCTCTACATGCAATGGAACATGGAGTGCAAGTGAAAAAAAAAATGTCATGACCTGCAAAACATTTTCCAGCACTAAGGATGTTCCAACTTTTGGGACTTATCCTCAAGGTCATAAGAAAAGCCAATGCGGCAAATAGCTGAACTTTGCATATCCTGGACTGAAAACATGAAACACATTAAAAACAAGTTTGAGCTGGATAAGTTTTCTGACTTGTTAAGCCCACTCTCTATGGAAATTGCAAACATCGTCATCAGCTCCCCCAAATTGTAACACTCATTTCTATAATCCCAGGAGGAAAATGAATTTCCACCTCATAAACGGATTCTCTATGGAAATTCTGCTGCCTCCAGCGACCGAGAAAATGACCAGAAAACCCAGTCTTGACTTGATTTCTAATTCCTTGAAAGAAATACGCAGATCTCTGCCAAACACACTATTCGGTCAACTTACCAGTGTCTATTACCACAAGAGAGAAAATTCATCTCTACGTCCTGTGAATGCTAACCTTGATGCTTTGTAGCATCATCAAGCCCCAAAAGCATTATAAAAGGGTACTAGAGTGACTTCTGTGAAGTCTTATTTGCAGCAAAGCTAATTTCCTTGTAGGAGCCATTGGAAAATTGATACAGAAGCTTATTTGAAGGTCAGTATGCATGCATATAGGTCTAAGACAAAAGAACTGGTGAGAAGGGTTTGATGAACCATGAACAGGGTGAATAGTTTATACAGACACTACAACTATAACTGTGATAAACTGAGCTGAGGATGAGAATCAACAAGTACGTCAGGCTATGACTGGATTTTGATAAGGGATGTCATTTTTGGTTAATTTTTCTTTTCTCCATGCAGTATGGCATAGTGCTGCTAGTTCATTCAGCATGCTTCATTTTTAACTCATAGGTTTTCCACAAAGCACTTAGCCCCAGGCCAAGCGAAGCCATTAGCAGAGGTGTGTGTGTGCGTGTGTGAATGCAAATTAACTGATGTGTAACTGGTCAAAAATATTCACTGCGGTTAACTGATTGAAAGTAGGGGTATTTTGTATTTTTAAAGTACATTTTTCCTTTAATTGTGGCATGGTGAACGCATACATAAAGAGAAAATAGATATTAGTTATTTCAAATCTTCCACAATTGTCTGCAGGCACTGTAAGTAACAAGACTCTGTCCTGTATATGGAGGGGCCACAGCCTTGTTCACATCAGAAGTAAAGAAGAATCCCTTGAAGATAAAGCATGTATTATGGCAACCAAGGTACAAAACTAAACTGGGAATAAGCAATTGACTGTAGAGCAGACACCACCAACCGGGTTATGGAGGGCCATTAAATTCATAATTATTTTCTACTCAAAATATATTTTGTCAGTAAAGTCTATTCAACCTACACAAGAGGGAAAGTCCCAAAATATATTATCTGGTTGTTCCAATGTATGATTTCTGTAGTACAAAGGGGGGTCTTTGTAAGATAATTGGACAAGTGGAGGAAGCAAAGGGGAAACATGGTCGCAACTGCTGGGAAATGCTGGAATGAATGTGGAAGTGTCTGAGATGAAAAACAGCAGCCTAGCAACAGACAAAAGCCATCATACAATTGCAGCCTGTGACTGACATATCCCTAAAAGGGATTTCTGGTCAATATGACATGAAGTGCAGGGCTGTGCAGCGATGAATTAATGAGCCAGATTCCAGCTTCCCTCTTATTATGTCCCACACAACAGAGATCTGACTGTATGGGGAGCAGATGGCCGCTGCACAGCACAATAGAAGCAGTCAGAAACCAGACAGTTACAGTGACTTCATTTCAAGAATATCTTCATCAACATGCCCCCCAAAGGGTCGGGGGGATGATCCTCCATAAAGGTTCTTAGACGAGTCTACAGCACGGGGTTAGACCAGAGGTAACCCAACTACTCATAGGGAGAATTTTCTAAAAGGACAAAAACATCAAGATATCTGTGTTGGCAGAGGAAAAGATGTGACGACAACACAAGAAACATCTAAAACTTCGCCCCCTCCGTGTACTTTGATCATCTGTGAATGTGCAGCGCCAAGATTTCCGACTGATCTCGGCCCGAGCAAAACTTCAAATTAATCGTGCTCTGACCTCCCACAGATCTGATATTAGGGCACAAGTGCACCTTTGAGGAAAGCTTAACAGCTACTCGGAGGATAAAAGCTCTGCTGTCCACAGCCTGTGAACAGCACAGTACTATAACCTGAGGCGTGATAATTTATTTATTGTGCGACAACTACAAAGAAAATGAAAAAATACGATCGTCTGAACCAAAGATTCAGGAAAGAGAAACTGAATTAATATCATGCATTTTACAGTTATTCTTATTCTTACAGTAATACCAGGTGCTCGGAAATGTTGACCAATGAAATCATGCCATTTCCCATACTTACAAGCTCGCTTACATCAGCATGTAATGTAATGCTTTATTTCTTATTATTACGGCTATCTTTTCACTTGAACCTACTTATACCTCGCTGTGGATTCATACAGGCAGAGACAAACACGTAGGAAGAGGCAAATCATTGTCAACTGAAGCTTAATACATGGAGGCACTGGCAGCAGAGATTTATGGACAAGGCTCAAGGCACATGTTGATTGAATGAATAACACCTCACACAGAAAACTGCACCGCTCTAGTTTCTGGGCTACCAGAGGTATTACCCCCGACGCAGCGACTTTATGGGGGCCTGTAACAGTAACTGTTCAGGAGAATCTTTGTAAGAGTAAAAAACTGGTCCACTCCTCCACAACAAGATGGGCTTCTCACCCCCGCCTGAATCTGAGGTTTAACAAACAACAGGAGCCAGCTCCAAGGACTGCGACATAAACTGACACCCTGAGGTCTCCAGAGACAGTTTTGACAGGCAGGGGCTACAGTGTCAAGGCTCCCCGCCTTTTCCTGCTACCTCGGCAGCACATGGCAGCAACCACACGCTATGTCTCGAGACTTAGCCTGATCGGTCCCAGTGGTTACAGGTCCAGACACCAGACACTCGCCTGCCAATTCTCTCCCACGGGACTGACTCTAGGAGGAGGTCTGATTCCCTATTCTTGTGCTTGTGCTTTCCTTAAGATGGCGGCTCTGTACATAGGCATGTTTCTCTTGCTCTGGTTCCCCACCTATGACTAATATGCCTTGACACACCCAGTAAGGAACTGTCGCTCTGGAAAACCCAACTTCCAGGGAGGTAACTGGGGCAGTCAGAAACTTCTTTTGTATATACATGTTGTAAGAATTCTGAGAAGTAATGGTTAGAAAAATGGGTTGGAGAGTGAAAAGGGTGCCTTTCTTCCTCTTACCTTGCGTGATGCGTGAATGTCAAAGAAGGGCTTATTTCGGACACTGAAGGGCTCCTTGGTTTTGTCAATCTGTCCGGTCTTCATCTTTTCCATTCGGGGAGAAATGATCTCCTTTTCTATGCATAACAGCCGGATATTGAAATCACACTGGCCAACAGGCTGTCCCTGAAACACACAAAAAACACAAACTCAGTCATCTTTAACCCTGGAAATTAACTCATTTAGAGTTACATGTATGAAAATGATGTGCACACTTTGCTAGATGAAGAAAAATCACTGTTCTTAATATTAATGTAATCAATTATCCAAAATAATACAGTCTTTCAAAGTCTTTATTTAGAGCATTACATCAATAGCACACATATACCATACACACTACGATAAATCTCTTTTGCAAAACTACTTTACCGATATTCAAAGATTAATGAGAAACACTGTTAATCTAACTTGTTATGAGGTAAAATGGTAGCACTTTTCTGAGTCAGGACAAGAGACATTTTCAAAAGTGGACAAGTAGACCTCTACACAACAGCAACACCAACAATTAGTCAAACAAATAATCAACGTATGAATCAATATTGACAATAATCATTTGTTGCAGGCCTGACTCACAGTACAAAACCTTGGCACACACACTAACATGCTCATATCATCAATATAAGGGACTTATATGAAGTCTTATTTATAGCTAGTGTGGAGGTGCATACAGTAAACCCTGGATAACTAGATCGCGACATCAGTTGAGCTCTTGGGAATATCAACACAGTACAGCGAAATCAGTTTTTCTTTATCACTCCCACTCCCACTCCTCCCATCATTGGCCAATCACACATAGTTCTTCTAAACAAATAACCACAGCGACCTGAGCAATGAACAATACTCCTGGTTCCTGCTCCTGGTTATTAATAAAGGAGCTTGGGTGGGAAATTACAATAGCCAAGTAACAAATTCAACAAACATGGCTGCATGACCACTTTAAAGTGTTATATGGAGACAGAGTTGTTGTGATGAACCTGCCCTGGTACAGCACGGTCACTTAACAGTTACAAAAAAAAATAAAGAAAAATAAGTGAGACTTGAAAAACTGCCAGATGGACATGGACTAAATGTATGACAACAATCTGACATTTAATTATTCTCACAAGTTATCAGAGAGAGAAAAAAGGAGCTCAAACTCCACAAACAAGCTGCCATGTCTTTTTTTTGCCAAGAGACACAAAAAAAGAGGCAAACATTATCTACGTCACTTAATCGTGACGAGCGGAAAAACCTTTTAAAATGCCTTCCGTACATCTCAAATGAATTTTTCACATATTCCAAACTATTTCCGAAACTGGATGTTTTCTTGATCAGTTTAAATAGGCAAACTTTGCCCCTTTTTGAATCAGACAGCCCAAAGCAACTTCAACAACTTCAACTACGGACCCACTTACATTCTTCCATGCCCAAAGTACACCCTCAGACTACAGGGGGATTACCTTTGGAGGTCCTCAGGGATCAATCTTGGGGCCCTTCATTTTTCTTAGTTGTGCAAACGAGTTTGACTTAATGATGCTTTATTATACACAGTCACTTCTACATCATAATGTTCCCTACATAACCAAAACACTACAAAACCAAAGACATTCAGTTTATTCTCACAGAAGACAGAGAGAACCATTATTGCAGATTAATTTTCTGTTGATCGCCTAATCGATTAATTGACTAACTGCAGCAGTTCCACTGTAAACACAGCTGTGTGTGGAAGATGAGCCACTTAAATCTTTGGCCAACCTTTGGCTTCTCTTGTGAAATCCAACATTTTTCAGTCAACATTTAGGGATTTGACGTTCTGCTTTGTTTTTAAAAAAATATATCATGAAACATTTACACCTTCACTGTTCCTGCGCCAGTGGGATATGGATCAATATTCCTTGATCTATATCGAGAGGCACTGGGCAGGAAGGTGTGACTTGGGGGCATTTGTATTCTGCTCTGTTACTGTTTGGTAAAGGCCGCTTCTCTTTTCAATGACTTCCTATGGAATTCTTGGCCCATGGGGAGAAGAAAAAGTTTGTTTTCAAAGTGAATGGAGGTAGATGGCCAATAATTAGTTAAGACTAGATGCAATTACAAGACTGTACTGGCTCATGAGATATATAGATCTGCAGCAAAACAGAAGAGCATTATTTTAAGTGTTATGCAAGCAGGTACAATGCCAAACCTTATGAACGACAAACATATTTACATATACAACCACAGAAAAACACGGCTGTACCTGCTGTGTGTTGTGATACTAAAACGTACAGCCTTGAGTCAAATCAATTAAAACACACCTGATGAGATTAATTTTCTAGGACACCCAGGTTGTAAGAGGTTAAAAAGGCTTATTCAAATCACAAGACCATTAAAAAGAACGATGAACAAGATGTTTCAGTGTTCGTCCAAACAATTTCCTCACTTGTAAAAAGTGACAGGCAGTCAAGAAATAGATGCAAAAAGTCACGTGGTCAGCACATGAGCTGAGAGGTAAATGTCACTGAAGTGTGTTTGCCAGAGACGGTATTCCCAGTAGCTTATGCTAGTGCCAATCCTCCCGCTTGAGCGTGGTGTTTAAACACCACATACTGTATTTTAAGTGCAAGGATGTATTCTACCGACAGGAACATTGCTGTGCTGTGGGATCACCTGTGTCCCCTACTGGGGCTAACATTTATATGGATGAGACTGAGAGGAAAGGTGGAGCAGCCCTCAATAAACAGAGGAGGGGGTTTGACAGGCCTCCTATCTCCAGCTTACAGCACTATGTGAGAAACTATACCTCAGTGCTTTACGCAGGGGATTAGCCTATGGTTGTAAATTGAATATTTTTTGGGTTTTGGACTGTTGGTTAGAAATACAATCAACCTGAAGATGGCTCTGAGAAATGTTGATGGGCGGGTGTTTTCTGGAATAAACAATTATTTTAATTACTCAGGAAAAGAATCATCAGATTAACCAAAAATGAAAAATAATTGTTAGCTGCTGCACTTGTTAAATTAATTATTAAATCACCTAAAGAGGTTGCTGGTCCAAAATAGGCACAAAGCAGATTAGATATTGCATTCGTCAGGTGGTCTGATATGGCTCCCGTGATGCCCATGTTGCTCTGTGTCTGCTGTATGTGTAAATAAGCAACTGCTTTTTAACACACTGGCCATAACAACTTGATAATCGAGCAGCATGCCATTACTGTGTCTCTGTCACTTCGTTTCAGAGTCTGTCTGACAGCTTAATGCAGCCTTAACAACTCTGTAAGGACAATTTGACAACTACAAATAAGGTAAAAGTCCAACTTAAGGTATGAGAAAGTCTCACTCGGGCATTACTTTGAGAACATATTTTTCTTTTAGGATGACTGCAAGAACCACACTACGGTCCTGGAGCAACAGCTGGTATCATGTCCCACACATTCTGCACCATCTGTCAGCTGTGTCATCAGGACAGAACAAAATGTAAGTGTGGATGATTCAAGGCATGTTCTGTCCACGCCTGTTCAGCAGGAAAACACAGCAAATACAAACCTTGTTCATCCAGCATTACTGGGAATAAAGATCAATTTTATCAGTGGAATCACTTTTTTGCTGTGGTTCCAGGGGCAGATGTGTCTCGATAGCTCACTGTCTGTATGAACACCATAAACTCTAACTTGGTTGCCATTTATCTGTTTGTGCTGCTACGCTTTGACTTCACCACTGTGGGTAATGACTAGGCCAGAGCCGGTGTTTGAATGTGGCACAAAGCACCATTTTGGACAAACAAGCAATGGATCAACCTTGATATAACAAGGGATGTTTTGGACTGTTAGTCAGGCAAAACGAGAGGAGGAGGCACGCTTAATTGAGAAAGTAGTAATAATTTGCGGTCCTGTTTAGTAGTAAAAAAAAGTCAGTAGTTCTAGCTACTCAGATGTAGTTATTTGTTGTTATCTTGGCTTTCTTTGACAGTAAACTCAATATGCTTGGGTTTTGGACTGTTGGGTCGACATAAGCAACTTCAGCATTTCAACTTAGGCTCTGTTTTTCACTATTTTTAAGCAATTAACCAAGAAATGAATGGATAATGAGATAAGCATTAGTTGCAGCCCTGTAAATCTCAGTCCACATAGGAGAGAAACATTTCTTTCAATCCAGTGAATCAAAACATAAATCCAACATTAGTCGCTTGTGGATTTTGAGAAACTTGAGGTCAAATGTATGACACTGATTCTCTTCTGCATACAGTAATGAGTTCATATGCAGTTTTCTGATGATTCTTCAAATATTATCAACTTAAATATTAAATTATGGGAATATGAATATACAGATGCATACATCATAAATGAGTCATACATTGTGTGATGTCCAACAAGGTATAACTCAGTGTATTGCATAACCACCTTCATGGGTAAACTGAAGTGAGTGCATAAAGAATCTATATATAAACACGCATTAAATGTTAAACACCAGAGAGCTGCAGAATCAGAAATAAAGCCTTCTTCAATGTGAGGCTGCAGAGGCTGAAGGATAAACTCACAAATACAGCAAAGACATAAGTATCTTACATGGAAAAAAAAAACTGACAGTGTTGGAAATACTGTTGTGACTGTTTCAGGTAATTTGGAATAAATTACATTATACACAGCTGACAAAATCAGAATTGGAACCAGTCAACAGAAACTTAATGTGCAGCTTCTCTAAGGATATTTCTACAAAAAATGGAGGCTGTTTTGGTCTAGAACAGTTTAGAACCATGCACTGTATCCTGCTCATCTGCCTGCATCATGGAAGCACAACAAACAAGCAGTAGTTTGAAGCAGATTTAAAAAAGAATAAGAGGGGAAAAAAAGATTTATTCCCTGAAGACGCTGCTTCAGCGGTCATTTGTTATTGCTAGTATATTGGTTACATTATCACTAGGAAGGAAAACGGCTTTCAAACTATGATTTCCTCTCTGTTTTTGTGGCGTCGAGCAGGGCAAAATTTATGACGACGGTCTATGTAGCTATAGTGTAAGAGCCCCTGAAGCCTTCTGTTCCTGCTCCTTTATGAGTCACTTTAATGCAGAGTTGGGCCTACGTCTCTGGTAGAGGTAGAAAAATAACATCAAATAACGCATCTTAGACGCGGCAAAGAGCTGTCAGATCACTATGTTTCAGCAGGGTTTAAGGAGTTGGAGGATAATTCAAGGAAAGACAGAAAAACTTTTTCTACAACAGAAATTACGATTCATGACTATTTCTATTTCAAATACTGAATACATTTAATTATCCTTTTAAACTGTGCAAAATAAAAGGCGTGTGCAGCCAGCTATAAGGTTTCCTGATAACTAAGCGCATTTGTATTCTATAGATAATCCAGTGTCCTGTGTTAAATTTACAGGCTATTTGGAAATCAAATAGAGGTCACTGCTGCCTCCCCGGCTACATTTTAGTACAATTATCCCCATAATAGCCGTCTTATTTTCCTTCATCAGTGTCCACATGTTCAACCACATGCTCAACATGGAAATGAAGGCGGAGAGTGATTTTATAATTACAGGCAGAATGCAGATGAAAGTCCCGGCAGAGTGGCTTGGATGCATTGTGATTTATGGGCAAATTAAAGCAGCTGAGGTTAAGGTAAAGTCATTGTTAGCCATTAGTGGTTAGAACTAGCTAAAGACCAATAAAACCTTAGCAAGAGTAGTCGTGTTTATCCATAGGCACATATATATATATTTCACATATACTCTGTACTGTGGATGCTAATGTACTGCAGAAGCACAAATTTCAGAGCTTCTCTATATGACAGCACTGCTGGTGAGATGCGACTGCAGAGAGGCGGAAGAGTGATGCTGCCGCTGGTTTGAAAGGAACGATGCAGCCCTGGGACTATTCTTAGGGTGGAAAACCCTGCAGAGCAACAGACTGTACCTGCAGACAAACTTCTCGAGCAGAAGTAAATGGAGCTGATGTCGCTAAAGCACTCATACTTCGACAGATAAGGTTTCTGCGGCGCGTGTTAAAAGCACTCCTCTCTGCTCAGCTGTTAATCTGATTGAGCCAATTATCTTGTCTAATTCCGTCCCGAAAGAGAGATTATTTTTGGCATGATGACAGATAACGAGGTCAATCAAAGTGTCAGGATGAAACCTCCACAGTTTTTCCTCAAGATAATAGCTTTGTACAGCAACTTGGAAATTTTGGACATACATGTAATTGTTGTTGTGCTTTCATCACTTCTTGTCAGTTCCCCCACAGTGGGGGAGCTGACAGTGACTGACGAACAGCAACAACTTTCCAAGAATACAAAAAAGGCTTTTTATACTTTGCAGCAACAACAGAAATAAAAAATGAATGCCATGTCTCGGGGTACTAGTCCGGGTCAGTCAGTTACACGGTTGCAGAGGCACTTTACAAATCAGTGCTCTCAACATAATAACACTGTAGGATGACTAAGAATATAAACTCAAACATGAACAGCACAGTATATGCTGACATAACCCATTCATCTCCATCAAAATCCACAGAGCCAAGCAAACTGACCCTTCACTCACAGCTAAATCACCCGACATGGCGAGAGGACACACACTTCTCATCACGCTCTAATCAAAAGAATCCCAGCAGTGCGCTTCACCCGACTTTACAAACAAGTAAGGTGTGACGTTAGGCCATGAGCTCAGCAGGCGGTCTGTTCTCCCTCCTGCTGCATTTCCATCCTCGGTCTAAGGATGGAGCCTCGGTGCCAAGGTGCAGCCCACCACTGATAATGGAGAAGTCTAATAATGGACAGCTCGGATCGATGCTACAGCGCTTTACTGATGGCTCGAAGGGGAGTCATGTGGAGCTGCTAACCTCTGCACCGTCTTACAAAGACGATCCCCCTCGCCACTGGAGCCTTTATTGAGCCGCTTGCTTGTGCTGATCCTCTGATCGATGGAGAAAAGAAGGCGACAGACAAACATAATGGCCAAAGTAACCACTCTCCTCCATCCCGAGGCATTCATCAAATTTTCATAAGGAAGACAGCAGAGGCTCGCTCAGGGCAAACTGTCGACTCGGTTGTCTCTGTGCCTCCCGGATTGCAATTAGCGGCACGCAGATCGGTCGAAGGGATGAATTAATTTACAGTTCGGAAGAGTGTTAGCAATTAACTGCCTGGTAACGTCCTCGAGCTGTTCTCGAGAAAAACGGCCAAGTCAATGTAATTTAACATGACAGACATGCTATGACACATATAGAAAAGTTTACTCTACATGTAAAGATGCATCAGGGCAATTACTGCTGCCCAACTATGAAAGGTTTGGATTAATATTTAACAAAATCATTTTCTAGGCAGTTATCAAAAAATAGGTCAATGGAGCCCAGCAAAACCAGTTCAAGTGGTAAAAGCACAAAAGCTTGTAAATATTCAGTGTGGGTCAGGTGTGGGTCAGCCCCAGTGTTGTGGTTAAGGTCAGGCTTTAGTTGAACCTGGTGCATGACAGGTTGCAGTGTCAAGTAGAGCCATGCTCTTTACTCCAGCACGCAGACTGACAAGCGCCGTCATACCTGTGCGAATGCGACTCAGCCTGGCTCTGTCGCCTCCCATTGTATAGCCTTGGAGGAACCCAACCGGGAATTTGATTTCTCAGGTTTCAGAATAAGCATTCTATGCAAATGTGTTTTCTTGACATACAGCACACGCCTTGCTCGGAGTACAAACTGCTGACAGGCGACCACCACAAAAATTCCAATTTCCTCTGCCGAAGCAGACCCTTGTTAGCAGTAAGTAAAAGGGAGAGGGAGGAGAAGGAGCTGCTGATAGACCACAGTGCTAGTGGCAGGCTTCCAATGTGCTGTTTACTTATTCTGTCTGACTTCTTGATCCGGCAGATTTTCAGGAGCGATAGGTCAAAGAAAGACAACACATTCTGAAATGGCAGGGCTACTCACATTGAATTTGATGATGTCGTATATCAAATAGCGGGGGACTGGTTGACCGTTCACCTTGTCGATGATCATCTCCTGCAGAGATAAAGGCAAGAATGGGATCAAGGGAGGGAGAGAGGCACACAGTTATTGAGATGCAGACATATGATTGAGTGAAATGTACAAAATATACACGAGGAAAAGTCCTGAATCTGGGCAGTCGTGACGTCATGGCATGTGGAAAATGGTTCCTCTTTGAAGGTAATTATGAAGGAGGGAAACCCACAGTGGGACACAAGGGGGTGAGTGCTCTCAAGGGGATCTATGTTCAGAGAGAGAGTCGCCTGCAGCAATGGGAAGAATAGCAAGGAATTGGGGAGGTGGGTGTGTGCGTGTATGTGTGGTGGGGTCTGGAGGAGAGGGACATGAAGCAGAAATAGAACTGCGCATCCATTATGTAAGACTCCCAAGTTGAGAGTCAGGTGCAGCGGTGGTGCAGGACACCCAGCAGAGACACGATTAGTTTTCAAAGAAGTGTTACACAACCATGGGATGTGGTGGCAGCAGAGATGAGAGTGCAAACGTCACCACTGCCGAAGTACTTTGAGCGAAAGTTGGGTTGAAACTCTGATGCTTTACCTGGTATAAATTTGAGGGCGAAGCTCTACATTTAGAGAACTATATTTGTGACATTTCTCCGAATAAAATATTCAGACTCCTCTACTGCTGTGCCTGACAGGTAAAAGGGTGGCAGGTAAGACACGTCAAGTATAAGATATTACACAAGACTAGCTTGAAACCCAGCATATGGCTGGACCGCACATGGTCAGCAATAGTGTCGGGATATTAAATGTTCACCTGCAATTCTCTGTTGCGGTCCCAGAAATGCAATTTCCACTCATATCTTAAAATGTTACTGGGCTCAACATTGACTTTTTCCACTCGACGCAAAGGTGCTCCCTACTGCCAATTTTAGATGCATTACTTAAATTAACATGCAATGCAGGGAGAGGAGAGAAGAGAGGGAGAGAGGGAGGGAGGGGGGGAGACAGAGTGAGAGAGTACATGTCGTATTGACATCAATGCAAAAACATGCTCATCACTATGGATGAGTCCTCCTCGTTCTGCACGCCTCGGCGCCATCCCTCACCTAAACCAAACAGTGTATTTCCACTAAGTGAGGACACTGGTGACACAGACAAATGTGCTGCATGTGTGAAAGGGCAACTCTGGACAACGTCTGGACCTGATTCTGTGGAAAATGATCGGAGTTCCTGTGAGAAAACTTAATTCTAATTCTAATTCTCTTAACTGTAACTCCTTTAACTCCCCCTGCTCTGTCATTTGTTTCCATTTGCGGGATGTCTCCCATTTTTCTATGACTCATTCTGCATTGAGTGCTTTGTCAGTTATTCGGCGTGCTTTAACTATGCGCTCTGTAGAGTCATCATGCATCCATCTTGACCAAATGGACAAACGTAATGAAATCATGACTGGTTTCGCAGGAATATGTGAAAATTGTGATCGATTTATTCACGTGCATGTTATTCAAGACCAAAAGATTGGCTTTGTCTAAATTCCAGAGAATCTGCTTTGCTTGTCAGGCCGCGAGCTTATTGTAAATATTGCAACATGGTTGTCTATATTGCCAGAACAACTGATTAATGTACCATTTTCACTTCATTTCCATCACAATGTGGATTCAGACAGGATTTTCACTCGGCTGGGCCTGTGTGGACATTATTGTTAAGCCGCTGCTGTTCCATCTGTGCTGAATGCTGGTAAGCTCCTTCTCCAGTGAGCTGTCGCTGTGATCTTTAACTTTTCACAACACATGCACACTGCATCAATTGGACTTTGTCTACGCAGTGTATGTCCACAAACTACTGAATTTTTTAAAACTGCATCAAGCATAATATTAGTGCTGTGCTTTCAAAATAGCCTGATATGCTGATCACTTTTTGTCTAAATTTCTAAAAACAACCCGCACAAATATTGCTCTGTACTACATATCTTACATCTTATCATATCTGTTTTTGATTGCCAAAGGATCATAACCTGCTCGGGAAGAACATGCACAGAAAGGCACTACCCTGACCTCGAGTCGAACCCAGAATCTTCTTGCTGTGAGGCAGCAGTGCGAACCCCATCATGCTCAGTGGAACCAGTGGGCTACTGTGCATGCCCATCAGTCTTAAACGCACCATCTGTAATATTATCACCAGTGTTTTCCCTACCATTGTACAGGCCTGGCGGGCTGCCAGGCCAAGGAGACCCCCCCGCCAGGCCAAAAAAAAAAAATCAATATGCCAAAAATAAGCCACCTATCCATTCATTCATAAATCAATAATCATTTACTTTTAGGAGCACCTCTGTGCAGCGCAACCTGAGTCAACCTGCTTCGTTGCCTAGTAACGATGCGAGTACTGCTGCTGAGAGCGCGGGCATATTTTATGGGATGTTTAAGGTTTGTAGCTAGCCAACTATGGCGCCGCTGAAGAAAAGAAAAAATATCGCGGGCGACAGACAAGTTAATATAAAGAAGTTTTTCTGCCAGACTCCGGAGAATAACAGAGGCAACTCTAAAAAAAAAAAAAAAAAAAAGACAGGTGCAGGTGAGACGGAAGAAAGGGGGGCAGATTGCAGCGGAGAGGGGGGCTGCTCGCGGACCATTGCTGCCGCTGACACCTGTCCGACGTGTGACCCCGCTCCGACTGCTGGCCCCGATCCGACGGGTGACCCCGCTCTGATTGCCAACCCCCGTCCGACGGGTGACTGCGGGCCCGGTCCGACTGGTAACTCAGTCAAAAAAAAATTCAGCTAAACACAGAACATCTGGCTGGGATCCCGAATGGCTTAATAACCATAAATACAGCCCTTGGTTGTACAACACTCCCCATTGGTAAGTTTCCAATTTGTTGTTTAGCTTATATTTTTGTTCTGATTGAGCTTCTTTTTTTTGGTAAGCAATAATGATGAAAATAACACAGACAATAGGCTAGTTTTCCACTAGAACCACTAAGGGGTATGGTAGGTTTGTATGCAATAAATGCACCTTATTAAGTCACCCTCTCCTTGTGATCTTGAATACAGTCTGGGTGAACAAAAATTTGAATGCAATTATAATAATTGCAGAATTGCGGACTGCTTGTTGCGCCACCTGACTTAATCCAACTGCGCCAGTACACCATCCCACGCATCTCGTCTGTTTAGGGTTTTTTCAGTGGGTGCCACTGGGCCTGAAAAAAATCCTAGGGGAAACACTGATCACCTAGAGCAGATTTACAATAAATTTGATACAATATATGAGCTTAATTTCCTTGATTTAACCTTTTAAGACTTTTTAAGGAGCTGTGGTAACCTTGCTAGCAGGAATTTGCAGCTGATGCCACTTCTGCATTGGCTTCACCCGCTGTGGTTGGTACCATCAATCAAAAATATCACTTAAAATGCGCATCCCTATTGGCTGACGTGATTATATTTCATATCTGGCAAGACAAAGGAGTAAAGATCAATGGCAGACTGGTAAAGAGGACAAAGGAGGGTGGAGGGGAGGCATGCGCTGCACTTTAGGAGGGGTTGCATAGAAGACATGATGTCATTCCACGGGCTTGCCATCATTATGCATCTGGTGTACTGAACCGTTTCACAGACAGCAGCGGATGAATACATTAATGGGACCAAAGGAAAGTGCCGGGAATTCAATTTACATTGCGCATTCATCTCGTATTGGAACTCAAGTTGATGTAAAGCTCATTAAAAACTGTACTACAAAACAGCATGTAAAGACAAAGACCAGCGCCTTTGGGCTAAAGATGAAACATATCAGACAACACAGCTGGGCTTCTACAGGGCTCACGGTAAACAGCCAAACACAGCCTCTCTGAACCGAGAGCCAGAAGCATCAACAGATGAATAAACGCGTCAAAACAAACCTTGTAGCGATTTAAACACACATCCGCACCGCTCCTTCAAAGGAACACTAATACGCTGCAATTAGATGTCCTGTCTGGGTGAGGAAACTAAATTCGCCGCGTCAATCAGCAACTGTTAAGCCAAGAGGAAGCTCAAACCTATTTTACATAAAATTACTGGGGGAAAAAGGGGAGCAAAACAAAAACAGTCACAGGGACCTTATCTGTTATCTCCAATGCTGGAATACCAAAGACTGGCAGACCTTCTTAATCAGATCACAGCTGACAACAAGAACATGCAGCAATTTCCTCGCCTATGTTTTCAGTTAGGAAGTGTGATAATGACTCGTGCATGTGCACCTGCCGCTGGAGAGAGAGCGGAGACCTTTGTGACCTAAGCAGCACACATGCCATAAAAGACTGAGTCTTGTATTACAGGGTGAGGATAAGTCAGCGGCCCCCGCCACCCCGGGGAGTTCACTGCTGAGCGTTACAACACAACTCTGTGTGGAACAGAAAGGCAACGGTGACAGAAAAGGCGTAAAACATTTCATTAGCTATTTCTCCAGGACACGGATGATGATTTTCCCGTCAGACGTCTTTGACAGGCTCTACCATCAGACTGAAACATGTTGTTCTCTCACCTAAGGTTTGGCAACTGATGTCAATTATCTGCAAGACTGCACAGCAGGGGCAGGATGGGAATGTTACAAGGCAGGAGATGGAGGGGGACATTCAATTCCAGCCAAGACAGAAACCTTATGGATTTTCAGGAGGCAAGAAGAGACGCCGGCGTGGCACAATACATCGCAGTCCAAAAGAAAGACAAGTATTAAGAAAAACAATGACTCACCCCATCCAATAGAGTATTTGATAAGTGGACACGTGGATCCTTTCGGAAAGGAAACTCTAGGTTGGCTATGTGGAAGATCGAGTTGTCTCTGTCGATCATGAAGACTTCATTTTTTCCGTTGATCAACATCATGTACCTGCGGGAGGAGAGGATGAACCATTATGCTGCTGTAATAACAAGAAAGCTGGTCGTGTTTGCGCCGGTCACCGTGTTAGAGAGACTCTCGATGGACCGCTACGAGCCAGCTTTACCACACGTTTGGAGACGAAATACCACATACGTTTACACAATGTGGCTGACTAGAAGTTATGTTTGCATGCTTAAATATTCATATGAGTGGTGTGATGCTTGCTACAAGCCTTTCGTCTTGTTTCTCTTGCTGTTGTTACATTTGAAAGCTGCACTGACTTGATCCCAATTCCAATTTGTCAAAAGCAAATAAAAACGAAAGAGCAAAGAAACGCAGGGTTGATTAACAAGATTTACTGTGTTTTTACAGGCTGCTACGGCTACTGAAAAGTACCCTACTGACACATTTTGGCTGTCATATCACCCTCCTCTTGCAGCTCACAGCGGTCTGTCGAGAGCCTCCCCATGACAGGACTGGAATGTACAAACACTGCACAAGAGGTTTCACACACACACGATATAAAAGCATAAAATCAGAAAATTACTTCAACGTGCAGAATTTCTCCGCTTCAACCAGTATCATCAATTCCGACTATCCTTGTGACACTGAAAACATTGCTCTACCGTTGCTCTGCTTTGTTTTCATTCCTCCAGACAAACATTGCTGCCCATAATTTTCCTTAATTAGTTTATTTGGGGGACTTAATATGGTAATCACACTTTAAAACTGAATTGCTGTGAGCAACAAACAACACTTGAGAATTGGGTTCCAGTCAGCGCAACAAAACAACAAAGGCCGTGTGCATCTCCAAAGTGCAAACTGATTGTGTTCACTTCAAATAAACAAAAGCTGAAGGTGTAAGAGCTTTTATCATGTCTGAGAAAAGAAGAAAGATCAGCAAACAGACAGCGGCTACTTACGACTTATTACCGAAGCAGCCACTTTGCCTTTTATCTAGCTGTGCTTTATGGGAATTATCCTTATAAACAGAAAGCCTTTTAGGACAGTGTGACTGTTTGGCAAAAATAAACCCATCACAACCACCAACTTTTACTTCCATAACTACAACAGGTGGATTTTTTTTTATATAAAACACAAATTTCTAAGGTTCACAAAAACAAACTCAGTTTTTTTTACAGCTGTGTGAATGAAGTGTTTGTTATGCTGAAGTGCAAACAAATTCTCTTTTCCATCACCACTGTCCCAGGGTGCCCTGCAACACAAACAGCCCTTACTTGTATGAGATTACTCTATCTTCAAAATGCATACATCACCAGCGGCGAGGCGATTTGTTTGCATGAGCACAAAGCTCAACTAATCCATGACCAGCCTTTTCAGGTGAGATAAAGGCTAACATGACAAATCATTTGCAGTCTTCCACAAATTCAACTTCTGATGAAACAATGTGCTGAAAGGACTCCGCAGCAATCAACAGCAACTTAAAAAACCTTTTGATTAAACAATGTACTCAGTCTGTACCACCTTAAGTCCTATTTAAATCTTACATTTCTTTTCAGATGCTCATTCCTGGGGTCATATCTTGCTCATATTATTGGATTAAACTGTGTTATACTATTATACTGTCTATCTCACTCTGTATATGTCCCTGTTTTGGCTTCAGTAAAATTAAGTAGAGCCAATAGAGAAACTCCAGGCAGGATATTGCCGGAAAATTACTTTTTCATCCATGAGTGCGTTCGACTGGGAGATTCAAAAACTTGAGAGCAGTGACTGTTAGACTGTTAAAATAGCTGTCAAAATAGGCCATGTTACCAGCATGGGTCACAATATGAGCATTTAGCTGGTATTAATTTCTCCATTCTTCCACTACATTATTCTCACAGGTGGGCAAGGTTACTGGAGGATGAAGCACAGATATTAAGACACTTACACTTCACTTTTTAGACGATTATCAACCTTATATCTTCATCTCTGCTCAGAAATACAGCAGTGTGTGTGTGTGTGTGTGTGGGGGGGGGGGGGTTCTCAACACTGTGCACACTTCAGTTATGAACTCAAATATTCTACTCTGAGCCATAAACTGCTCTAGAGGTATAAACTGTAAGTAATGTATTAACAGATCTCATCATGAGCCGATCTGTTATAATATAAACACCCCATCTGGACAGTAGCCATCCAAATCACCTGAAACTGAATTACAATTTCAAGCAATCACTCCTCTGACAGGAGCTACTCAATTTAGAAAGATTGCACTAATATGTGGCACATGATGTAATATTTCAGTCTGATAGGGCCAAATGAAACCATTGTAGATGAAGTATTTGTCTGAGGTCGGTTTGTTTGTTAGTTCTTACATCAGTCTTAGAAAGCATGTCGTTATATAAATGTGGGCCAGATGATTTCAAATTAAACAAACAGGGGCCGAGTGAAACCTCCATGTAATCAATTTACTTGTAATTTTACATCGCAGAATATACAGGCGTGGTGACAAAACACAACAGTCCTGAATAATATCCAGAGAAGCGCGAGTGCAAGCAAAGCGCTCATACCAAATGTTTACTGTTTGATCAACGGACTGGGCTGATCACTGAGCTGGCAGACATCGTAGGCAATTTCAAATGAGGGACTGCAAACAGACGAAATCCTTGATCCTCCCTTCTGTTGGTTCCCGAAGACGAGAAAAGAACAGAGAAAAGATGGGCCACGCCCAAAAAAACACAGGCACCATTGTTGCCTTTGTGTTATCCTCCAGTATATTCTTCCACTGTTACAACAATAAGCATTCGCTGCTCAAAGAGCTTCATCCAACTATTTTGTTAACACTGCAACTTCTGTTAATCTTAAAATTACAAGGGTTTTCCAAGCACATTATTTCCATATAGATGTATTTGGATGTGATGACTGTCAGCACGTGCTTCTGTGATATTAGCATAATCCCAGAAGTGCAGACCAATTAACACAGCAGCAGCATTTCTTACACTGGGATCGAGTCTCTTCACTGACAGTGTGGACCAGGGGAACAATTACAGCCACCAAAGGCTGCTCCAACGTACTTACGGGCATGTGAGTGCTGTCTCAAGACAGGCCTGAAAAGGTGTGACTCTGTCCTTTAAACACACTCGCAGGCTTCAGGCTCGTGAGTGGCAACAGAGACTAAGAGGTTACAGCTAAAGCAGCAACAACATAATGAAAGTAAGCAAAACTGCCCATTAACATTTTCTAGAGCCCAAAGTGACGATCTTTTTTTTGAACAGTCCAAAGATATTTGGTTAACAGTGATATAAAACCTAGAAAAGCAGCTAATCCTCACATTTGAAAAACTGGACCCATCAAATGTTTGGCATTTTTCTTCAGAAATGACTTTTGATTTAAATTTTTTAAATGATTAAGTCCTTTGAGGCAGGATGTTGTGAGAAAGAGCTCCATAAAACTGTTCATCTCTTGACTGTTAAAAAAATAAAAAAACAGAATTAAAGGCTATTCACAAATGTAAATTTTCTGCAATCTGGTGGCTTCATTACACACCTCTTATGAACCCAATTACACTCTGCAGGCTGCCTGCTGCTCTTTAACACAAAATACCAAGTGGGGAATAAAGCAGGATGAACTGATGCCCTAATGAGCAACTACAGTCCTGCTACGTTTCCAAAGGTTAAGCATCCTAATCAATGCCACTGAAAACGGAGGCTAATTATCTTGTAACTTTAATGCATTGGGGGATTTACCATAAGCCACGAAAATGGACAGAAAACGCACAAACTGTGAGATAACACAGGCCGAAGGGAAGCGCGAAGATGACAGAGATGGATTCGAGATTAACGACTTCCCCACAGACGAAGAAATGGATTCCTCATACCTGCTGTGACTCTACGCCATTATCACAAAGGGATTAGATGTAATAAATATGCTATCAATACCAGATGGTTCAAAGTGGGAAGCTTGACAAGCTGCCAAGAAGGAGTGTGTGCAGAATATCACAAAGGCTGACAAAAGTCAGCACTGAAAGCAGAATTGTGCCTTTTTATTATCAATTAATCTGCTTAATATCTTTGTTAGTTCTATCAAACGGCAGAACATGTTAAAAAAACATTGTCCTGGAAAGTCAAACTGACATCTTCAAATTGGTTGTTTTGTCCAGCTGACAGTAATTCTCAAAGTTATTCAGTTTACAATAATACTATAAAAATCCTCATGATGGAGAAGCTGAGACCAGAGGATTAGTGCTGCATTACCAGTGGCCATGGCGAAGTGTACAGCAGCTGGCAGAACAGAAAACCAGCAGAGGTTTGTGTGTTTGGTGAGCAGAGTCGAAGGTGAGCAGGTACGCTGGAGGTGCAGGCGAGTGGCGGAGGGGTGGGTGCAGACAGAGGCAGGGACTGTTTAGATCAACGCTTACTAAATGAAGGCAAAGAGACAGAGGTGGCTTTCACACCAGAGCTGTTTGGTCCACTTTAAACGGACCAGAGTTCATTTCCTCGGATAGTCCGCTTCGTTTGGGCAGGTGTGAAAGCTCATCCGAACTCTGGTGCGGACCAAACAAACAAACTCTGGTCCGCCTGAAAACGTGGGTCTCGGTTCGTTTGCAAGTGAACCCTGGTTCAGTTCGTATGCAGTGTGAAAGCTCACCGGACCAAACACAGGACCAAATGTACGTAGTGACGCTATACGCAGTGCATACGCAGTACATCTAAGGTAACAAGTGACCGCTGACATCAGCAGTTGCTAGCTAGCTTAGCTCAATTGTCTGAACAACAATAACCCATAAATTCACAATTTGGCAAATTTAAACAAAATCAAATCACAACTACCAACAGTCACAGTCCTTAAACTCTGAGCTCATATGTTGTCACATGTTAGATAATAGTTAGAAAAATAACAGAATCAATCCCTGACAAGCTACGATAGCATTATAGGAACAGTTGCGTTCACTAACGTTGTAGCATTCACTAAAATAATGGGAGGGGGGAGGGAGGGACTCCCCCTACTACTTTGTCTAATCGACGAGCGCCCCTTTCAACCACGTGATAATGCTCAGAAAGTTCGGTGCGCTTTAGAAATCACAGTAGCCGTTACCAAGTACGCCAAGTTCGGACTTATGAACTTGGCGGACTTAACAAGTTTGACTTGTACAGTCTCTCCAGGACGCAGGACGGTCATTCTGCAATTGGGACGGCAGTGTACTTGATGACGTCACCATCTCAGCTCGTCCGTTAGCAGGACGAAACATCTCCGAAAATTTTGGAGCAAATTTTAAACTACGTGCTGTCGTGATGAATGAACCACAGATTTTAAGTTTTAACATCCACTTTCTCACATAAAATAATCTTAAAACCACATTCCGTACTACTAAAACAGTAGTATTTCGAAACTTGTAATTTACAGTTGTGAGTCCTTTCCTCCGACATCGTTGCTACAAAATGCATTCTGGGATACGTGGCTGCCCCAAGTCCGCACAAGTCACCACCCAATGCATCCTCAATAAAATGGGAGGGGCAAGAACACATCCGGATATTTGACTGTACTTGGCGAGATGCGGACTTTTGAATTGGAACAGTACTTGGACTGAGACTGATGACGTTTCTCAAGTACACAAGAACACAAGTACAGAGAAGAACGCATATTGTGAAAGGACCAGTGTGAAAGCAGAACTGAAACAAGTGATAAATGCAACAATGTTGTGACTTTCAGCTCCCCAATCGAACCGAGTCCGCTTGGTCAGGCGTGAAAACGACCAGAGTTACACCAAAGCCGAGACGAGTTTTTATGGGTTTAATCAGTCAGGAGAGGAGCCTTGAAGTTTCTGTGCAAAAAGATGCATGTTTTTAAACCGCAATATGAAGCCAGACGCAAGATAAAGAGCATTTCTTGAGAGGGTCTTTTTTCACTCTGAGGCGCAGCATGTTGTGACATTACTGTTGAGTTCTGAACGAATGCCTGCTTTCAGCGGCTAAGCTGACAGCGCAATCTTTCAAAATGGCAGCGAATATGGAGTTATTGCTGCTGAAGCTGGGAGGAGATGAGAAGAGAAGGAAGTCATCAGCTTCACAAATAGCTCCTGTTTTTGAGATATGCTCTGTTTTTTTGTACCTCCAGGAATAACAGCGTAGGTAGGTGGCACTCCCTTAACAGTGAGCTGGTGTTCATTTCAGGAAGGGCTTTTGTTTCGGGGAGGGGGAGGGGACATACTCCGATGCTTCTCAAGCAGACGGGTCATGGAAAGAGCTGATCATAACCCCCAATGCACTCTTCAGTATGATAGGAGGCTGGGAGAGAGCTCAGAGCAATGATTTTCACCCCCCCCCCTTCCCCCCTCCAGTCATGAAAAGAGGGAGCAACAAAAAACATTAGCCTTAGGATACAAGTCGGGGTCATCCAGAAGTCTTGTGGAAACTGCAAGGAAAAATCAGAAATGTGGGAGGGGAAGGAAAGAACGGTGAGTGGGCCGGATATGGCTGCACTTATATTTTCGGGGTGGGGCGGACACAATGAAAAGCCTTACAAAGACGTAACAGGAAAAGCCTGGATGGCTCCGTTTAAGCAAATGTCGATTCCCACAGTCAGGGAGCTCCTCTTGTGCAAAGGGATACGTTTTATCATCGAAAAGAACGAGCGTCGGAGAAGATCAAACAGACAGGCAGCGCGTCACAACAGAGAAGATCTGTCAACCAGAGAGGACACAACAGGTCGGCGCTGAGCAGAAGTGGTTCCCCCGCTGTCTAATTGGCCAGTTAGCCATGGCTAACGCTGTCAAGTATGTTCAGAAGAAAGCAGGGGGAGACCATTAGTGCTGTGTAACTCCCAGTGGTCCTCTCCTTCATCAGCTTCACCATCTTCACCCCCTCCTCACTCTCTCTCTCTCTGAAGTTATGCTACCAGCAGACACCGGATTCTCTTTTTATGGCCTGTCGGAAAACATTCAATCCAGCATGCTCCTTTATTCACATGAGTGTGCGTCCCACCCTCCCCGCCCGCTCTCTCCTCTCCGCTCCGCTCCTGTCGTCTGATGGGTGCTGAGACCCTCAGTTTTTAGCGTCGTCCCTGAGGCCATTCCCCCGAGCACTTTATCCCTAATGAGGCGCAGGCGGCCATTGTGTGGGCTTTGCCATTCTAGTCTTGTGGCCTGACTGAGAGCGACTGAGCTCCAGGGGAGGTTTTAGATCAGATCCAGCAGCTTTGCACATCATTAGCGGCGCGTCAATGGGAAGGACTTAAACCCAGAAAGGCCACGTTGATTTCTCATTTGGATGATAGAGTCAAATCAGGCATATCCATCTTCCAGTGTTGAGGAGTACACGCGGCACATGGAGCATACCATATTCCTCTGTCTGATGTGGTGCTGCTCTAACATTTTTTTGAAAAGGTTATACGCAGAAAGTAATCTGCTAAACTAAGGAAGACATTTGCTCATAAAGAAAATGATCTGAGAAAGCTGCTCTGGCTGGATTCTTTGGTAGTGCCACCTTTGTTTTAGCGAGGACAAATCACAACGGGGATCTCGCCCCATTTACCTAAAGGCAACTCTAGTGTTTAGCCCTGTGGGGACTGTCGCATTCACTGCATGAGAAACAGCCACGAATGCTTCCCATTGTGAAACTAACCAGTCAGGGCTTGATCCTTTATATTGTTTTCTCCCGTAAAAACAAAGAACCCCATTTGAAAACACTTAAGATAATGCATGAACCTCACATTTACAGCGCTGCTTTGGCAAATACACTTGTGGTTTACTTCTCTGGCTCCGATAAGGAGCTGCTTCCCCAGGTTTTACAATAAAAAGATAAGAAACGCAGAGAAGTACAAACTGTCTCCTCAACAGCAGTTAATACGTGCTCGACAAAGCTCCACCAACCCACATTATAACTTTTCCAACACACATCGCAGCGGTTTCTTTGATAGAGAGCATCACTGAGCAGGTGTAATGGTAAACATAAATGTGCAGTAGCGCAGTTTACAAATTCCCTGTGACACAATTTCTACCTTTGTGAGCTGAAATCTGTCCCGTGTTCATTCAGAGCCGCTGATGCACGAAGTCGCAATAAGCAGCCTTAAGTTTTAGTAACGTTATTAACCTGAGAAGAAGGCTGCTGTCTGGTGTACATGCACCTGACTGAGCAGGGTTCTAGACAATACAGATTAGCTCAATTAGCAACAGAAAGCAGCTATGCGAAGTCTCTTAAACTCTAAAGATCTAACCTGGCACATCAAAGAAAGCACTGAATTATTGATCCCTCATTTTAAAGGAGTGACTCAAGTTGTAGTTGGGGATGGAAGAAGAGCATTAAGAAAGCCAAAGTCTTTCTCAGGTCCAACTTCTCTAATAAAGTCGGAGTTGAGCAGCAATGTTTGTTTAACGTCCTGAGGGCATAATTGGCCCCTCTCCCTCCTCCTCCTCCTCTCCGGGGCACAAACCAATCTAGCCCTGACAGACGGCTCTACAGCAAGACGATTAAAAACCCACTTCGGCCGACGTTTCCCCTCTTGGCAAATTCACTGATTTTGCTGTCCTTTCCAATGCCCATTAGAAGCCACTTCTTCCTGGGAGATAGTGGGCAGTGACAGTTCTCTCACTGTATGACTGCTCTGTGCATCAGGGAGGGCTGCATTATGTTCTTAGGTAAGAGGGGTTGGGTCAGTACTTTGTCACCATATTGTCTGGTATTGTGCTATTGAGCAAGGCAGTTTAAATGTCAGAATGCTGCTGCTTTGCCTGGTGGTCTGAAGACAAGGCTGCACTTGTGCAAGGGAACCATTCATGCGGTCACAAGGAAATCATTCCTGCCACGAGCCATCACACTTTACAATAGAAACATTAACAGTTAATCCACGAACCTCACACTCTCTTGTGTTTTCACATATTACTTTTACATACATATCTGCACTACTGCAACTACTGCACATTCGGCCTACTTGCACAAATTTTTTTTGCTGTTTTTTGCTGTAAATACTGTTTAAATGCTTAGTTATATTGTATTTTTATTATATGATATGATAGTATTATAATACATATTATATAACTATATTTAGTTTTACTTAGTTATAGTTTTATTTGTATTCCTGTTTATATTTTTTGTTACTTTTTCTAAATAATTGTGTGTACATCCTGTGTTTGCTGTATGTTTAATTGCTACTGCAACAAAATAATTTCCCAAATTGGGATCAATAAAGAAACCATATAAGTCTGCTGGAGAGTTAGCTGTTGTTGAAAAGGAACACATTTTCTCACCTGACCATTTCCTGCAGAAACTACGCTTTTGTAGGAAATAAAAAGGGAAATTGCTCATTTTAAAAGTAAAAATGACTTGAATTAGAATGGGAAACTTTCTTATCTTCACCCAGTAACAAAAAAAAAAAGCCAGAGGGATTAATATATGTAATGCTTAAATGAGAACCTGTGGCAACAGGCAAAGCAAAAAATCTTTACAGACCACCTTGAAGAGACCAATTTCCCATTAAAAACACATTCCAGGTCTTAAAAATGCCACCGGCTGGAATGTAGAGCTTTTATTAAGAAATTCTCTGCACACTCGACGCAGCGCATGACGAGAATGACCAAGTGAGATCACACTGCGCCGCTGCAATCAGCAAATCTCACTGAAATTGTAGGAAAACTCAAGAGTCATTCATTTCACTCTGATGCAAGTCCTTGCCATATTACAGCTATTTTTTCAGACTTTTTCATCAGTAGAGAGATTTTATGATCAATACAGGCCGAGAGATGGTGATTAAAAGTGGATTCAATCTCCTATTATACTGTTTGCTTATATCCACTGATCCCAGAAGAGCTCACGCCCTTCTGGTGTTTGTTGTCCATCAATCTGAGACACTGTGCAGACTTAATGAAGACACACACCGGCGGAATTTCAATCATGTGGAATAAAAAAAAAATCTGATGGATTTTTTTTTTTCTGTACCAAACAGTATCTCATTATCACTTCTTTTGTTCAAATTCAGTTTTACACAAAAGCCAAACTTGAAAGAAAGATGTGGTTATTTTGCTGGATAAATTAAAGAAGCATAATGGTTCAGGCGAGACGTGCTTTTAAAAAAAAAGAAGAAGAAGAAGAAGCTGTGATCCATTACTCACTTCAGGAGAATAAAGCAATATCAGATCAACAGCAGGGAGGAATAGACTGTCCCTCACAGACAGAACAAAGGCTGCTTGCTTTCAACATGTGCCGATAAGATTTCCTCATGAGGAGCACAACTTTGTCACGTGCAGACCAGAGCGAGGCTACAACTGCGTGACATATATACCTAACAGCAACGTGTCCATCCTGTCTGTAAAGTTCTACAACCTTTGTCAGACATACTGTAGAGCCTGTGTGTCAGTTTTCCAAGAAAAATCTACAGGAACGAAACAACGCTGCTGTCAGCTTGAAGCAGAAAGAAGGCAGACAGAAACACCATCAGGGGACTGGCACCATACTGACAAAACACAAAGGCAATCATCAAAGTTTAGCATCTCAAATCAAACCTTTCGCCGTGTAAACACGCTGAAATTGAGGTTGTTTACACACGGCAGGAAATGAATAGCAACTGCAAAGTTTCTGTCGCTGGGTGACAACAAACTTCATGACCTCGCAGATGTTTTATGAGGAGACATATTTCTTCACAATAAGAAATGCGGTTATACGTTACTGCTCTTCATGTGAGTTGGGGAAGTTTCACTGCACATCAAGCATCCAAGTTTTCCCAAGGAAGTGAATTTGCAAGAAGGGCTGCATGTGTTGCAGCAGCACTGACATTATGCATGTTAATAACAAATATAGAGCTTCATGTTTTCAGAAGCCTCTTAGCTTCCTGTAAGACACACATACACACACAAACAGACACACAGAAAGGGTCAAATTAAACTTAGGATAAATGAATTAGTCTCTCTCAATTAGACTCAAGCACAGTATGTTCTGGCGAGACTAAATTACTCTGGTGGGTGGACTGTTTGTGTCACAGATGGAGCCAGAGCTCATATCAAAGACACAACGAGACATCGTCGTTTACCTGAACTCCAAAACTTATGGAACACCAATATCATCTTAGAAAAACTACTCAGGACTACATGAACGATAAGTCTGTTTTTCTACACTAGTCAACAAATTCAACTAAAAACCCAAACCATCAACGTGTTGAACTTTCTGCCTCCGCTACTCCGTCTGCAGCGATCAGCACCAAGCCCACTCGATCCTACGTAAAGCTTAAAAAACAGCTAACAAAAATACAGTTCCTGCACTTGTAGGTGTTGGATCTGATCAGTCTGCCTTAAATCATGTGTTCTGAATATCTGCTAATAGGGCTTGTTTGTTTGTTTGTTTGTGCTGTCTTCTTTCTTCTTCTTGTAAAAGACAATAAAGAGATGTTTAAAAAGATTCTGCACATGTTGGGGACTATTTTCAGCAGCGGATTCATTTTTAGTGCTCTGCAGAGTGTTTTCAGCCGCAGGACAGCGGACTGGCTCCAAGTACGATGCCTCACGTTTGTCGTGATGGCTCACTGATGTGTTTTTAACTATAGCACTGATGAATATGTTCTATCAGGCTCTGGCTGCACTGGCAATAAGTTGAAGTTCATGCGATTTTTCTTACAAAGCTCCAAATCACGAACTTATCTCAGTGGGCTTTCCAATCTGTACAACACACAACACCCCTGATACTTGGTTTTAGGATAAATTCATTACAGTAAGAAAAATATGAAATACCGCCAAACTCATCCCTTCAGGCACAACCTGACCAGATGACTGATGCGGTCAGTCTGTATCAACAGACCCTCCGTGTACGAATCTTCTGCATAAAAACTAATGATTAGCAAATTCACCGAAACTACTGGAAAGTGTTATTTTCATGTGCTCCTTGTTTTGAAATTTAGCTGCTTTGTTAAATTTCGTCAGGTGTTTTTGATGCATTGGTGGAGTCGGGCAGACGAGATGGTGTTCTTCACCGCACGCTTACTTTCCTTTTCCTGGATTTGCTTGTTTTGATCAGCAGAAGTAAGATTTTATACCTTATGCCGATAAGGTAAGCCTCTTGTGTTTTCAGTAGTAACTTCAGCTTTGTGTTCAAAGTATATCATATTCTCAACATAGCATCTATCCTGCAGCTGAGTGATGACTCATACCTAGCATACGATGTGTGTGTGTGTGTCTCTCTCTTGGCTGTTTCTCATGACTGAGGAGAGATTGTTCAGGTGGCTGGAGGGAGAACAGGGCAAAGGACAAGAGCTCGAGGCAGCAGAGGCAGAGCACACACTAAACAGACTGAAGAGTAAAATTTTCTAACGACACGTTCAGGCATTCGCAGACGTGGCGGTCGACGGCACACATCTGCAGCTTCTTGGTCGAGCGCCAAATCTGTACTCTGGTCTCGCCCTTACAGGAAATTAAAGCACCAATATGTAAAATTCTGAAATTGACTGCAGTCATTAAATATTCACCAGCACATTTGCACCAGCGAGAGACACAGTGCTTCATAGCAGGCTACTGGAATACTAAAATATCTTTTCATACCCTCAGCTTTCAGCTTTTGGCAAGAGAGCCGTAAAACAAGAGCGAACAACAAACTCACCCCAAAATGTGACAGGTACGAAACAGTGCTACACTGTCATCCTGTTCGAGTGAAGTCATTGTACAGTTCCACACCCCACATCTCCACGCTGCTATAAAATGACTCAGGTTGATTAGCTATATGAAGGTACAGTAATTAAAACCTAATGAGACGCAGAAGTCATCTAAGTATTGCACTCAGTCTTCACTAACAAGCCAGAAAGGTTAATTAACACCTCAGATGCACAGAAATCTGACGGACACGGCCTCACTGTAGAGGTATCGAGTCTCAAAAGGAGCCTAATGAATGGGGAAAAGGGTGCCGTCTGCATTGACATAACTGAACGAGGAGTCAATTATTGTAAAGAAAAGGCATGAACGATGGACCCACCGTGTGCCGTCGGCCTTCCAGCTGACCTTGTATGGATTCTGTTCCAGGAAACGAAGGTTTTGCCTGTCCATGGACACAGGCTGAGCACCAGGGAAACCAGACCTGCAACAACAATGAACACACACATCTCACATCTGTCTTTCCACCTGACACTGATTCACTCAACTCTCACCATTCTGACCTCCAGCACTAATCTCTAGAGCGCAAGCCTAACCTACGATCAATGGCCAGAGCCTCTTCAGATCGATGCTCCTGTTTGGATCATTCAACAGGTAAACAGGTTGATTGGTAACAGGTGATAGTATCATGGTTGGGTATGAAAGGAGCGTCCTGGAAAGGCTCAGTCGTTTACAAGAGAGGATGGAGCGAAGTTCACTGCTTTGTGAACACATGATTGAATGAAGGATATTACTACATGAGCTCAGGAACACTTCATAAAACTGTTGTTGACAATTGTACCAGCTTACTTTTTACGTTAATGCTTCATTTTTTTAACTGTTAAACATGTATTTTATTAATATAGAATTAATATTTTATAGCACCCCTGCAGATAAGTATCACTTGGTTACTGTATCTGTCTTTCACTCATTAAAAAGACCAGATGGCTTCATTCCATAGTGTCAACATAACTAACAAATCTAAGCAGCAACAGGTATGACAAAAAAAAACAACAACTTTAGTAGTGGAAAGAGCAGCATGGAGTGGTACACATCACATTATCAGACCACTACTGCACTACTGCACTGTTAGTACCTCTCACCAGTTATAGTTTATAGTTCATAGTCATAGTTATATCTTCTCCACTTAATTCTAGCTTTTTTTAGTTTATTTATTTATCTATTTTTATTCTATTTTTATTCTATTTTGTAAATTTGTTAATTTGTGTCTTACTGCACATGAGAGTGAGAAAACCGGAGTCAAATTCCTTGTTTTGTTTGCAAACTTGGCCAATAAAGCTGATTCTGATTCTGATTCTGATTCTGATTCTGGTACAACACGCAGCAGTAGAGCTACAGCTGCATGTCTCTCCAGGAAAGAAAAATCTATTCCTGACTCTGCCAGCTGTCTGAAAGTGTCAAGATCTTAAAAAAAAAAAAAAAAGGAAAAGGAAAAAGAAGGTGATTTACAACAAATGAGTCACTCCCAGCGCAGTACAGTACACCCACATACAGTATGTGAACAGACACACACAGTTTCCCAGAGGGGTATGGAGGAGGGTGAAGGGAGCTTCTTACTTGTCCCACTCAGTCATCTCCTGACACTTTCTTTGGATCTCTCCTAGTTTGGGCTGCGTGGTGACCTGCGTGACGCCTTTCACCGTGATGCCTTCGAGAAAAACTGCACCCTGGGAGGAGAAACGAAGGAAAACAGAAGGTTGAACTTGGATAGAATTTGAAGAGACACCCTCCCACACATGCAAGAAAGAAAGAAAAAAAAAACATTTTAAATACCACTGTTTCTTACCAAACAGCTGCTTCTTTGCTTTATGTATCACTGTGTGCGGAGACAACAGGTAGAAATATTAATAAATCCAGTTTGTCCGTCTGACCTCTCCGCTTTTAAAAAGCATTCCCACCTCGATCGTTTTATGAATCCACCTCGTAAACTGACTTCCTCTGCTTCAGGGAACTAGACTCTGCTGAAGCCTCTCTCCTCACCCCCTCATGACCTTCACCCGTCTATGCAGGCACCATCTAACACTGATGACGTTCGTAGCATTCCTTTATATGATTCCTTCTTATTCACCTTAGCTCCTAATCTCACTTATTTCTCTTTGATAATGACCCTTTTACCCTTATTCTGCCCAAATGAGTCTCGCTAAGCGTTATAATATGATAATATATGCCAATTAGAACAGAAACAGATGTGGTATGATAATAGGTGTCACCCCAAGAACCACAAGTTCATGTGTTTTGTGTATGAATGGCAGCACTGCAAAGAGAAAGCCCCGATGTGGCTCACGTAAATCTCATCCTCACTTTTCAACCCAGAGGAACTCGAGTGCATAAGGCCGCTTAACTCCGCTCATCAGTACACATTTAACATCAAATTAAACCTTGTGTATCGGGCCAGGTGAGAACAAAGCCATTTGGGTAACTCCACATAATTCAGCAGCAGGTTTTTTGAAGATAGGGCTGGGCAATATGGCAACAATATAAAAGCCTTAATGAAGATATTTTCTGATATTGATGGATATTATGTTGACAAATATATCCAAAATCCATCCATCTTCTCCCGCTTCATCCGGGGCCAGGTCACGGGGGGAGCAGTCTGAGCAGGGACGCCCAAACTTCCCTCTCCCTGGACACTTCCTCCAGCTCTTCCGGGGGGATCCCGAGGCGTTCCCAGGCCAGCCGAGCGACATAGTCACTCCAGCGTGTCCTGGGTCTTCCTCGGGGCCTCCTCCCGGTGGGACATACCTGGAACACCTCCCTAGGGAGGCGTCCAGGGGGCATCCGTTAGAGATGCCCGAGCCACCTCAGCTGACTCCTCTCGATGTGGAGGAGCAGCGACTCTACTCTGAGCTCCTCCCGGGTGACAGAGCTCCTCACCCTATCTCTAAGGGAGCGCCCTGCCACCCTGCAGAGGAAACTCATTTCAGCCGCTTGTATCCGGGACCTCGTTCCTTCGGTCATGACCCAAAGTTCATGACCATAGGTGAGGGCAGGAACGCAGATTGACCGGTAAATCGAGAGCTTCGCCTTTCGGCTCAGCTCCTTCTTCACCACAACAGACCAGTACAGCAACCGCATTACTGCTGCCACTTCACCGATCCGCCTGTCAATCTCACGCTCCATCCTTCCCTCACTCGTGAACAGGATCCCGAGATACTTAAACTCCTCCACTTGAGGCAGGAACTCTCCCCCAACCTGGAGGGAGCAAGCCACCTTTTTGCCTTTATCCAAAATCATATAAAATAATCTGATACTCAAAGCAATGAACTGCTATGCTTTACACGAGGCCTAACTCCTCATGAGTAACAGTGTTTCAGCCGTTTTCAGTCTTGCACGAGTCTGACTGATCTGACGCGCTCCGGTGTTAATCAATCCAGCTGTCTACACGGGCCACATACTTCATTTTACACACAGAGCGAGAGACTGTGTTGAGCGCTGCCAAAATGCAGGTGACCTACAACTCAATGCTGTGAATGAACACCATCCTGTGTGGACACCATGCAAGTCAAAAACTTCCGTTCCTTCTCAAATGTGAGAAACTGTTGCTTTTCTGTGTCAGATATGGCAGCAAATTGAACATATTTGGACTCTGAGAGATGAAATGATGAAATGGTTCGGACATATTGCAGCACACAAGCCCACAGAAGACAGAGATCAGATCCCTTTTGACTCCAAATCTAACCCTGCGAGATGGGGGAAACTCTCCCATCACTGTAGCCACATGACCTCCATTCCTCAGAAGCAAATCATTGATTAATCTTAGCATGTTCAAGAAAAACCAAAGCGGTTTCTAGATTTCACATCCAAACTGAAGTGTTTCGTCCGAGCAGGTTTCAGTACTCTGAGGATGGCCGACAGCCAAAATGTCAACAATGAGAAATTCATTAAATGTGAAGCTCCACAGGCATTGTTTGCTTTGATGGTGTGCCAACTTTTTCCTACTTTTGAACAGACTTTCGGACGTTTCTCTTCATGGCAACCGAAAGCGGTCGGACTCTGAAGCGGGCCGCTCAACCAAGAGACAGTTTTCCTTAATGAAAGTGAAGTAATGCGGCCTGAAGGAGCTGCTGCTGCTCTCGCTTCTTCCTCCAGACCTGTCTGTTGTACAACTCGACTATTTGATTTGCTTGGATTCAGGTTTTCAGTGAGCTCTTTGCAAATAAAAGGCAAAGAAATACTCAGTGTTTATATTTGGATGTAATTGTAATTTGTACAAGATCTGTTTTGATTTACTTTGCGCTGTTCAAACATCGCTTTTGTCTTTCCACTGCCTCTGACTGACTGATTTAAATGGTAAACTATTCAGAATTAGTCCGCCTGAGAGGATCAGCTCAATGTAAACGGAAGAAAACCTGATTACATGCAACTGGAGATGACTCAACACTTTCAATTTCGCCCAACTGCACTGATGACAGCTTTACATAAAGACAGAGGAGGCGGCTTTTATCTAATCAAAATTACGGCTTTGCCAGCAGCTGATTTCTGCAAATTTAAACATCAAATTTACTCGATTATTATACTGTAAATAACAGAAGAGGCTCATCACTTAGAGGAGCAGCCTCCCTGTAGACCCTTGATCACCCGGCGTGAGCTCCATGTCGTGCGGAGAGGGACCGCCGGATTTTCCACTTAACAGTCCATTTCCTGGAGCTCCCCGGAAGTCTCACCAGTTTTAGCTTCTCCTTCTTTCGTTTGCCTGGCGCTGACCCAGAGGAGCTGGGGCCCGACTCCTGGCCAACAGCATTGCCGTCATCGTCCACCTCCCCGTCGTCGTCTTCGAAGCACCACTCGGGGAGCGCGGGGGCAGGGGGCGCGTCCTCCTCATCGCCATAGCGACGGAAAAGCTCTTTGAGGTAGTCTCCCTTGTAGATCCCCGGGGCCCGGGCCTTGCCGAAAGCAGCCACAGCTGCCTCGACGCTGATAAGAGACAGCAAACACAGACGGGCAAAGCCTTAGTTTTTTTGTTAAGTATAATTTTTAGGTTTTTACGTTCCACCTTTGCTGTATTTCTCATGCCGTCTGTTTATCTTAACCAGAGCTGCAACGATTTGCTGCTTAATCAAACAACAATCCATCAGCAATTATTTATTATTTGATCATTTCAGTGTCTCAAATGTGGGACCTTTTCCATGTTCTACATGATAATCAACTGAATTGGGGCTGCAGCTAAGGATAATATTCATTGTTCATTATTCAGACATCAGTTATTTTCTTGATTAATTGTTGTTTAGTGGCAAACAATGTGCATGGTGTAAAAAAGGTTGGGGGCCTATAAAACAGTGAAATAGCTAGAAATCGCCATCACAATTTCAAAGGTGAAGTCAACAAATGTCATCACACGAAGTCACGCTGCTGGAGGCTGAATCCAGTGGTGACGAGAAGAAGGAGTTCTTTCAGTAAAAACATAAACAAACCACTCAGTTAAATCCAGTAAACACAAGCAAAATAGCCGCCCAGTGTACCTTTTGCTCTGAATCGTCTACCCGGCCTGCCAGTTCCTACTCACTGCTGTGGGTGTGTGCTTCGTGCTACTGTGTTAGCTGCTGAAACAAAATGTGTCGGCTCAGGCGGTGCATGCTGGAGCGCCGCACATCGCCGTAATCGCTAACCGTATCCAACTACCTCATGTGTCACTCACATGTAAGAAAACGCCTCACATCACTGCAATGAATGCAAACAACAAACGTGGCTGTTCTCCGTACTCACAGGTGTCAGCCAACATGTTAGCATTGGAAAACTTTTGGCTGCGTGTTCTCAGCCATTCTTGTGCGACTAGCTCGCTGCAGCTTTAGCAATACGTCTGCCTAACCTTGTGGAAGACTCCAGTCATGTGCAATGAGTGCACAGGGGTTGGCAGGTATGCAGGTAGACTGGCAGGTTGCATTTCATTCGGGCAGAATGAAATGACTGGAAGGGTTTATTACAGGTCTGCAACAACCACAGATACTCATTTTAGCTCAGAGCGTTTTATTTATTGATTGCTGCTGGAATGAAGTGAGAATTTCAATCGCTGTAACAAAAATGCTTCTAAAACACATTCCCTGCTCAAGCTTTGAGATCAAAAATAAACTGCAGATTATTCAATATTGAAAAAAAATATATCTTTAGCTGCAGCCCAAATCATAACTCACTTGATGTTTAGAGCAGGTATGATAGTAGACTTGTAACACATGAAACTGTGCGAGGGCAGCACATGCTCTCAGATATTCATTACACAGGAAACAGTGGGCGGTGGGAGGGTTTTATCCTGCCTTCACGTCCACAGCTTCCAGGGATTCTGCGTTCTCAGACTGCTGCTCCACCTCTGACTAAAGGCACATCCTCAACGCCCACCCCCTGCCAGCTGTTGTAAATTATTTAAGACCTCTGTCGTGGGGCATCAAGCTCAACAGCTAAAAAAGACTGACAGGGGTGGGAGACTTGAAACCAGAGTAATGATGCAGGTCACTCGGGCTGTATGGTTTGTGCTGTCACGCACGACAGTAGTGAAGATTGTGAAACTGGACTTTCAGCAGTATGACTGACTGTGTGTGTGTGTGTGTGTGTGGGGGGGGCTTACCTCCAGTCCATCTTCTCCACCAGGTACGCACATATCAGAAAGCCTGTCCGGTTGAAGCCATGCGTGCAGTGAACACCTTCAGGAGAGAAACACGAGGCAGTACAGCGGTCAATCCCACAACTTAGGTCTAAATTAAATATTAGGTATTTATTAGGCACCGCTCCTGGTCTGCCGCGGAGGAAGGACGACCAGGATGGGATAAAGGCGGAGGACAAATTTCACCAATTGCATGGCGTGTGATTGCATGTGCATGAATAATTGTGTGACGAATAAAGGGGATTGTCCCTCCGATTCTTCTTCTTCTTCTTCTTCTTAACTTGGAGTTGTAATGGTAAAATATACAGCAAGTCATAACATCACACTATGTTTTCCCCTATTCATGCACCACGCCTTCACACTATCAATTTGATGTTGCTTAATGCAAGTGAGACATCACTACTTCAACAGCCCCGTGCTTTAGCACAATCATATCCAATGTGTGCCCCTCTCACATCAACAGCATCAGTCCTCTTTGAGATAAGCTGAGTTCATGTTTGGAAGCAGGGGCATCACATGCAGATCCCCCCTCTCCTCACACGAGGGTCCTGCCTTTATACCCTCACTAAAAGTTAGCCGTTGCGCGCACAGAGGAGACCCAGCAATCGATGAGACATTCAGAGTGGACGAAAAGGGCACGGGGAAAAAAAGCAGAGAAAAACCATGCTCGTTATTTTGAAGTGAATTGGACTCGTCTGCTGGAGCACAAACTGAATTCCTGGGGAGGACGACTCCCCTGAGGGCATAAAAAAAAAAAAAACCCTGAAGATTTTAAGTCATATTTGTTCACCGTTTCAAGAGAATGTTCAGCAAAAGGAAAAACATTCCCATAATTCTCTAACAAAGTGATATTCTCACAAACAGGCTTCCTCCGGCAGGTGCACAGCCGGGTTCACACCACACAAAATAAAACCATCATCCTCTCACATCTCCCCTGCGATGGAAGTTTGCCTGGCAACGCAGAGGCTAATGAAGACGATGTGAGCCGACGTCAGCGGACGGGGATCACATTTACCAGCCCAACTGTCTAATTTGGACATGCGTGCCGCAGAGACAACAAAACCTAATCACCAGCTGGCTAAAGACAGGACATTGCTGAGATGACATTCACACATTCTGCTCTGATGTTGGAGCGATTTGATCTACAAGCCCGGCAGCCGCTCGGAGGTAAGAGCAGATCTGGACGGGATGAAAAGATGCTGGAGCGAGGTATGAGAGAGCACCCTGCTGCCGCCAGTGTGAAAGTGCAACTTCAAAATTCACGCGTCCTTCATGAGATCCCCTCCCTCCACCGCCCGGCTGCTTTTAGGCACAATGTCACAGCAGAATACTATTCCAAACTTTTTTTTTCTTTAACACTGAAAAGAAAATGAAAACAAGCTGCTTCAAAACAAGACAAATGAGAGAAGAAGATGCTGTTCCACCAGACCGCCCCTCAGCTCCTGGATTAGGCAGAGCTTGAATTACTTGGGATCCGAGATCTCGAGACACCTCATGCCTCATTTTTATGCATAACGTGTATTTAATACAAGCACGATTATCTAAAAATTTCAATTACAGCCATACTGGATTTCTGATACGGATCAACATTTGAGTTTATAAGAAAAATCTATATTATATATATATTTTCTGAACTGTCTCAAACCTCACTTGGCATTTCTATCCAACAATTTCATCTGACTTAGTTACACACTGATGTGATTCACAGGGGTGGGCGATACGGCCCTAAAATAATATCACGATATTTCAAGGTATTTCTACGATAATGATATTTTTGACGATACGACAAAATATTGAGAAATACTTCCCTGTACTAAACCAGGTGATTGTGCTTGAGGTGTTGAAATAAGTGTGCTGTATTGTTGTTAAAGTCTTCTTGCACTTCTTACAAATGACCATGGTTTGTTGTGCATCTGACCTTCTGTAACCAATCCCCGTCCACGCTACTGAAGACGCCCCCTTTTTGGAACTAACTCCTCCACTATGGAGCTGGAAGCACTGATGCTTTCAGGCATGCTTGCTGTTGCTGTGCCAAAAGGTATGAAGTCATTACATCAAGGAGTCGGAATATTGGCTTTGACACGATATGATTTTTTAAATCATAGTAAAAGCTATACAGATATTATCGTGAACGATACGATACGGCCAGCCTCGACCAATATATCTGCAATAAGCTGATATCGGCTGATACGTGAAATCTGAATTGCTGCTCAGCTGTGCTGGCAACTATTTACACATGTTTGAAGACTGTCAACATTGAGCTATCAGCACAACATAATCTATTATCCTCACTTGAATGAAATGCAAAATAAAGCAAAAACATTTTTAGGCACATGCTGATGGCTGACGATAAGCGGAGTGATGTCAAGTGCATCCCTAACGGCAGTCTTTCCAGTAAGTTAAATATACAACATAATTGTAACAACAGTGCTAAAAAACCTCCCACATACAGAAAACTACACAACTCCAAACCTTTTAAAGCAACTTTGTTTTGCCAGAGTTCAGGCTTGGTGTCTACTGGTGTCCTTTCACCTACACAGTGTTCAGTGGGAGAGGAGTGTTGTTTCTCATGTGCAACTCCCACACTTAGAAATCCAACATAATGACTTGCACAGCACTGTTTTTGTTTTTTAAGGATGCTGAACTGAGAGCCATGCACATCAGCTAGTGCATTTCCAATCTTTTCCAGTGACACATGAGCAAAGCTCCAGCTGCCACATAAAGCTCCTCTGTGACCATCAGCAGGCGACTGGTTGTGCTGGCAAACTGATGTTTGAGAGTCTAACTATATGAGTAAAAACATGCTTACTGGAGGGAAAAATTGAGTGAACATTTTTAAATAAAACGTGTAACCTCACGCCCATTTGCATAGTTTTTAGAATAAGGCTACCCTCTGCTGGACACATTTGGCAATGCCACTAATAGGACAGCATAGTCATGCTCTTCATGGCCCAACATTTCAATAAACTAATAAAATTATGAAAATTTATGGTCATATTACCAATTTTTTCCTTAGTTTCCCACATTCAAAAATGACCTTCAACCCTAAAAAAAAATGTAGTATGAATTACAATAGCCAGCGTAATGTTTTCAGAGGTAAAGCAGAGGTGCTCCGGGTGCTTGTGCTTAAGATTCAAGGTTTTTGAGGTTTTTCTCTGGCATTAAGATTCATATTGAGTGGGATGAATGGAAGTTTGAGTCCCTAAGGAGTAAAACTGTGGGGCGGCGAACCATCAAGACAAAATCTAAATGAGTTATGAGGCATGAGTGCGGCAAAGCTGCTCCATCAGTCTGAGTAAATTATATATAAAGCAGACTCATTCATAGCGCCAGCTGCTTTTAAACTCCCTGAAGTTCTACTTTCATTTATCTTCATATTCTACTGTGAGCTGAGGTGATACACAGTACTACATGGATTTCAGTTCAAAACAGAAGAGATGGGTAGAGGGGCTTCTCTTGTTCCATTAAACGTCACGCAATCCTTTTCTTTCACTGAACAACACTGATTTCTGTTCCAAACTGAATATTACTAAAACTTAACGACTAAATCTACAGTTAATTAAAGATTGTTTCAAGGGAATAAGAAATGTTCTGCTTTCGTTTCTGACATCTCGCTTGAGAAACTGATCATTTCATCTTTACCAAATATTCAAAGTTCCAGTCACATAAGCAAAAGTGAAAAAGAAAAAAACTGCAGTCAAAGCACTTAAAGAGGTGCAAATATAGCACTAAGACAAAATAGTGCATTGACAGGTTCTGTTTCCTTCCTGTACTTTACATTCAACAACACAACACACAGGACAGGTGGTGCCAGTAGTTTTGTTCCATGTCTCTGTAAAGTCAAAACCACAGCCCACAGTTATAAAAACTTTTCTGACTATTAAATCTTTTTAAGGAGATGTTCTTATGTCAATGCAGACAAAGATGGGAGCTAAAATGACAAAAATACAAATGATCATCACTGATCTGATCGCACTGTTGAGCTACGGTGTCCTTACCTATCAATTCTGTGGGATTCTTCTCCATGAAGTGTTCACAGAGCCTGATGAACATTGCAGTTGTGTCTTTTGAAGGGCATTCCCCATGGCTGAAACACACAGCATGACACCAGCCTTATTACATGACCGCTGAATGCACGACAACTTACAATTAGTTTAACTCATGACAAACTCGTACCCTTTACACTGAAGCTTCACATATTTTATGCCGTCTTTTTCGATGTCGTTGCGGTCATAAAAGCGAGTAGTGTTCGTCAAATCCACGAGCAAACCCATTTTCACCTGAGGAAAGACAAAAAAGAAAGAACAACGACGTGGGGTGATGTGGGTTTTATCACGTTCAAAATCCTAAAACAGCAGTTTAGTTTTCTAAGAGTTACTTACTTGCAGACTTTTTAAAAAGTTGGACAGCATGCTTGGATGAAACCTGTACTCCGCTGCAACTTGGTCATCGTATCTGGGACCCAACATCGTTTTCATCGGCAGGAATTTACCTATGAGGGAAAACACAAGGAATGAATTAGTGTTCCTCAGTAGAACGGGGAGCATAGAAAGCTGACGAGTTAATTAGTTGGCTGGATGACTTTATCCTTAATTTAATCACTGAATTCTGCAAAACCCAACCTTATACCCTGTAAAACTTTGTCAACAACTGTCACTATTACCACACTTTAAACTAAATCAGATGCCATTCAAAATTTGTAGGAAACACTTGACAAATCTGTTGGTTTCATGGGTTTAAAAAAAACAGGGCGTTTGCAGAATAAGTACAAATCAAGGAGGAAGTGAGTGCAGGTTTGAAACAGCACATAAATGGTACTTGTGGTATCTAAGTAGGTTAATATACAATTAAAGTCTGGACCCAGTCCTGTGTATGACAACTTCAATAATACGTCTGGATTTAAACGTGCCACCAACAGACACTGAGCATCTGTCTAGGCTACTGCACTGGTGTAAAGCAGATGTGGAGTGGAGACAGGTGTGGCAAAGCGAGGTCCAAGTAAACATGTTGTTCCATTCACACGGCGTTACCGGATAAGGACCACTACTCAGCATCATGCACAGCCATGCTACTGCCCCGGTTTGTTTTGACACGTGATGCTTCGACAGCGATGCTAGCCAACTCTGTAGCACTTTCTCTCACGGGAAATACATGAAAGAAACACAGCCCCAAAACTCAGCTTTTGTTCAACATTAAATTACAATAGTTATCCAGCAAAAAGCACGAATGTGTGCGGGGAGTTGAGCTTTGACACCCCGTTAGCCACAGTTGCCAAGTTAGCTAAACAACGCGCGCCCGAATAGTGTCACACAAAACTCCATTTAAAAATATGACAAATTTAAGTTGGCGTTTAAGTGGCAAACATACACACTCCTTAATAAATGTCTGAGCTTCTACATTCCATACTGTTATCCAGGGAGGTCGGCATTCCAGTTCCAGTTGATTTAAATAAGATTATGTTAGTTTGCACTACAGTGTTAGCTCATGAGGCTTTGTTGTGATGCTAGCTTTGCAATTTTTGTGTATCTGAAAAACGCTAAGTGCTGCTTGCTGTTTCAGGCCGTTTAGAATATTAAAAAGCGGCTCATAACATTTCAGAGCAGACACCCTGTCATGTTCTATTGTCATATGGGATGAACACAAATTGCACTACAACTATGGAGTTAACAGCTAACGATAGTAACGTTAGCAACAGCACTAACGCAACGTAAATTAAGATGGTTAATCCAACGTTAACGCTTGGTTATATTTTCTCTCACCTGCCACAGGCTGTCCTCTTCTCGGACAAGATCGCCACCGAGGAGGGGGTCCGGTGTGTGACATGTTCAGGAGAGGTTTGGTGAAGTGAATATTACTAGCTAGCCAGTGGCTTGATGGTCCCTCTCTCAGACCACGGTGATTCCTGGTTGTCGCTCAGCCAAGCACCGCGGACTCAGGGCCCTTTAGCTAACGTTACTAGCTAATTCAGGAGATTCATCCAACAAGTATAAGCCCGGTCAACATTCTGACGAGCCGGCAGACATTTACACGAACCATATGTTGTTACGACTCACGGTTAATTAACATCCCAAAAATTATGTTTTCTTTTCCGTTTAGTTTTCTTAAATCCAGATTGTTAGCAACTAGCTAGCACAGCGTCACTCCAGTAACTAAACGTGCTAAATAGCTAGTGCTACACTGGCTAGTCTTCTACTTCTGGTTGTTAAAGGTTGTAGTTCAGACCACAGTCTGTGTCATACTGCCACCCTCAGGTATATATGGGAAAGTGCACAAAACTACAAAATCATGCTTTAGGATCAGTCACGTGTACTACTACTAATAAAAAAACACACATTGTTGCCCCTTTTAAGAACTGCGCTCTGAAGATTTATATATTATGTATGTATACTATATTTATCCACATATTATTTATGTATTTATTGTATTTAGTTCCCAGTCTTACAACTTTTGCAAGTTGTCAGTCGATTTTTTAATCAGCAGATTGACTCATTTTTTGCTTTCCTTGTGAACAGTGTTGTTTTACAATGTATAGTGTTTTTCTGCTTCAGTACCCAAAGTCATCTTTGTTGCTGTTGCATATTCAATAAAGTACAAAATAATAATTCTAAAATTCATGCCAACTTTCATATCCATTTAACTTGGCGAATATTTATTTGGTAATTAACAACATTTGCACAATTTCACAAGTTCAATAAATACAAATGAAACACAATTTGTGATAATGTATATTAGATTATATCTGTAAACAGCTTGTTGAGAGTAGCTCTGTAGCTATTTGTGCCCTGTGGCTATGCTATCTCAGGCACATTTAAAAGTTTCTGGAAAACAAAAAATACTACATTATCAAGCTTATTTATAGTACATGCCATTGTTAAATCTAATGGCAAGTTGTACAGCAAAAAATACACAGAGTGACAGCTTTCTGGTGTCAAGAAGTGAAGATATGACTGATGAAAGACAGGAAACATATGTGAATCTTATCATAATATATAGCTAATACGATGAATTTTACAACAAAACATCAATCTCACCATTTACATAAATCCTCAGGATGCTACCACTGGACAGTCCTGGGCTTTGAGATATAATGCAGCCTGTACATGCACACATTTAAAGGAACATCTCTAAATAAGAATTCCTACAAAACACACCAAGTCGTCTTAATAAAGCAGCTACCACACATGTTATAAATATTCGTATCAATAAACAATAGACAGGCATTGCATTTGATTACCCAGCGGGGATGTCTGGTATGAGATTGCACCCATTCTTCTTTATTTTCATTCCACAGTGGATCCAGTGCCAAGCAGGATAATGTCACGCACCACCATGGAAGTCTCTGACAAGATTAAACCACGTCTGGTAATCACAGCTGACTGACTTTCCTGATTCTCGGAACGTCATTATGGTTTTGTTTCCTTCTCCCTCAACGGCCCTGACCTTGTTCAAACATGTCCAAAGTGACGTAAACAGTTAGCGGTGGCGTCTTTTCTTGCTGTTTCACTGGAGCACGCGTACACTGCTTACTGGTCCTCAGGGCAGGGGTTTCTACCGTACTCTGACTTCGATATGGGCTGGATGGGCTGTCCTCTGACGAAAGCAGCTCTGTGGTTTCTGCGGGAAAAGATGGATGCTGTTTGTCCACAGGTGCAGCTGGGTCTTCACTCTGTATGTGTGGTGCTGAAACTGTGGCTGGGTCAGCATATTCCCCTGTCATATTTTGGTCACTGGCTGGGTTGTCATTACTGCCTACAGCTGGTGGAGAGGTGGACGTTCCCTGAGCTTCCTTTGTGTAAATGCTGTCACAGAAGGTTTCCGATGGATTATGGAATGGCGGGAAGGGACATATTCCCTACAGACATGTCCACACATAGACACACAAACACAGAAATGGACAAAAAGACACAAAGTGTCAATAATTCAAGAAAGAAAACCTTGCATACAGAATCATGACATATATAATAAAAGTTTGGTAAAAACCAGGAGACCTCCGGAAAGACAAGAAACAATCAAAATTTCATGTAAATTATTGTCTTTCATGGGTATTTGTATCTACAAAGGCTGGTTATAGTCATTTCTTGGGACTTGATGTATTTAAAATTTGATGACTTAAAGGCTAATTTCACTCCTTGTAGTGCGTTTACACTGGGGCTGCAACTAACAATTATTTTAATTGTAGATTATTTTTTCAACTAAACAATTCACTGCTTTTCTGTAACATGTTACGTACTCTAACTGTTAGCTTGTTTGCTCTCATCACATATTTTTTTTTATCAGAGATCAGGAGTTCAGTGCCAGCATGCATCACCAGCTTCTTGACAGCTGTAGTGTCTGATTTAAGCTGAGATGTCAGATCAAGGAGGACCCATCACTGACGAGCTCATCAGACTGTAGTTCAATCTTACTTATCTATATACATGCTTTATTATACCAGTCAAACATCGACCAGTGTGGTTTCTTTTCCAGTTCCTCTCTGCCAGCTGTCTGTGAACTGTCTGTTCAAAGTCTCAATGTGGCTACAAGCCACTGCAATTTATTTATACTTTTTCATGACTATCACCTGAGTGAAGCAGGAACTTTCTTCCCTGACCACACATGACCTGGAGGTGAATCGTCTCTCCCCCTCAGCCACTTTAAAATGGATGTAATTCACTGCTCCTAATTCCCCCCCGCACTGAGTTCACCTTTTCATGACTTGGCGATGGCCACAGCGCCACAGAGCTGTGACCAGGGTCAGGCACCGGCTTCTCCTTGAATTTCCTCCACCTAAAAAGCAGATAATTAGCACCATTAGGACATAAAAAAATCAAGATTTTTAATTTTTCCAAATCTAGTGCAATATGCCTTTTATTATTACTGACATGGAAATACACTTGGTTCTTGCCTATCACATCATCGCTGACAGCAAAGGATTGAAACTTACTGAACAGCACAGCATAATCCAAGAGAAAGCACGAGAACTATGAGGATGCCTCCGGAGACACCGAGCACCGCGATGAGCCTCGGATCTGTCAAAGAAAGAAGGATGCAGGAGCTCGATGAGCAGGAAAAATGACTCACTTCTTCAAAACTCCTTGAAGGAATGAAACCGTCTGATAAAACACGTTCTTCTCATTAAGGGCAGAAGCATGACGATTTATGAAGTCTGAGTTCAGTTACAGTGAATTGACTCAGTCATGTTTATTAACATATCAGTATTGAATTGAGCAAGGTTGTGTTTTAATTGCTTATGAATGTAACTTGGCTCTTTATTAGTCATTATGAAGCACCATTAATGCCTTATTCTGTCAGTTAGGGTTCTTAAGGGTTAGAGTTTGGTTACTAAGACAATAATTCATGTACAAGAACTTCTTTATTTACCATAAATAAGCAGTAATTAGGAGGTTAATGAGGGAAAACTCTTAGCTAGTGGCCAGGTAGTTGTAGAAAATGGTCATACAGAATAAGGCACAAACAAGTGCTTCATAATGACTAATAAATGGTGAATATGCTTCTCATATGCATGCTAAGATACTAGTTGACGGTGAGCATGTGTACCTTATTATAAAGTGTTACCTTTTTGTGTGAGAGAGGTAGAGTGTGTGTTTTTTCTGTCTTTTACAAATAACAGCGTCTCAGTAGACAGTGCATTCCACCTGACAAGCCAAAGCATGCATGCAACGCAAGTTAGGGCAATATGACAACTGCCAAAATTAACAATGTGGAAAAGTTAACACGTCTGACTCCAGGCTTATCAAGGTTTTTTTGGAACCAAGCAACCACAGGCTCTCCTTGACTTGCCACAACAATCACCTCCTGAAGGTGGACCCATACGACACTCTGTTGATCTCACAATGCTTCTTTGAGAGCAGGACTTTAAATCTCATCACCCTGTCGCTGGTCAGTTCAGGTGAGTTTGCACATTTCTGGTCACTACTACAGATTCCTGTCTGAGGGCTGCAATTTTATGTACGTAATAATCCCTTCCAGATTACTCACCAAATCGTTTGGTTCTGAAGGACCTCTCAGTGCTTTTGCTGGTTCCAGTAAGAGCTGTGGCCTCGACAGCGACTCTGTATTGGGTGTCTGGATTCAGACCTTTCAAAAGGATGTCCCGCGTTGTTCCATCTACGGTAACATCTAGAACAAAACCGTAACAGAAATACAGAGAAAGGTAAGACAAGTATCTTCAATTCATTTGCAAACTTAGAGCGAGTCTGTGGCGGCTCACTGAGCTGTGGTCCTTTCTGTGTCCCGTAGAAGACGGTGTAGTTGACGACATCGCCGCTGCACGCCTCCTGTGACTTCACGTCCCACCTCACGAGGACACTTTTGTCTGTAGTCTTAATTTCGGTGATATTGACATTCCCTGGATCTGTAGGGAGCACGTTTTTAAAATGAGACGGGTATGACATGAAAAAAACACTTCACTGGAATCCTGAAAAAATCTGAATGACGTACCTCCGACTCTGGAGCAGATGTGAAGGGTCTGAGCGCCATGACCTGTCTTGTCATCAAAGAGGGGAGTTACTGTTATATTGTATGGCTTCTTATCCAGGAGGTCTGTAAGGAAGGGAAGACAGCTCTGAAACCTGTTAAAGTAAAGGGGCAATAAACACCTTGAAGCCATAGATGTAATTCTCCTTCTGCTACTGCTACTTGCAGTCAGGATGGCCGAGCGGTCTAAGGCGCTGCGTTCAGGTCGCAGTCTCCCCTGGAGGTGTGGGTTCGAATCCCACTTCTGACAGCTAATTTTTGTGTGGCACAAGTGGTAACACTGTCGCCTCACAGCTAGAAGGTCCCGGCTCGAATTGGGCGCTGGTGGCGTGTCCTCCACCATGCCTTTGGTGCCTGCTACTTGAGGAAAGGGGCCTTTCTGTGTGGAGTTTGCATGTTCTCCCCATGTTCACCCGTGGTTTCCTCCTTAAATAACCCCCACTAAAAACATGCAAGAAGATCACCACCTGACCAGTGGTGACGGAAAAAAGATGGGTCCCCGGGCGCTGCTGTCGGCTGGCAGCCCACCGCTCCAAGGACCCGTCCTTGGACAGACCGAGGATGGGTTAAACGCGGAGAAAATAATTTCACGGAAGCATGGCGTGTAATGTGCAACTTAACTCTGTGTGTGTGATAATAAAAGTACATGTCTTCTTCTTCTGCTCACATGTAGCTTTTTAGCTGTATTAGTGACTTAGCTTTAGGGATGGCAATGTTTGCGGCCCATCCCTTTGGTCCTGAAATATCTCTTGCGAGTTTTAATGGATTGTCATGACATTTCATACTGACGTTCATGTTCCCCGACTGACTTTGGTGATCCCATAAATCCCTTGTGCCACCACAAGGCTGTCATTTTTCTGTTTAAAATTCTTTTCTGCCTTTATTAGACAGTAGGGAGATGACAGGAAATGAGGGAAAGAGAGATGCAGCAAAGGTCCCCAGCCAGACTCATGTGGTTCATGATCAGTGTCTTAAAGGACCAGTGTGCAAGATTTAGTGGGATCTTTTGATAGAATATGAAATATAATAGTCATAATTATGTTTTCATTAGTGTGCAGTCACCTCAAAATAAAGTTTTTGTTATCTTAGAATGAGTTCTTATATCTACAGAGAGAGCAGGTCGTCTTCCACATGTCCACCATGTTATGTTGTCATGTTCTATGGCAGCCCAGAATGGACAAACCAATTTGTGAGATGTGAGGCCACCGTAGGTACGCCTACATGCTTGGAAATAAAAGGATGAGGCGAGGGGTACTCATGTTGGTTGCAATCTGCAATCTTGCCACTAGATGCCACTAGATCCTACACACTGGTCTTTTAAAGCTGCAGGGGTGCCAGTCAGTCCGATGGTGGAGTTTCTGGAGAGCATCTCTTCTCTGTGAGATGAGTCACAGTTCTTGAAAACCCCACATTTTTCAAACGATAAGATCTTTCCAGCGAACGCATTATAGCAGCTTTCAAAAGTCTGTTTCCACCAGTGTATCCATTACCTGCCACACCCAGACCATGAAAATAACACATTAATTGATGTGACGGTCAAAAAAGTTAAGTCATAGCTCATAATTCAGCGGTGGATTGATGATGACTCTGATTCCCTCCATAAGAACTCATTCCATATATTACTATTAGGACCCATGAAGTATCTAATCCATCTTTCCATCCATCAACCACTTCAAGTCTGTTAACCTACCAAACAGTGTTGCATTAGTGTATTTGGTCTGCTTCCAGTAGTATTCATTTCCATTGTGTGTGTAGTCGACCATGTAACTGCTGACGGGCTGAGCAGGAGCCCTCCAGCTGATCAGAATAACGCCTTCGAGGGTTGAGGTCTGGATGTCGGTAACTTGAGGGAGGCCTGCCAAGTGAGGTCAAGTGAAAAGAGGCTGATTGCTTGATACCAAATCACCAGCACGCATCAAGGCAGAGCACTATTCCATTAAAATGAAGCACTATGATTCAGAAACTGCGGCAACCCATTAAGAAAGCAAAATCAATAGTATTAAAACTCACTCTCTCCAATGGCTGGCACATACACAGAGTCCTCCACACACAGGAAATCATCATGGAAGATTGTGAGATTTATTCTGTGTGCGCCTTGGTTCACATCGACGTCACAAACTGAATTGGCGCAGGAAGTATCTGTATGATTTACTCCAGCCATGTGTTCCTTGTAGGGAGTCTGCTTGATCATGTAGGTAAATGTGTCCTGGCATGTTGAAGGAATCATCTGCGTAGACAATAAAGTTGAATTATGAGTTTGGAAACAAAAGGAAGAGAAATCTTTAATATAAGGCAGCAGTGACAGGCGTCCATACCGTCCACATGACACGAACTTTTCTGACTCCGTTTTTATCCGCTTCAGCTACCTTTCTCCACAGGCGCAGCTCGACATCCCTTTCTGTAAAAGGTTAAAATACATTTAAAACAACGGGGCTGCCGTTCAGACCTGAACTGAAAGCAAAACTGTTGTGAGCTAACAGGTGAACAGCACACTGAGGGGTGACAGTGGCATTAATCATTGGTTGTTTTTGGTTTTCTAGGTTTGCACCAAGAATTCAGATAAGCAACCCGACATCGTGACATACAAGTCTATACTTGTGAATCACTCGTATGTATCACCAGGTCTGGAATAACCTCTCATCAGTCATGTGAGACATTTTAACATAATTTTAACAGTCACTGCTCCCACACATATATTTATTACCATTCATCTTCTATCTGAACTCTTTTTAACGAATTCACTTCTCTGTGCCTCTTATAACTACACGCAACAAATAAACTTGATTGATTTACTGACTCTTAAATATGGATTTTATGACCTTTTATTGACCTTGATAAGATATTAATCATGCTAATAGAGCTGTAGAGTTGCCTGAACGCATTCTTGCAATTTGCACTTAAATTTCCTCAAGGAAACACAGATAGAGATGCAGCCGGTCTGATTAAGGCCCAGCGCAGCCGTGATTGTATAATCAGCAACTTGAAGCTTGTTCTGAATGTGGGATCCTTGATGCACCGCAGTGATCACATTTATATGTCATCTACAGGCCAGTTACAATTATCAGAAATAAAAACTCACTTAATGCAAGCCATTTTAAAAAGCAGATGAAACGTTATATTTGTGCGCAGGTGATTTGGGAGCCTGCTATTGTCAGCCCTGACGCTGATGCCAGCTGATTTTAACATTGTTCTTACTGTTTAGTTTGGTCAGAACTGTCCTCTCGTGGCTCCAGTCGCTCCAGGGGGCCTCGCCCAAAGCACAGCGGACCGCAAATGTGTAGTTCTGGCAGGATTCCACTTTCTCAATCACCATTTCCCCTTCGTCCACATTTCTTTCCAGAGTCTTATTCAGCACCCACTTGGAAAAACAGACAGCTTTTGATTAGAAACATCCTTCCTCCATCCAGATTTTCAATAGGCTTTTTGTGCTTTGGAAATGAGGTTTGCCAGAGCAAAAAAGCATGTCTTACCTCTGGACTTCCTTCATCGACAGCCTGGAACAGAGAGGCAAACAGAATTCAGGCATGAGGGCGAATTGCAAAAACAGTGGCGGAGTCAAAAAGCTGTTCTCCTGTTTTTACACCTTTTTTATTTGGGAGCAATAAAGATGGAGTTACAGCATTCTGCCAGCAGCAGTTTACCTGACCAGCTGTGTCCAAAATAACTCCCTATCTGCCAGTGCACTGCATTTACTGATTAAGTTTATCCACCAAAATTCCACAATGGCACAAAACACCACTTTTAGCTAACAATGCGGCAATGCACAACATCATACAGGTGCAAAAAATACAGTTGAGCTAAACGGCTGTCTGATTAAAAAAAGCTAAGTCAAACCTCAATTTACAGCTCGCTAACAGTCATTATTATATCCACCATATTTTCTTATCTAGTTGAAATTCATTTTTCAGTTTGGTGCTTGAGCAAGTTAAGCTAGGCGTCCCAGCAGCTGTTTGCGGCTAAGCTACTGCTAATGCCGCATACATCATGTCATAATTACCAGTTTTGAGCTCATAAATAGCTTTCAAGCAAACATCCGAGTCAAGATTGTGACCAGGAAAGCAGCTTGGTGGTTAATAATACAGAAAGGCCTGGAAACCACACAAACATGACTTCCCTTGTGACCACGAGGGGAAAATGTAACTCTTCATTAACAAACTGGAACAGAAAGAGAAACAGAAATCTCAATCAGCCGTGAAGAGGAAGTGAAAAACCACTGGCAGGATGAAACAGCTGGGCCAGTTTTTACACCTTTTTAACTGGGAACCTTCAAGATGATCAAACTGTGAACAGTTTCGTTGAAATTAGACATTTCCTGTCTACCTTTTCACTGTCAGATAAAAGTTTTTGTGTGAATGTCTGAATAACATTAGGTCAGTGGTTGTTATTCCTATTCTGCCAATATTCTGTGAATGCAGCAGTCTGACGCTGATGTGCTGCTAATGCTGCATCCCAGTTACATTGGTTATCATAATTATGAGTTCCCCACTTGTAAACAGTCTTCAGGTTAACACCCAATGGCGCTAAATAATAGAGAAGTCGCTGAAAACCAAACATGGATTCCCTTAAATCAGCTAAATCCAGGTCACTTTCTGGTGTAGAGATTCACTTCTACAAGGTTGCTTATGCTCATCTTTTTCTGATTTGTGATCACTATCATTGAAGTTTTTGTGTTTTATTTGGTACCATTTCCACACTTTCACAGCAGCTTCCAGTGAACACCTCAAATGCTGCATGCAGGAGCTCAATGAGGGACGTACCTTGCTGTATTTGACTTGACAGCGTTGCCTTCTTTGGGAAAATGGCGCGAGGCTCCACTCCACCAACAGACGACCAGAGACAGCGAGTACACTTATGTGTGGACGGGTGATTTTCACTGAGGAAATATGATTGTGATGAAAATGCAGAAATGTACAATGTCAACACACGAAGCTACAAAACTGACTTTATGATACTTACATATGCTGAATGGACTAAATTCGTAAGGGTCGGAGGAAGCTTCCCATGCAGCAGATTTAGCCCTCACAGTAACTCTGGAATTCTGCACCAGAGGTATTTTATCGGATATATCATAATAGTTGTGCGTGCAGGTTGTATTCTGTGAGTTGCAGATTTCGCTCTGGCGAGTGCATGAGTCACTGGAAGGAACATGTTTCATGTTAAGCACACGTATCAACAAGGCAAAGACTTGTTCCTGCATTAGTTCTTAGACAAATGGAAGAAAACAAGAAACCCACCACAGGACAGTGTAGTGTACTTCCAATGAAGCATCAGTCTGATGCTCCCAGCTGCATGTGAACAGGTCTGGTAAACCTTGCGACGCCTGATTATCGTAATGAAGCAAGCATGATATCTTGCTGGGTTTCGCTGTGAAAAAATGTCATATATTTGATGTTGTTGCAGGCGTCTACGACCACATGAACGCTGAGAACATAAAAGCACTTCTTACTGTACGTTCTGATGATGGTGCCTCCGAGGACCTCGTGCGTATCTGCACTGTGGCACTGCAGTGTCGCGCTGCTCTTGGTGAAGTTCCTCAGCGACAGGGCGGAGTGTGAGGAGTTGGAGGTGCTTTCATTTATATACCTGTTGTCCAGCGTCCAGAAGACTTTGCCATGGACACATGAGGTCTGGCACACGATCTTGGTGTCGGATCCCGCTTCAATGTACTGATCTTGAGAGACAACCTTGCACTTGTTCTCATTCAGGCCTGCAGGAAATGATAACGGTAATTAAAATTCTACTATTTTCCCTAATGATATGACAGACCATCACATGAATGGCATGGTGGAAGAAGAGGAGGACTGATACCGCTGTCAGGTCAGGTCTCACTCTCTTAGTGAAAGAGGGAACATTTTAAAACCTGTTTGCTTGTTTACATTAAACATAAATACGTATTTTTGTCATATAACTCACACACACATCAGTCAAACAGAATAGCGAAAAACTGGTCTTGACCTGAGGCTTTGAGTGCCTTTCCTGAAAAACTCTGTTGGCAATGAAAAAACAGGTAAGATTGTTCACTTCACACCTGCCACGATTTAAATTATTTTGCATAAACCACCACAACTATATTCACTCTGTGTGTTCACATGCAGAACAGGCGTGTTGTTCTAACAACTGATGTGTTTGCTGGTATTGTTACAGTCTTATGAGTTGAACTTAAACAATATTACAACATCAAATAAAGATATTTCTACTAAACTGAAGTTTGATATTAGATATTGTGTCAGTCACTGAGGACTTGAGCAATGCTCTCTGTGATGGTTTGTTTTGTACTTTGAAAAGCATACCACACCACGCCTCTGTCCACTGTGCACTGCCAGGCTAATTCTCTGGAAATACTCATTAGGCTGTCTTCATCAGAATCCCGCATGAGAAAATCCACTCTCCATGACAGTAATCATTCTGGGTGATGCTCTGATGCTTCTGAATGGCTCTGTAGAGAGTTCACACCCATGTGCATGCTTTAGTGAGCTGCTGTGAGCGATAAGAGGTCTTTCCTTGGTACATTTTTATACAAAGAAAGGAATAACTTGACGTATAACATGTGCCGAATTTACAAGAGGGGAGAAATTATTAAGAATCTGTTGTAGACAGTGTTTCACAAAATTTATAAAGTTTCACCAAATCTAACAATCCACAAAATTGGATGATTTCTGAAGGGAGTCTGGTGCTGATTGATCACTGCCTCAAATGAGCAGGTGTTGCTGTGGAGGTCAGGGACCTGATCTCAGTGAGGACAATAAGAATGCATTCAAAAAGCAGGTGTAAACGCAAAGGCAAGATCTGACCGTTCATAATCGGGATAACACACCCGGAAACAGATTCCAGGTTAATAACGGGGCTGAATGAGGCGCCTGACTTGAACATCGCTGGATTCTCGAGGCTGCCGCTTCTCCCAGCTTGGGTGAAATATTACAGATATTATGAATGTCTCAGCGGAAATGTACACTGAACAGTCACTGTGATATATTGCTATTCCTCTCATGCACTCAAACTCAGCTAAAATATCAATGTAAGTCAGAAAGACATCCATGAGGTGGTGGCGAAGGTGCGTGTCTTGTGGTGCATTTTGCAGGGTTGCCAAATACTGTAAACTGACACAACATCCTCTCCAGTATCCTTTCATTGAAGACTTTTTTTGGACCGATCGCTTCACTTGACCACATGCTTTCTTTAAGTCTTCCCTTGGGACAGAAAAAATGTCCAAATCTACATGTAGACCTTTTTTTTTATTAACAAACAAGGAGTTAGCAGTGGGTCACTAACCTTGATGACTCAACACTTCCTGTTGCTGCTTCGCTAACGGTTGCAGGTGGAAAGCTTTCCACTTAAAGCAGCAACAGGAAGACTTCACTTTGCATTATGAGTACATTAGCACAAAGAGATTTTAGTAACAGCAAAGAGGACCCCATTAGAAAACTCTGTCAGGACAGGAATAGACTGTAGGCTCCACACTCCTACTTAGAGAAGATAAATGAGGCCCAGTTTGTGCCTCTGATGCACCTCAGAGTCACAGAGCTAAGCATCGGTTCCTCTAGGAGAAACCCAGAAGAACATTTCCAGAATTCTGCAAGATTTTTCTCATCATTTGGATGGAAAAAGGTTCTGTCTTACTGTGGGATCACTTTTATTTGGACTTATTCTACATATGACTTAAAAATCCAGTGTGTCTTTCACACCACAAACCAACCACACCTGCATCAAACATTTGAGCTTTCCACAACTTGTTGTCAGAAGGAGATCAGTAATGGGCGTACTCTGTTTTATTTATGTTACATAACATCCCAACTTCTTTGAAATTAGGGTTGCACTTAGGGAGAACAGAGTGGAGCTGGAGACAGGCAGCTAGTGAAACTGAGCCTTTTAAAAATGCTCCAAACCTCTAGTCCCATAGGTGACACCTGACACCAGATACAGCAGCACAACACAAGCTGACTTCACAGACACGACTTCAACAGCCCCTGTTCTGATTCCAGCCACTGTAAATGTCCATCAGCTTGCTCTGGATGCCTTGGAAGTGAGTGCACCTCTGCAGGAATTGCACATCTACAAGTCTTCCACCATCTGCTCCCAAACTGTATCTGACACATTTGACCGAACATCAAGTCATCTGTAACAATAACAGGGTTTTGAGTGATTTATCTCAATGGAGTGTCTGAGATTAGCACCATGACTGCAACCCACGCATTGACTGCACAACAACTTGGACGAATTCCAGTGCAAAATATTTTTGTCTGAACATGCAGAGTGAAGCTCCATAGCTGGTTTGCATCAGGTTTCTCTGCTGATGCTGGTCCGGTGTCATCGCACCCAGCTCTGCTCCTTTTCCCGCACTTTTTGCTGCCCCTGCACAGATCAGGAACTTTTTCACGGCATGTGAGAGGAACGTGGAATAAACAAGGCTTTGTACGAGCTCTGCAGTTTGCAAGTGGCTTGTAGTTTATTACGTTTATTCCACAGGGAAGCAGAATTGGCCGGTGTCTTGGAAACATCTGTCTTCTGCTGCTTTATTTCAGCATTGTGAAGCCCTGAGAAACAACTGAGAGTGAGCTCGTGAGTACTGGTGTTTGGATCAGGTGCCTGTGACTCACTTTCATGTAAAAGCAGTCAAAATCATTCAAATGAGAGTGCAGTTATTGCTACCGGTAAACATTTTCCATTTGAGGGCACCAGGTGTGTAAAACTGGAGTTACGACACATGACAGGTCACTTTTGATTTATGTGTAAATTGCATTGTAATGCAATGAACTGGTGTGTGCACACGTGCTCACTTTGGGTCTGTGTGGTTGCTATTCGGATGAGAATAATCGATGATGTAAAACCCTGCAGGCTTTAGGATTTAGAAGGGTTACCGTGCTGCTTTTCAATATGCAAATGAAGCACTATCTGACTAAATATGTGCTAATTTGCATACATTTCGAGAACAGAAAGGGGAACATTGGATAAAGCCAAGTTCAGAATTCTTGTTTCACTCTGTTGACATTTTAGAGTGAAAGGTTTTTACAAAGAGAATTCTCCTTTAAACACTCCATAAAGCAGAAAATACTTTCTTCGGCTCTAAAAGAATCTATTTTTGTTTTGTTTTTAGGAATAAAAGGTTACATAAATCAGGAATCAGAACAAGGGAAACTGAAAAGTTTGGTGTGTGTTGATGCTACTGAGGTGAAGATTTGTGGCTCAGAGTATGAGGGAAACAAACTGCCTTAGAGATATGTATTGTAAAATTCTATACATTTTCAGACAAAGAATAAAACCAGTGAACTTCCCCAGTTGATTATTTGCACTAAGACAATTATTTTTTGTTATGTTTAAACATGCAAAAGATGTTTTATCTAATTAAATAAGCACTGATTTGCTTAAGTCATAAATCTGAGCTAGAATAATCACCTAAATGTGTATTTTGGATGTTTTCTTTGCATGTTGTTCATTTACATCTTTGATGTAAATGAACAGCTTTTAGTTACAGTGTTGAATTCAAGACATTTCTAAATACCGGCGCCCTGTATTATCTACAGTGAACATGAATGAAACCAAAGCAAAACCAGCATTTCCCAGCACTCCAGACCTGTATGTGACCAGTCAGCAGCTCTGCATTTTGACACCCTGCTTCAGAAGACATATCAGATATAAGAGGTTTTCTTACCTTTACTCATGGAGGGGATGACAGCCAGGATGAACAGGGCTAGGAAGGAATACATTTCTGTTATCCCAGTACCAGACCTTAAAGAAATCTCCTTTTAAAAGACATGTAGAGCTGTGAGATTCTCAGCTGTGCAAGACAAAATAGTTTAAATTGTCTGTTACGGCAGACTGGACACTACACTGCACTGCATTATTCCCACTAACTCTGCTTTTCAGCCATCAAGTAACAGGAACTGAAGCAAACTCTGAAATAAACGGGAGGTATTACCCAACTGGAAACACAGCGAGCTAAGAGGAAGTTAAGTAACTTGTCGACAGTCTGTCAGGCTTTGATAATGTGCCTCTATTTATTCCCGGAGCAACGCGAGAGTAAGACAACAAACCTCCCAGCTCAAAATACGCTGCTATGATGACGTTATGAACCACACTCAACTGCCAGATTATAAATCGTAATTGCTTGGGGAATATTTGGCTGCAACATATCAAGAGTTGCTCAAATGGACTCACAAAGAGCAGCAGTGGAGGAAGCATTCACATTCTTTATACAAGTACCATAAAGTACTAATACCAATACTCCTTAGTATTTAAAATGTTACTGAAGTTTAAGTATGTAAGTATAATTACAAAAATTTACTGAGAGTATTAAAAGTAAAAGTACTCAGTATTATTACATCATTTAATCCTGCATTTTAATGTAAAAGCAGGATTAAACTGTTATAACTGATTATAACTGTTAGGTGCAAATTCAGGAGCAAATTATGAGTTATTTTGTATATGACTATAACTAATGATTATTTTCATTATGGATTAATCTGTTTGATCATTTCTCCATTAATTGATTGATTGTTTGGTTCGTAAAAACTCTGAAACTTGTGAGAAATGCTGTCACAGTTACCCAAACTGACGCCTTCACATGCTCGTTTTGTCCAACAAACACAACAGTGACAGCTGACAACTTTGATACTGTGTTAAAACTCTAACTTGAAAGCTATCTGACCTTTTACTTTTTTTCAAAATGCACATCATATTTTACAGCATTTCCTTGCAGCAAATAAAAGCAAATAAAAGACTTGTTGGAATACCTGGATGCTTTACTTTTGTGATCATATAGCTCCACCTAGTGGTCAATGGATATGTTTCAAGAAAAGGCTAAACTAGGCTGGCTCTGAGGAGACTTTCTGGGGTGAAAAATAATCATTCTAGCTAGCACAGAGCGCTACAAGCTCCATTAAAGAGTGGTTATTTGAATAAAACATATTGAATGCCAAATTTAAAACTAAAAACATTTATATTGGCTTTGATTTACGGAAAGTTTGAACACCGGTGTAACACTTCATTTGGTATAACGTGTATAGTTCGCTAACGAAATACCCCGGAAGTAGTTTTATGAGACTCTGCACTTCCGTAGCGAGCCTTGGTAGCTAAGTTAGCCTGCTAGCAATATACGTAAACTACTTTGCTGCATGGCGACCCTTTAATTGTTTGTTAGTTGAGCTGTTAGCTTTCAAATCCACTCATTTAATTATAAAATCACATGTTTCTTATTAGAAAATACAAATAACATATCATATAACACCCACACTATCCCGTATAGTCAAGTGTAACGGTCGAGTAGGAAGTATTTCCGGGGCACTTGTAACTTGGACACATAACACACCGTGACACCGTCCTTGCTTGTCGGTCTCCGCTTTCATGTATGCAGCGGTGCTCGTAGCCGCTGTTGTCGGCGGTGGGGTACTGCTACTTATGCGTCGTCTGTTCCCTCAGAAACCCGTAAAACTGCTCCAGTATCCCGCCCACACCATGCGAGGAAAGACGGTCATCGTGACCGGGGCTAACAGCGGGATAGGGAAGGCCCTGGCCGGGGAGCTGCTGAAGCTCCAAGCCCGGGTCATTATGGCCTGCCGGGACCAGCGGCGCGCCGAGGAGGCAGCCCGGGACATCAAGGAGCAAGCAGGTCCAGAGCAGGGGGAGGTGGTCATCAAACTCCTGGACCTCGCTTCCCTGAGATCGGTCCGAAAATTTTGCGAGGAAATTCATCAGGTCGGTTGAGACGTTAGCCTCATTGTCTCTGCTGAATGGACAGTTCGTTTGTTACTGTGCAGATTAGCTTCTGAAGCGACTGCTGTCTGGTTCATTCCAGCTGTTGTCATGTTCAGTACAAAGGAGAACATCACAGGTGGCTGAGGGGACTGTCCGTGGTGCTGAACCTCACCGCTGACCCCCTGATGACAGACATTAGTTTGATCACCTTTTAGGTTATAGCCAGGACAAGATAGTCTGTAATCACGATGTACTCTCATACATCCTTCATTTAGTACAAATCAGATTGTTTTCAGCATCGATTAGTGTGCCAAGTATTCACCTGATTCATCAATTTGGTGTGTAAAACATCAGAAAACAGTGAAAAATTGCCATCACAATTTCCTGAAGCGTAGTGTAACGTCATTAAATGTCTTGTTTGGTCCCGAAACCTCAAAATATTCAATTTACATCAACATAAAACCAAAATAAGCAGCAAAATGTGACACCGGAGAACCAGGAGCCATCACATATTTAGCCTATTTACTTGAAAAATGACTCTGAGTCCATTACCAACATTATTGTCTGTCAGTCAGCTCATGGCTTGTGTTGCAGCTCTGCACTCAACAAATACATTAGTGTCCTGCTCTGTCCATGAGAAATATGTAACTCAACTAACATCTGTGTCACACACGGCCAGTGTTAAATGTGTGGTGCATGCTTTATTGTAGTACTTTTGGTGAACTCTAAGCCCAGAAAATAATATGACATTAGCAATCATTTATTATAGTTATTCCCAGTTTCTAGATCCGTTTTGATAGTGTAGCTCACAGTGCTCAAAGAGTACTAACGCAGTATTTCTGCCCTCTCATAACCAGCAGGTGTCTCAAGGTGCTCCCTGTAAGACCGGAGTTTGTATCTCGGGATCGATTAAATGAATGAATTAGCGGTTTAATAAAGGCAGCTCCACTGCACAGCCCTCTCAGTTCGGCCTGTTTATGGTCAAAACAAACACATTTGAGTTTGTTAAGAAGCTGAAATGTTGGACTCTTCAGTGATTAAAATTTCTCTGACCCTTCAGGAGGAATCCAAGATTGACGTGCTCATCAACAACGCAGGCATCTACCAGTGTCCCTACTCAAAGACAGAGGATGGTTTCGAGATGCAGTTTGGTGTGAATCACCTGGGTCACTTCCTCCTCACTCACCTCCTGCTGGACCTCCTGAAGAGGTCGGCTCCCTGCCGCATCGTCGTGGTTTCCTCTAAGCTGTACAAGAACGGCCACATCAACTTCGATGACCTGAACAGTGAAAAGAACTACGATAAGGCATTTTGCTACAGTCAGAGCAAGCTGGCCAACCTGCTGTTTACGCTGGAACTGGCTTGCCAGCTGGAGGGCACGGGGGTCACGGTCAACGCTCTCACCCCGGGCATCGTCAGGACCGGGCTCGGCAGGCATGTCCAAATCCCTGTTTTGGCAAAGCCGCTGTTCAGCCTCGCCTCGATGGTCTTTTTCAAGAGTCCGCTGGAGGGGGCCCAGACTCCTCTCTATCTGGCCTGCTCCCCTGAAGTGGAGGGAGTGTCGGGGAAGTGCTTCGCTAACTGCAAGGAAGAGGAGCTGATGGCCAAAGCTACAGATGACCAGGCTGCCAAGAAACTGTGGGAGATAAGCAGGAGGATGGTTGGGCTCGAGAACTGAGCAGAGTTCCGCTCTGTGGACGGTGCTGGGAGGACTTATGTGTTCCTGGATGAAATACTTAATCTACAGAAGCCCCAGAGTCACTGTTCTATAAGGGATGGTGAAAAGACAGATTGCCACCTGCGGGATTAGTAATTAAATGGCATATTGTGCCAATGAAGTGTGTAAAGGAAGTGTCTGTGAGTGCACGTTGCAGTGGGTTGATCACAGACTGTTTAAAGCTCTGAATTAAAAAAAAACGTGCCTATAAAATGATCTCTGCTTTCGTCCGCCATAACGTTCCCTGTCTGAAGTCTTCGTCGTGCATGTGTACACGTAGAAAACCAATTTGAAAAAGCTGATTACCAGTATGCATGGCTAAGAAAAGAGAGATTACAGCAAAAGGCTAAAAAAAACATCCGCGTGAACTTCTCGGCTTCCTACAAAGACTCTCACATCGAGTCTGTTACCAGAACAAAGAAAAGCAAAACCACAACAAAAGGTGAAACCCCAATCAGCTAATAAAAAAGCCATTAAAGGTCCACGACTGGGGAAGATAATTTGATCTGTGAATTAAGATAAAATGTAAAACAGTTATTGAAAAAGCCCTAAAACGTTGCAGTTGGGGTAGATGGTCTGGATACTTAATTAATAGCACTATGTTAAATGGTTACTATGAAGAGGTTGAGAGGTTGTCTAGGAGGTACACGTGTATTGATTTTAAGGAGGTGCTGTGTGTCGTTCCATGAGTCAGGTGCACTAATGAATGAACGTCAGTGCAGACAGACGCAGAAATGTTAACTAAAACCTCCTCATTTGCTGTACCCAGCGTGCCTGGTCAGTCTGGGGTCATGAATCCGAGATCCATCCGACAGCACCTCGCTCTCTCGTCCTTCTGTAGCGGCCTGGCCGAGCTCCCCACGCGTCAAATCAAAGAGAAAGAACTCATCTCGTTCGCAGAAGTCGAGCTGAGCTGTCACCTTTTCCCTCCATTGTGAGGTCACGTTATTGCTTGTTCTGTGCAAATCTTCAGAACGGACTGCAAAGCACATCTATTTTCTAGTTCAGCTATTGTCCCCGAGTGCTAAATTTGTGCTTGCTTTAGCATTGATTCTGCAGTGTAAAAAAAAAAAAAAAAAAAAAAAAGATGAGGTGGGGAGTAGCTGTTAATCTATTTCCCCTCTGTTGATGTGTTTGAAGTGTAAATGCTTTCTGCTGTGTTTGGAGGAGACGGTTGACAGTGCAGTTCAGGGAGACGCTGCCCGCTCAGTGGCTCCCTCTTGTGGATGGATTCAATCCTGCGCCTCATCAGGAAGGAGCGACAGGAGACGCAGCAGCAGTTGTGAAAAATCAGATGCATGACAACAAATGCAGGAACACGTCTGAAATGAGTGAATGGCCTCGATATGCTGACAGGACGACTGTAGTGTCGACGGCGGACTAAATTTAAACCTGCAATTGACAGTTAATTCATTATCAACCTGCAGATCCTTTTCAGCATTAATTGGTTAATGGTTTGGTCTATAAATGCCAGAAAACACTGAAATTTCTCGCACTCAGAAGTCTTAAAATATCTTGTTTTGTCTCACCAGCAGTTCAAAATCCAAATGTCTTCAGTTTTCAGTTTGCAAGCAGCAAATTATTACACGAGAGAAGCTTCTTTAAAAAAAAAAATCACTTTATCTGTTAATTATCTTTTATTAACTAACCGATGACCCGTACAAATAGTTGGAAAAATGAAATTACTTTGTAACTAACAGCCCAAAACTCAAAGATAATTCGGTTTACAACAGAGAGAAGCAGCAAGCCTTTGTTTCTGAGAGGCTGCAGCCGGTAATTGATCGACTAATTGATTAACTGACTGTTTACCTCACTGCAATACATCGAGCTGAGAGAGTTTAATCAGCAGGAAAAGTGGAATTTATATATTTTCACCACTCTGTGTATATCCACTCCCGGCATGACATTTGTAACATTCATCAGAAGTACTGAGTATTAACACATTTAGCATGATTACTATCACAAAAAGTCACAGAATAACACTTCATTGTAGTATTTTCTTGACTCTTTGGACTACCCAAATAAACTTTCTGTCTTGAGTTTGCTGATCTTGGCAAAAATCCTTCTCGACTAACCTCTTTTTAAATTCACAACAGCGATAAAGCCGGGCCTGGTAGTGACTCAGCACCCCCCCACCCACCCACCCAGTTCAATCACTCGACTGCAGATCAGCAGACATGTAATTATCTTAAAACAACAACCGATCATATTCCAGCGCACTCGAACGCGGGTGACATTAAAACATGGTGTCTCTTTCACACAGCGACAGTTCAAATCCCCTCATCTGAACATTAAAGGAAGGCTTGGAGCTTATATGTATAATTTGTGCTTTATTAGGCGAACAACCAAAATATATAAACATGCATCGTTGTCAAAGAAACAGGGTTACAGTGGCTTGATGGGGTGTGGGCATCCAAATCTGAGGTAGAATGGGGGCAGGAAAACCTCTCCGTGGGATATAGAAGAGCAAAGTAATACTGAATGCCAAGACAGATCTCAAAACGTTCCATCAATAACAACATAACACACCCACCGATACTGTCAAATTCAACCAACAGAAGAAAAGCAAAAGGTATGTTTCTGGTATGGATTAATTGGTTTTTTGTTGTCTGCTTATGTGCAACATTCACATTTAAATCCTCACAAGGCCGACGCCGTTCCAGCCGGTTAAAAATAACGGCTGAGACGAATCTGTGCAGCCTCAGTTCTCAGTTAAAATAGTCTTCAAATATAAGATTGGCAGTTTTTTAAATTTATATACAAGTTCCAGGTTTATCAAGATGATTTTGCATTTTGTTTGATTGTTTTGGATGTATTTCTTGCTAAGGGCTACATACAAAATATATCACTCAGTTTTTAGTTATAAGTATATATTTATACATTTGCAATTTCAAGACATACACATTCTTACAAATACTCCCAGCCACTTGAGCTCTTCTGCTCCTTTTGCCCCACATCCAGCATGACTGAACTGGCTCAAGGCGGCGGCGGTGTGAACGGTTGCCGTCACCTGTCGCACAGTCAAAGCTTTTAAATAATCAGCAGTAGTTACACGTTCATGATACTGAATTATTTGGCTCCTGGCTTCTAAGCAAACCATTTCCTATCAAAAGGCTCGTGCTAACAGGAGGTGTAGCTGGTCTAGCTGTAGCCTTGCGTTTAGCATCCTGTCGAGGATTAAACCTGATTGGAGAGTCTTAATTCAGAAGCGTTCCGTAAAGCTGGGCCTTGGTCAGACTGTCCTTCCTGGAAAGTCCCAGGGAGCCAAATTTTTGGTTGTACGGAGGAGGAGGGGGCGGGGCCGGCGGCGGCGACTGGCTCACCTGTGCGGGAAGGCTGTGCATTTCCACTTGGTAGTGCTGCAGCTCTGCAGCCATCTCCAGGGTCCTCTGGTTCAGAGACTCGGTGGAGCTGTTGGGGCTGGGGTCTACATAATCCGTGCTTTGGCCGCCAGCTGCCACGTTACCCTCCCTGTCTTTGGAGCTCCCTGAGTGGTAGAGGCTGTGCTCTGACCCCTGGCTGTCCTCGGCTCGGTACAGGTGGGCTTGGCTATGAGCCTGCCGCGGCCCTGGGCTGCATTCGGGGCTGGGGCTGCCGGCTACCCACACTGGGTCCATGACGCCCACACCGTGATGGTAATAGTCAGCCCCCTCCTGGAAGCTGCTGTAGAGCGGCCCCAGTCGGATCTTAGCGGGCCGCACAGAGAAGTGCTGCTCGGAGAAGCTGTAAGGTGAGGCCCGGCCGGGGCTGCGGTAGGTGTGGGCACTTAAGTCCTCCACGCTAAGCTGCCTCCAGCGGCCGATCAGCTCCTCCTCCTCGGGGGCTAGTGTGCTGCCTCGACGGCTGTCTCCGTAGGCGACACTTGGGGACGAAGAGGGAGGGAGCGGCTCGTAGGGCTCACTGAAACAGGAGGACATGGTGCGGCTGTAGACGGGCGAGCTGCCGTTCTGGTGGTGGCTCAGCTCGGTCTGCTGGAAAGGATGAGCGTTGGCGAAGCCTCTCGGACTGTCCCTCTCCCAGGATGAGTCGCTCTTCCTCTCATAGTCGCCTGCATCTCTCCAGTCCATGTAGAGGGAATGGTGGCGCGGGGAGGATGCTGCACTGCTGGGCGGGCCGTTGCCTTTGTCTTCAGACCCCCCTCCACTGAAGCTGGAGTAGGAGCTGGAGCCCGCACCCAGCGTGGCAGTGAACTTGGCAAAGTGCTCCTGCGAGCAGCCAGCCGTCAGCCCCATCGAGCCCTCCTCTGGGTTGCTGTCGGTGGAGTTTTGGGGCCCGTACAGCAGCTTCCTCTGACCGTGGAGGTCCATGCTGGGCCTCCGCTCGCGGTGGCGGTCGTCAGGGCAGTACAGCGCCGTGTCGCTGCTGTACAGGTCGGATTTGTAGGCTGCGCGGAGCCCCAGCCGCTCTCCTGGCCCCAAGCGCTCCAAGATAAACGCGTGGTCCTGGGTTTGGGGGCTGGGGGAGCGGGAGGCCTGGCTGCTGCTGCAGGCCTCGTCTGGTTTCTCCAGCACTTTGGCAATGAGAGAGGCCGGGACGCTGTCGGGGTAGGAGTGACAGAGAGGCGACTCCTCCAAGTGCATGGTGAGTCGCTCCTGAAAATCAGCAGGCAGCTGAAGGGTCAGAGAGGAGAGAAGGGCGGGAAACAACAGCGATGTAAGCATTGCTGTACCAACAGGTGGAGCTGGGTGGTGATCACCGCAACATACACCTGTGCATTTACCTGATCTAACTGGAATAACTGTATGTGTGTGACTATAATAATAAAAAAAATCAAAGTGTCATTTCAGTGACAAGATCCTTAACAAAAGAGAAAAAGCTGAAAGGTGAACTGAGGAAAAGAAAAGAAAGACATTGCTCTATTCTGAGCATTTCTCAATAAAAAAAAGCCTCTCTTCACTATCTGTGCCTCACCATAGCAACAAGCATTACGGCAGCATATCATCAACAGGAATCTAGTCAGTTGTTTCTAATTGGCAATGAGAGGCAAGCTAATTATAACTTTGTAGAAACAGAAAAGACAAACACCACAGAGAACATGAAAAGACATCTTATCATAACAGTTTTATTACAACTTGGACCAAACTAAATGCCACTTAAGTACTGTCAACACATTCTTCATTTTGGGCTTGTTTTGAACAAGATCGCACTTAGCTTTTATGTGGCGTTTAGAAATCGGAGTCCGATCATTTCATACCCTCTCTGCGCTTGTTTTGCAGCAAAACAAGTGACTGAAGCACTTCAGCAGGCGATGAAGAGCCACTGAGCTTCTCAAATTGCTGCAGCTCCATTCATCAATATGCTTTCGATTAGCTCCCACCCACAGGACCAGCAAACCAGCGGACATACACTGAGTGCATGTATAGCCTCTGACCCCGTTTATAGTTGGCGCCGCGCCTGCAGAACAGTTTTTCACTCTTTAACCGATCCTATACGGTGTCCAGCCGGGTGTTTATGTGTCTGTGTGCGCTGGATAACATGTAGGGGGACATTTTATGAGCATTATGCAACCAGCTGCAGTCTGCATTGATATTTCCATTCAGCCATATGGGCAAAATGTGGAGAGGCTCTCTTTAACCTTGTGGACGCATGCCAGCTTTAAAATCCACCCTTGTCACACGGGCCAGGCACGAGGCCCAGGGCTGATGCAGCGGAAAGTGGCGCCAAGCTGGCCTGGCGTTAAAACACTCATCGATACTCACACGCGCCTCTTTTCACAAGCAACAGCAGGAGAGCGCGATGAGGCTGCGCCGTGCTCCCCATTTACATTTTGCTACACGTTGTAGTTTTAGCTCCTTGAACATTTGCACACAATCTGCATTGAAATGGTTCCTGCGGTGCTTCATGCTTAATCACTGTCAAACAATTGCATGATTACTGAACCCGGTGCAGAATAATTACACTCTGCCTTCGCTGCATGTTGAGTGACAGGAGGAGAAAGACTTTACACTCCTGCCTCGCCGATGGGTGCAAACACAAGATTTGTGCTACAGTTACTTTACATGTCCAAGACGACGTGTGATCGCCGTTCAGTGCCAAACGGATTTAATGAGAGCACAAAGGAGATCATGCATGTGTAAGTTCTACACGTTGAGAGTAATATCAGCAGTGGTGGAAAGCAACTAAGTACACAGTGTTGTACTTAAGTCCATTTTTGAGGTACTTATACTTTTACTTGAGTATTTCCACTTACTCCTACTCTCGCCTTCGCTCCATTGCATTTCAGAGGCAAATATTGTACTTTTTACTCAACTGCTTTTATTTAGTTACTTTGTAGATTTGGATTAATGATGCAAAATATAACCAACAAACACATAATGATGTAACATTATTGATAAGATAAACTCCAGGGTGAAACTCACAATGTAACATGCAGTATATTAGTAAAAAAGAAAAAAAATCCTCCAACTTCACCAGCAGCAACATTAAAGTATGTATTAGTACATCAATAGTTATAATTCAGTAATATAATATACATTACTCTGCATAATGAGCACTTTTACTTTTTGTACCATATGTACATTTTGATGCTAATACTTTTGTATTTTAACTAAATCCAGGACCTTTACTTGCAATAAAGTATTCTTACACTGTGGTATTGTTACTTTTACTTGGAGAAAGATCTGAGTACTTCAAATGTAAAATGTATAATACAACTTAGATTAAAGGAAGTGAAAAAAAACACATCCCAACAATGATTTTCTAATCAATCAACGGAAATGCAATACTTTCAATACTTGAGGTAAAAAGTTCGCTTTTTATTTTTCAGCGTGAGGTAACCACAAAAGTAATCCATAGAAAATAATGTAAGTGATTGTGTGTCTAGACTCTGTTGTTTTGCAGGAAGCATGTTAAGCTGTGTTAGCTTCCACCTTTCTGAAGCTTTGCCTCTTTCATCTCTCTCAGGTGAAGGTTGTTAAAAAAAAAAAAACAGCTTTCCTTCTCCAGCCTCCGCCCTCCCTGCAGTGACCCAGCAGCCGCCGCTCCACCACGTCTCTTATCTCCTCTGCCTCACAAAGGGCGAGATGACCTTCACTTACAGTCGAGAGGCGACATTTTTTTTCCCATCTTATGTCATGAGCTGAAAATCCACCTGAGCGCTGCCTCACATCACACCTCCTCTTCCCCACCAATCACAGATTTTTCACCAAATCTCTCCCTCTCACTTGGCTACCAATGAATTCTCAGTGTGTTTTACATGATTATTCGGGACAGAAGGTTTCCTTTGGTTGTAACTTTTGTGAAGTAAAAATTTCAGTATATTCTACTGTTATACTTTGTTATAGATTTTGTATGTTTGGCCCTGAGAGCTGAACACGCTGCAGCTTAAGAAAACACATGCAACTAGACAAAACACAAGCAAATAAAGAGGAGTCCTTCATCTATTTGACAACACGTGTACCATTTAGAAAAAATACTGCAAAGTGACAAAGCCTCACCTGTCTTGCACTTATTGTATTTTACTTGATTTTATTATTATTGGGCTTTATTTTCCATCCTGTTTCGCATTACCTGTGTTCTATTTCATCTTTATTTTCATCATTTTCCTGTTTAGCTCACCTTGCAAACCACTTACAGTTGGCCAACTTAAGCAACAACAAGCATGTGCATCAGCACATCAGCACTAAATTAATAATAAAAAACGTGTACAGGTCAGTGTGGGGCTCACCTCAGAGAGCTGGGCCCTGTAAAGAGATTTGTTGCACTGGAGGAGCTGAGCAGCCAGGTTACAGTCCTTCCTGTACAGATCCTGTGGAGCCACAACATGAACACAAATGGAAGACGTGACACAACATTTAGGGATTACTGTTCATTTATGTTGAGTATTTTCATCACCTCCAATGATTAAGTCTCACTTTTCTTCCAACTTCTATAAAATACTGGCACAAAAAAACCACACTTAATACCTCTTTTGATGCCACGGCAAAAAGAAAAATAGTCCCAGGCAAACTTTTCTTTAAAAAAATTAACAACCTGCAGGCAATGCTGGTACAGAAAAAGTCCAGTACTAGAGAGTACTCTCTAGTACTGGAATAGACAAGTGCGCCATGATGAGGGAACGAAACGCAGTAAAGAGGAAAACTTTTCTAATTCTAGTGACAAATTAAGCGTTTCTGTTTAAGGCATGGATTCAGGAAACAAGGTGGAGGTAAAATGCAGTACTCTATTCTCCTGAGATGAAAACATAAAGGGGCTCTTACGTTGTCTTCTTGGAGCTTCTCGATGGTGAGTTTCGCCTCCATCAGGTGGTTGTTGAGAACGATGATCTCTCTGCTCAGCGCTCGCTTCTCATCGTCGTGGTGCTGAGACTGACGACAGGAGAGCATTATAGACATTACCAGCATGGAAAGACTATAAACACTTAGATTTGCAAAGTTTTCAGTCTAAACAACACTCATCAAAGCAGGAATCCCAGTTTCAGAGATTCTTAAATTAAATCCCGTTACAGGAAAGCAAAGCCATGACTTGTCTATGTCCAGGTAAATATGCTTTGCAGAAGATTGTGTGTGAGACGATGCAGTGAAGATACACTGAGCAGCCTCACACTGATGAGTGTTTAAGAGGCAGCAGGAGATGCTGCAGCTGATTCTTCTGGTTACTCTGGGTAACAAAGAAACCTCGATGTCAGTAAACGCAGCACTCCACTGAGGTAAATCTCCTTTTTGTCGGCTGATGAAGACAGCCCAGGTTTCTCTTCATGAAGCACACGTGTGGAACAGTTTTGCATGTCGAGTGGCATTTTAATTCATCGCTTGCTGCCTTTTCAAACTGCTTTCCTGTCAGCGTCCATAAACGGCATGAAAAAACAGTCCGAGGTTAGTATTACATGGCTGCTGCACTGAGAAAACACTACGGCGTTTGTGTTGGTTTAAGTGTGCAGAAGTTTGCTCTTTTCTCTTCAGACTCTTCCTCCTTTGAACAGTGTGGCTGTGTGAGTAGAAGCCCACTCAGAGTACATCACTGTGTTTATCTGTCTGGTAATTACATTCTCTAGTTGCGGAGTGCCACGGGGTCAGATGGGTTTGTGGCACCTCTGGAGTAAACAAGCTTTACGATTACATAGAGACCTACTCTGCACCTCTCTCACCCTTGAGGAGGGGATACGTGAGATGAATCAATAACAGCTGATGAGGACGCTTCATTGGGGGGGGGGGGCTTTATTTTAAGAAAATGACCATTTTTCTTCTCACAAAAAGCCGGCTGACCTTAAGCTTCTTATTAACCTGGTGTCTCGCTGCTGTTGCACGACGATGGCCGTTATTATCTTGTGCTGTAACAAACCCGTTCGCTGAGCGTTTTCGGCTGTCTATAGACACATGATTGTCATACAGTGTTCTCAAGCAGGCTAGTTAATTGTATCTTTCGGCGGCAAAAGCGATGTCTGACAAATGCAAGTGAGGTGCCGTGCACTGAGAACAATGGGTTTGCTATCACGCTGCCATTGGAAGGAGGACAGCCAATTGTAATAAGCTATAATTAACGTCAGTGGCACCAACAGCAGGGCATATTCATATTCAAATAGGCTCTCCGAGTGTTCTGCACCACGTCTAAACCCATGACTTGCTTACGTGCTTCTCTTTCTTCTGCGTCTACAGGTACTTAACCGCCAGCATGGGAATTCATATGACAGGATGCAGCACACACACACACACACACACTCAGGCACACACAGGTTTGAACACTTACATCCCTGTGGATCTTTTCCTCCAGATCTTGGTTGATCCTCTGCAGTGCTGAGTAGCTGCTTTGTATTCTGAACGACACAATAAACGACATTGCTCACTCGCAGATAATAGTTTGTCGGCACACATGCAGTACACAGCAGCAGTCAGAGACCTCTTCAAACTGAGCTGTAAGCAAGACGGAGCTAAAGCGCACGCCACGGTTTCAGGTCGTAGCACTTGTCATCCAGGCAACACATGAGCAGCAGTTACACATAAAATCACACACTTCCTAAGCCAGTGGACCCCAACATCCCAAGGTGATGTTTCAGTTTTCTGCCTTTCCTCCACATCTTGTTTTGCTTGTGAGGTTTTGGACACTCGCACTTCTGCGAAAACAACTTATATTTCATATTCTATGCCATGCTATAGACAGAAAGAGACAAATATACATATAAGAAACGGTTAGATAAGAAGAAATCAGCAGTCACTGGTCAAAGAAACTGGAAGCTTAACATCAAATTCTGTGCAGATTTAAACTGTTTCAGTGTCCTGTGCACAACAATGCCAAGAACAAGCCGGAATAAACAGGCGTGCTGCTTTAGCAAAGCTATTCTTAAAGCTTCTAAATAAAAACAGAAGGTTAGTCTCGGGTTAGCACTATGGGAACATGAGCTGAACATACTCTTGACTGACAAATCAGTTTAAATATATTCAGTCTAACCACCGAGTCGACTGCAGATGCGCTGCTGTGGTTCCGTAATGATCTAAGGGTCACTTTTCAAAAATCAAAAGGTATTCGGGGGAAAAATGGTTAAAACAGGAAGATTTATTTCATCTAATTATTCTCTTTTGGGGCTAAAATGTAAAAAATATATTTGTGTCTGTACAACATACTGTCTGAATGGTTGTATTATATGATACCATTATACTATATCATGTTAATGTGTTATACTGCTTTATTACACCATGTACTACATAAATACAAACAAGAAGGTCACTGGTTCGATCCCCGGGTCAGGCGGGGCCTTTCTGTGTGAAGTTTGCATGTTCTTCCCGTGCATGCGTGGGTTCTCTCCGGGCACTCTGGCTTCCTCCCACAGACCAAAAACATGCTCACTAGGTTAATTGGTGACTCTAAATTGTCCCTAGGTGTGAGTGTGAGCGTGAATGTGTGTATGTGTGTTGCCCTGCAGTCGGCTGGCGACTGGCTCAGGGTGTACCCCGCCTCTCGCCCATTGACAGCTGGGATAGGCTCCAGCCCCCCCCAACCCCGAAAGGGATAATCGGGGTATAGAAGATGAATGAATGAATGATATTATGTGCTGTCCTGGTGTACACTGTTATAGTAGGTAGTATCATATTGGTCATAGATACACTATACTTTGCTGCTACTACCACTCGTACATTGACTGAGACGGCGCTACACGATTAGCTGCCCTGTGATGTTAAGTTTAATATCACCTGTTACCAATGAACCTGTTTACCTGTGGAATGATCCAAACAGGTGTTTTTGGAGCATTGCACGTATTTCCCAGTCTTAAGCTGCTCCTGTCCCAGCGTGTTTGAAACGTGTTGCTGCATCAAATTCAGAATAAGCAGATATTTGCAAAAAAATCAATGAAGCTGATGAGCTGAAACATTTAATATCTTTACTATAGTTTGTACTGTTTTCAACTGAGTATATGTCAAAAAGGATTTCAACTTCTCTGAAATCAGGGCTGTAATCTACAGGAAGATCTCCTGAAGAGAATTTCATAATGTGGCGCTAATTGTAAGAACAACAGAGACAAAATGTGTCTCTTACTCTCTTCTGTTTAGACGACAGGAAAACCCTCCTGTCCGTGTTTGATTGTTCAGATATTGTGCACTGACACACTACTCCATACGCTCTAAAACAATTTGATGCAGTTTATATTGTGAATTTCATTAAATCTCAGGCTATGAGAAAAAGTCACTCGCTGCAAGAGAAGAATTGCAGCATACTGTCCTTTTTATTTCGGCTATAGGGCTCTTCTCCTAAATCCTCCACAGCATATTACATTTCTTCAACTTTAAAGCTGCTGTTCACTGGACCAGAGCGCAGAGCGGCTAACTTTAGATACAGCACCCATGGGTAAACACTGAATTTTGAAAGTTCAGCGCAGCACTTCATATCGTACAAATGGAGCGAAAAACAAAGGATTTATAACTTGACGGTCTCATCCCACTGGATCAATTTAAACTTCAAACTGTATATTCGCATGTGTGACTAAACTCTTTGTTATTGTGTCCCCTGTCTGTCCACGTTATTCCTGCTGTACTCTGGTTTCTCTTACAAAACTGATTTTGTTCCAGATGAGTTTTACTAATTAAAAACAAGCAATTTTTGCCAAAATCTTCTCACAACTCAACTCCTCAAACCTGACCTAATGTACATAAGTACAACTTTCTCAGTGTATACTTAAACTTCAACTGTCCTACATTTCAGAGGGAAATATTGTACTTATTGCTCCTCTACATACTTGTGTCATTAGTTACTTTTCATTAAGATTCTATTCAAAAACACATTTATTAAGTATGAAGATACATTTAGATTCTTCATATGAAACACAGTTTGTAGTTAAAGATTAACACCGGTGGCCAGACGGGTATTTGGGCCAAAGATTTTACACATCAAAGTCTGTTTACAGGTCTTTGAGAGTACTACTACATAACTGCAAAAGTTGTATGAAGCCTTTTGCGGCTTCAGAGGGAGCTAGTGACATCTACTACCCATCGCCTCAAGTGATGTCACATGAGTCAGTGTCAGCTGAGGCTGAAGACACATTTGAAAATGAAAAAACCTGCAGGTGTGTAGCCCACTACTCATCTCTGCTTAAGGCTAAAGGCTCGAGGCAATGTTAGCCGCTACTAGCATAACACATGCAAATCTCCAAGACCACTGCTGCATTGTGGGTAATGTAGGTACCAAATTTTGACAAGGAGGGAGAATATGTGTCATAAAAACGACAATATTTCTGGTTCTGCTGCATCAGATTTGATCATTTTTGTCCATCATGAGTCTGAGAAAGCTGTAAGAGATTGATGCTAAATTGGTGGATTTAGCATTGCAGGATTTTTAATTCAGGACTTTTACTTGTAAAGGAGTACTGTGGTACGTATTGTTGTACTGGCATTTAATGAAAGGATCTGTTCCACCACTGTGTCACACAGTGCACTGACCCACCTTCGCAGTTTATCAGTGAACTTGTCCAGTTCCTCCTGCGCTCGGCGCAGCTCCGTCTCCAGGTACTGCCGCGTGGAGTCGAACTCGCTCTGCAGCAGCTCCAGCTTGTGTGTCGTGTAGGAAAGCCTCTTCCGTAAGTCCTCTTTCTGCTCCAGCAATGAGCTGCGCACACACACACACACACAGCAGATGATTGTGTTCAAGGCATATGGTGGAGCAAACAAGCTTGTAACTTGGGTGTATGCGTATCTAAGTGGACTTATAAGGGTCTACATATCTTTTTAATGCACCCCTGAACGGCCATGCAACGGCGATGAGAACGTCATGAGAGGGTGATAAAGGCAGAAAAGTTGTGTGAGAAAGTGCTTTGTATGAAGAAAACATGGGACCAAAACAGAGATCTCTAATTAAGAAACCAGGCAGGGGCAAGTGAGGGTACAGACTTTTTACGTCATTAGACCTTTGAGCATGAGATCTCTTTTTCAGCATTAAAGCGCTGCAGCACATCACAGAAACCCAATCATCAGTGAGATTGGTCCCACGGAAAAAAGAGAAGGTGTAATCTGTGATGAAATACGAGCCAATGAACTCTAATACATCATATGAATAGACTGTGAAGGCTCAGATTTACGGAACAGCGATACCCCCCACATGTAATTCAGCGAGACAGCACAATGATGACTATTTTCAGAGTATGTGCATTACCTGGGCTTCAATCTAATAAAAGGGCAAGTATGAGTGGGAAAAGAGGAAATGTCTGTTGCCGTGATGGATCTGAGTGTGCACGGCTGGGCTTAATGGACCCTGTATTGACGGACAGATGGAGGAAGGAGGGTAATGACTCTATCTGCAGCCGGATAACAGATAACAGAGAGTGGATGGAGATGTGGTCACGTCGCTCTTTTCACTTCCTCTCTTTGTCTCTTTTTCTCTCTTTTAACAAGATCATAGGTCCAGAGGTTTGGGGCTGAGAAAGAAAAAAGAATCAGGGACAGGTTCCTTTGAATGCTTTCAGGTATCGTCCGGTTTCCAGCTCATTAATATGCGTGATAATATTTCTGCAGTCGGTGGGATGAAAAGCAGACTGGGTCAGTCAACACTTGGACAGTTGGTAAGACTAAATATTAGCAGTGCAGCATTTCTCTGTAATTTTGTCTAAATTTTAGTCTAATTTTCTGTCTTATAAACCACAGACAGAAACACAAATAATACAAATAAGGTACTGTCAGCATGAATTGATTCATGGTCATGCCAAACACACAACAAACTCCCAGTGGTATATAATGGATTTAGTATTAGTGTATGACACCTGAATAAGAAATATGAATGAATTAACTCATATGGTAGAGATGCAGCAAATGTGTGCTCTTATAGCAGAAATCCCACGAGCTGATCTGAAGATAAATCTTTTTGGCTACAAGTGTTTTGTGATCTGATATTCTATGATTAAGGTTTCTGCAAATAATTCCTGGTTAAAGTGAGTGACAGATGTTGGTTGGCGAAGGCGTGTGAACCATATTTGTCAGCATCAGTATCTCAGGCTCTGAAGGCCCCCTCCTCTCCAAGAGGTTTGCGACAGCTCGAGATGGAAATTAAGACTCACTTTCACTGATTTCAGTCATTTTGCTCAGTTCACTTCAATTTGCAGCCACTGATTATGTAGCTGGTTCACTTTTTTTTTTCCAAAGCAATCGCGTCACCATCCAGACGCACTTCACATCAGCAAGCGTTCGTGCCTGTGTGCTTCGATGCTGCTGAACTGCTGAGCTGTGACTGCCTGCAGTTCAGTACACAGTTAATGTGGGAAAAGCACAAATAATAATATAACAAAAATAATAAAAGCTGAATTCCATTTAGCTGCTTCAGCTTCTGGGTTCTGGTATTGTGCATGTTGGCTCACTGTCACCGCTCACTGGCCCTCCTGAGCAGGACAGCCCATCGTTCTTGTCATTACAGCACAGTCAGTCCAGTTTGAAAGCCTGGTGTTAAAGATTAGTTCGCACATGTACGAACACCGACAACATCACCGTACTTCCACTTTTGATTCAGACAGAAGCCGGACACAAACCTCTTTATTTAAAAATGTAAATACAAGACATACTGGTCATTTAAATTCATACTAAATGTTGTTTTTTATGTAGAGGAGCAATAGCTGCTAGCAGTGGCTGGCATATTAACTTCCACGCTCGCTGCCTGACCTGACACACTAAAACAAGCCATACTACCTTAAAACTCATCAGGTCCCAACACTACAGACAACATAGGCACAGTTTATAAAAAAGGGGTGTTAATATCCAATTCACTTTGACCACAGCTCCTCTTAAGGTTGCTACTTAGCTAACTTGTGCTTCTAAACTATGGTACTTTGTGTCCTTTAGGATATTTTTCACTCAGCCAATCATTTCTACAGCTCTGCACCAAGAAATGTTTGTACAAGTAAAACATCACTACAGGCTGTGCGAAAGTCTCTTGCTTCTCGGCACAAATTAACTAAGAAATGATCATTTTCACATGGATCAGGAATATTGTTTACAATTTAAGTGGAAAGCTGTCGCATCTATTGTACAACCAAGTCAGTGAGTAAAACAATACCAGCCTACGGAGTGATTCAATGAACGTCTCAACTGACTGGCTGGCATTTCAGTGCTGCATTACCCAGCAGCCCCCACCTCCTGCTTCACTTTGAGTGGCAGGCATTCGCAGGGGAATACAGGTGTTTGTTGTTTGATATAGGACGAGTTTACGTGAAGTAGCTCCAGGGATGAAAAATCCCCCATTAGTGACCTCCTCTGTGAACGGGAGCTGAGTCAGACATAATGAGTGCTTTCATTCCGGTGAGATGAGATGACGAGGCAGCATGACTTCTGGGCTCGGAGAGGTGGGATGAGGCTGCTTTTGCACCACTGGGTGGCGAGAGGAGACACCTCGTGGGCGGATGAACGGACAAACAGGTAAAAAAAAACGAGGACGGATGGAAAGATGGCGTCTGAGAGTTTCACTCTTACCTCTTTTTCGGATGTTTTCCGCCATTTCGGGGGACTTTTAAGGCGGTTTTGCCAATGTATATCTTTTTCATGGTTTGTCTGTGTTCCTTCCCTCTCATGTGTTTATAGGGGTTGACCAAAGGGAGCCGTCATGTGTGTTAGTGTCCCAAAGGAGACCAGCTAAGTCTGGCCTGCAGAGCTATGGAGTGCTCTACCTGTGTTGACCCTGCCAAACAAAGCAAACACACAGGTTGTCAACTATTAGTAACTACGGTTCAGCCAGGGATCCTGTTTGTAGGACAAAGTCGATATATATTTTGCAATGATAGTCATTTTGATGGCAATATTCCCCACAGTTTTGTACTTGGCAGGAAAAGAAAAGCTGAAACAGCAATAAACTCTGCACTAAATTCAGAGTAACAGACCATTTTGAAGGTTAGCAGCTCTTAAAAGGTTAAAATCCCCCCCCGGTGATGCAGCGTTTAGGCTGATTTTAGTGTTTTTTGGTGTACATTTTCCTCATGATGTCACACTGTGCTGTTTCCTGTGAAGATACATTGGAAGTGAAAATGAAAGCATCTAAGACATCAGCGGTAAATGTCAAGTTTTGGTGTCAGTGCTTCAGACTTAAAGGGCAAGGGTCTCTTTGTTTTGCAGCAAAGTTCAACACGCACAAGGACAAGGGCAGGATATATTCCACAGCGTGCACCTTTGTGAAACATTTCATCCTTACAAAGAACTTATTCATACTTTTTTCTTAAATTTGGGCTTCCCACTCCATGTGCTTCATGTTCTTTCAGAGCCCTTGAAAAGTATTATAAAATAAAGATAAATGAGCAGCAATCAAAGACAAAACATCCGTAGGTATCATTCGTCTTCAGGACTGTGTGGATGTGCTCCGATCAGATCTTGACAGAGGTCTGGGCCACATAAACAAACAATCCCATAACTGTCACCACATATAGATTCAGATGTTTCTGATTGGTGTACACAAATACCTCACATCAGCTTTCTCCATCAGAGCCACGGCCACTTTAACCAGCGAAAAGAGCACAGAGTAAAAAAAGAAATGCGGAAATCTCTCATGTGAAATGACTAAAAGTGTTCTAAATTTAACAGAAAATGTTGCTCTAAAGTAGAGTCCCATCACTCACAGTCAGGAGCTGACTGGGAAAACACATCTCCAGGCCCCGTGAAAGAAAATAAAACATATTTGTCGGTTTCGTGCTTGAATTTGTGTTCTCGTTGGACACAAACCTGCTTCATACCACCGGTGGCTGACGAAAGGCCTTTGTGACAAGCAGACATCCGACTTATCAGTAAAAACAAACATCCCTCCACCGACTGAACGTCTTCATCTCCTATATGTCCAAACACAAAGGACGTGAGCTGACACATCCACCCAGTCTGCATGAAAAGAGTTTGACAGGGCCGATGCACTGAAGCTTCTTTCCCAAACATTCCCAGCGTCCCCTCAATCCCGTGTCTCGACGGCGTCCGCGGCACAGGTGCAGCTGTCAACCCGCAGACGAATGGCGCGGGTTATTAGATGAGACGGCCCGTCAAAGCTTGATCAAAGCTCCTCTGATCTGGACTGTCCACTCGGACAGGAAGCAGTGACAGGCCGCGGATGTGACTGCAGCGGGGCATGGCCGAGGAGAGCTTCACGTTTGGGGATGTTGTATCCGGGGATACTGTATACATGAGTAAAAAAAAAACAAAAAACAGATGACATAGAGAAACATGTTGATCCTCTGACACCCAGTTGTTGGGAGGTGATTTATGCTGCTGGCTGAGGAGGCAGGGAGACATGTACTCCTCCAGATGGTGACAGCTCACCACCGCCACTGGAGCCTTCACTCCAGCTGCTCCCCTCTGAGTCATAGCACACCGGCTCTGGATGTGTGTGTGTGTGTGTGTGTGTGTGTGTGTGTGAGCATGTCTCTGTGCATGTATGACTGTCGTTTTGTGAGTTTATACACGCAGGTGCGTGCTTGTGGGTCTGTATGCATTTATACGCCTGTGCCTACCTGTGTGTCTTTGTGTTTTTGTGTTGGTGTGCTGCGACATGAGCTCTGCCCATTCAATCCCCTTCTCCCAGGAATGAAATTAACCAGCAGTCTCTGCCATAAAACTCGAAGAGGACAGCTGTACTTAGCAACACATCTCAGGCCACATCAGGTGTCCGCTGTCAAGCCGCCAACACACAACAACTCTCACTCCCTCGCTCATTCATTCACTCGCTTCTTCTCTTCCTTTAGCCGATCCTCACACTGCAGCAAAACCATAGACGGGGCTCGTTCAGATGGCGCTGCCTGCCACCCACTCGTGCCACGCTGACATTTGAGAGGAACTCAGAGCATTGAAAAGAAGAGGAAGGGGAGGTGGTAGAGTAGGAGGAGGACATTAAAGTTGGGTACCGGGAAGAGGGAAAAGCAGGAAGCGTTTGGTGGGGGGGGGGGGGATTCTGGCCAGAGTGGTTGCAATTTAGCCAAAGGAAAGAGACAGGAAAGAGGGAGAAGCCATCATCAAATAAGGGATGAAAAGCAAAGAGAGTGGGTGTCAAGTGTCCACTGAAAATCACAATTTCTGTTTTCTTCTTCCTCTCCTCGCCCCATCTGTTTCTCAGTTTCTGCCTTGATGATCACATCTACCTTGCACATGGACCGGCTCTCAGGAAAAGCCCTTATCGCAGGCCCAGACCTGAGCGTTTGAGCGGGGGAACCCGAGTGGCTGACTCATGCAGCAGCAGCAGAGGAAGGAAGGCGAAGAAGGCGCTCTTTCTGCCCCCCCAGGATGCCTTCGGATTAAACGAGGTAGCTAACCTGCAGCAGTCACTCGGCCCAATGACACGTACAGTATGACTCAACCAACTCAGAGGAAAAAAACATCAAGTCTGTGGGTTTATGTCTCTGCTGTTTCTCTGTCCAGCATTGATTAACTCTGGAGCAGACACCTAAGTAGTTACACACCAACTACCAACATCATTAGCAGCGGCAGGGGATAATGACCCGCTGAACGGATTTCATGTGCTGCTGATGGCACTCGGCACAGGGGAGTGTGTAATCACGACAACCATCCCGAGAGGATTTTAGGATGAGTGGAAGAGGTGACGGAAGGCTAGCTGAGCTCCAAAAGCAAACCCAAAAATATACACAGGTCTGTGCCGCTGAAAATCAACGCAAAGGACAGATTGAGTCCAACATCAGGACAAGCTGAGGGCAGACATTTAGACTGGAAATGTCACTGTGTTAGAATCAAAAGGGGCTTTTGCTGCAGGTATCAGAAAGGCAGTTTTAGTATACATGAATGAGTTCATCATTTTGGGAATTATGTTTGTTTGTTTTCTTGCCACGGGTGAAATGAGAAAATCAATACCACTCTCATGTCTGTACGGTAAATATGAGGCCACACGCAGCAGCTGCTTAGCTTAGCACAGAGCAGAAACAGCAAGGCTAGCCGTCTTTGGAAAGTGTTTTTGATAAATGATGCAAATTGAAATAAATACAAGTTTTGGAGTAGAGGAAATACAACCCTAAAGCCATATGAGCGCTGACATACACAGACACAGACGCACCAACACACACTAAGCACATTCTGTCCTACAAAAAAATACAGTCGGCCTCCAGACAAGAAAATCATGTTACGCTGCCAGTAAATCCTTCGGAGAGCTGTCCTAGCAAAGCTACCGAGACCTCGTCTTCTTCCGACCCAGAATCCACACACTTACACTGAAACCTCTTACTCACTTTGAATCTTGGTGATTTACTGTGTGTTCAAAACCAGTGACTCCGAATTGCTTCAGCATTTAAATTTATCCATAAAAAAAAAAACAAATCCTGTCCACACCCTTTGCTTCAGCCTCTTCATTTGTTTTTGGTTTCCTAAAATAACGAACTTTATATTTGCCTCTTTTTTTAAATCCAAAAGTAAGGCAAGCATCTTTCCAGCCACCACCAAAGAGGAGATGGGACAGAGAAGCACAAGCAGCTTTCAAGGGGGTCCAGCTCATTAAAAATAGAACAGACACAAACACACATGCATGCACACACACACGCACAAACACAGAACACCGCCCACCATCACAGCATATTGTTTACGAGTGGAGCTCGAATGGACAGGTAGTGATTAGACACAACAAAGGAACCACCTCTGCAAACCTGCTAGCCTGCAGTGCACTGCTCTGTGTTCTGAGCGTGTGTGTGTGTGTGTGTGTGTGTGTGTGTCCATAAGCATTTACCTCATGCTCTTATACACATATAGCAGGTGGCTCAGATGTACTTACTGGGCCATCCATAACTCTCAAGTGGCACCCTAAAAAGCCTCAACTCAGGGACGCATGAATGGAGCTTTTACAAAGAAAAGACTGTACTGAGCAAATATAGAATGCAATATAGCACTAACAGCTTTCCAGTATTAATGCAGTGGCACATAAAAAAGGGTAGTGTGTAATCTGTGACCTCCGGTTTGGGTTCTTCACAGGTAAACAAGCAGCAGAAATCGGAAAGAAAAAAAATAATTTACGTGTTTAATTTCCTTTAAATCCCCCTCACTGCTTCATACTTCTCATAGGAAGGACACTGTCATTTCACATTTAAAGGTTTGGTTGAAATTAAGGTTTAAAATAACAGTTTTTTGCTGAGAGTTAGCTTTTTAGCTTAGCTGACCAGCACCTCTAAAGCTCACGAATTAACATAATATATCTTGTTCTTTTAATCTGTACAAAAACTGAAGCGCAAAAAACGACAAGCCGTGATTTTATGGAGGTCATATGTAAGCTTCCCTGATGCTAAGAAGTACGTGTATTTCCCAAGATGTTGCAACGTCCTTTAACTAAAAAAGGAAGTAAACTGTGGCTTACAGTCCTTTACATCCCTGCTGTTGCTGTTGGATGCAAACCAAAACTTGGCAGGGCGCCTTTATATTCTGTTTGACACTTTCAAGCCTGACAAAATTTTGAACTTCTGTTACTTAAAACAGAAGAGGAGTTTGGGCCCTTGCTTGACTGCTGCTTGTCGATTTCAGTTCAGCCTTTACGACCATGCAGTCTTCACCAGCTGTACCCAGCAGGTCAGGGTGAACAGGACCTTGTCTGGACCCTTGACCATCAGCACTGGCACCACCCTGGTGTGCCTTAGTTCACTGGTCCTGTACACTAATGAATGCACACAGCACTGCTAGAAAATGACACGTTTTCTGGTGACATCCTGGGTCTTCTCTCTCATGTGTGTACAAACATGAAATTCAGAAATTTGTTCAGTGGTGCGAAAAACACTTCCTCATCTTCAACGTCAGGAAAACGGAACAGATTGTGTGCGACCGCGCATCCATTGGGGGTCTTCATCAGTGGTTCTCCGTGACCAGAACACAGCACAGGTTAACTCTTATAGATCCCTGGGCATACACACTGACAACAAACTGATTGGAGTGTTCAGGTAGAACATGTCTGCGCTCGGGTCCAACAGCAGCTACACTTTTTCTGTAGACTGATCTTTGGCATCAACCAGAAAGTGCTGCTCCTCCTCTACCATGCTGCAGCTGAAAGCATCCTGCAGTGTAGCATCTCAGCCTGGTTTGGCAACCTCAGCGTACAGCTAAAAGCCCAGATTACCCAGCTAACATAGAGAGCCATTGAAATCATGGGAGTCAGGCAGCATCCCGCACTCCAGGCTGTCTTTGAAGAAACTATCATCAGACAGGTCCAGACCCCACCTATGTGACCTATACCTGAGTACCAGCTTCTTACCTCAGGCAGCTTCTTCAGAGTCTCCCAGTGCAGACTAAACCACTTTAAGATCTCCTTTGTCCCCCCGTCCATCACAGCCTTACATGAGGAGAGAGTCAGAGTACGACCCATGTAACGCTGCTTTTTATCTCAACTGTTATGATCATTCTGTGTTGATGAGGCCACCAGACTCTGACTGCACATACACCACTATGATGAATACAGGTGTGCTGTATGGCAGGTGGTGTGCAATCTTAAGGGCAACAAAGTGTATCTTATCTTGACCTTATCTCATCTCATCTTAATCTTAATGACTGCTACATCTTAAGTCAAGGCATTATATGCTTGTTTTTTGTCTGACAAGATGCATCTTCTGAGCAGGCAGTTTTTATGTTAGAGCAATTCACCTGTTTCAAGCTTTTTTGTCCTTTGTCCAGACGTGCTTTAAGTCTGACCGCAATACTTTTAGGATAACTGTCTTATAGATGAGATAGTGAAAATTAAATGTGAAATTTTGTGTATTTTTAATATTTAACCCAATTAATTGCTTGAGAGCTGACTTTTTGCAGTGTACATTAGTTTAGTATTTTAGCTAAATACTACTGCAGTACTTAGCATTTAGCATTATTCCATTACAACTTGCAGTCACAGTAGCTGCTGTTCAGCAAAAGTTCCAAGTCTCACTTTAAATTTGATTAAACTGATGTCATGTGCTCTTATTTCTGAAAGTAGCTGACTTAACACATACTGCAGATTGCTATGTAAATATTTAATTCAAGTCAAATTGCCAAAAAATTGAGTTATGGCAGCTGTTATATGCAGTGAAGCCATTCAGCCACTTACATGGCTGACTGCTTCATCATCAGGAGGAATAAATCTGACCTGTACGATATGACCGCTGGTGCTGAAGAGGGCAAAGGGGAGGAGGAATAATGGGGTTGAGATGATAAGACGCACTTAATGACCCCCAGAGGAGCTGTCAGCAGAGAGAGAGAGAGACCCAGACACAGAGTGGGAGAGAGAGGCTGGCTGCTCAGACCACAGGGGATAGAGGAGAGCATTAGTCTGTTAGAGCAACACTGTCCACTTAAACAGATCAAAACTAACCTCCAGCCTCTTCAGACCAGCCTCTCTCTCCCACATCACTGCTACTGCTCTTCTGGATCATCACTTCATCTGAAATAAAAGTGATTCAGCTGACACCTAATTCATCTGGAACGACGCAATGGCTGCAGCGCTTCAGATTTGTGATATTCATATGAATTCTATTCATGTTTTCAGTGGTTACATAGTGAGCAAACACCTGCACAGGTGAAGAAGTTAAGTTGAAATTTAAGGAGTAGTTCAACATTTTGGGAAATGCTCTTATTTGCTTTTTTTTTGACAAGAAGTAGATGACACCACTTTTACATCCGTTGATTCGATATGAAGCTAAAAGCGTAGTTTCCCTGGACATCATGTCCCAGTTTATGTGACTTCCTGAAGTCTCCACTGGTTGCCTGGCAAGCTCACAGTGACAACAAATCTCAAGGAAGCCCCTGCGCTTTTTTACACTTTGGTTTTCATGCACATGAAACAAACTACTTAAGTGGCTTTGGAGGTGCTGGTCGGCAGATTTCATTCGCTTCAAACACAACCATGCCAGCTGTTTCACTATTTCCAGTCTTAAGATCATCTAACCTAACCTAACGTAAAGTCTCTGCCGCTGTAGTTTCATAATTAATGGACAGACATGCAAGTCAGTAAACACAATTCCCATAAAGTCAAACTTTTCCTTTAAAGGTAAAAGCTGAACGTATGAATGGTGAAGTATAACAAATGCAGACGCTTCCAGGCAAGGTGGAACGGGTCACTGAATGGTTTAATGAGCGTAAAGATGACGTAAATCCTGCGGTATGGCCTTCACCACCAGATCTCTACTCAGCTCAACACCTGTGGGGGATTTTGAAATGACGTGTTAGACAGCGCTCTCCACCACCTTCGTCACCACGACGAGCGAATATCTTTTGAAAGAACGGCGTTCATAGAAGGAGGAGATATATGTCAAGGAGCACTGAAGCTGTTGTGATATCTGAGTATTACTAAAGCACGGTTTTTCATGTATTCTATCACCCATCTGTATATGTACAATCTAAATCTAAAAAGATGTACTTTAGCCCTAACTGCAAATAATTTAATACTGTGACTGCTGCTTCCACGGTGATGAATGGATTTTTAAGCTTAACTTTTAAGCCGGCACAGACGATAAATCCAGAAAAAAAAAATTCAATTTGCACAAATTTCCATGACTAATGGGCCAAACTCCATCTGCTGATGAAGATCATGTGATATGATCAAAAGCTCCAGAACAGCTAGTTCACTGATCGCAGTGACGATGGTGGTGCTCAACAACTTTTGTGAATATTTACTGGCATCTTGCAAAGGTGCCATTTGATACAGGGCTTTGTCTCTATGGTGCTGATATTTAATCAACACTTTTATTTTCCTTTCTGTTCAATGATGGTGGCTAATAAGAAGAACACTGATTATAGACTACTCTAAATCTACATTCGCTGACGGTATACTTGATATAATCGCTGAAAACCAAAAAAACTAAGTCAAACTTTTGTTTTCTTGTCACCCAAGGACACCATTTAATCATCACTCCTTCAGAAAGCAGCATTCAATTTGGAGCTGTCAGTCATCCTGGAAGAGCAGCTGTCACTTTTTTTTTTTTCAAGTGGTGTCAATCTCATTTTCAAAATAAAACACTTCAAAACGTTTCCAGCTAAAGCTGTTTGTCATTTGCGTTAATATTCTGACAACACTTTAAAAACTCTTAAAAACTTCAGATCCGCTCATGCAGCTGAGAGGTCTCCTCCGCTCTGAGCCTCCCCTCTCCAACGTGTCTCCATGTAAAATTTACATCTCTGTCTCCGCCACAGGGCCCAGACGCACAAGCCCGGCCAAGGGAGGGACAGGAATTGCAAAAGAGAAAGCGAGGGGAAGAGATTTCAGGACATTTCATCACTTAGACTGGAAGGCGTCTTGGAGATGAGGTGTCGGGGTGGAGGTGGGGGTGGGTGGGATGTAGAGGCAGGGTCAGACTCTCAGGTAGATCCAGCTTCCTGTTTAACCTCATCACAGCTTCTTCAGAGGCCACAGGTGACCTTGTTTCCTACTCAGCAAAGAGCGAGGAGAAAAGGCAGAGGACTACCCTCTCTTATCTCGGCAGAGCTGCTATAATTCAATTGAAGCTGTGACACCGAGGTGAGGACAATTGATGTCTAATATTGGAGAAACACCCCGTCAGATTAATTACCCCTCATTGGCTGGTTAAACGGCTTTTAAACTGTAATCTGCCTGAAATCATAATAATACCATCGGTAATCGAACACAAAAGGGGAAGCTGCGGATCTATTTCCATCTGTGCTGGATTAATAATGGTTCATTAGTAATAGTATCAATTACAACGTGTCTACTGTAGGACAGTGAGGTAAAAAGCAGAGAGAGAGAGGAGGGAGAAACCAAAAAAGGCAGATCCCTTCCTCCATCTCGTTACGTTTGCTTTGCTGCTTTAATTCCCGTGTAATGCAACTTTAATCAGAAAAGTGGGTGAGCACTTGTAATTTTGTAATGAGCTCATTAAAATCTGTTTATGCAGGCATGTGAAGGCATCAGTTCAGTTATCACCTTGGCTTTGTGTGAACATTTGAGACGGTCAGGCTCATTTAAACACAAAATACTCATTAATTAGAGCTACTATTGCTTAGTTGCTCATATTGGTAAAGCAGCACTGTTATGCAGAGTAATTAATCAGTGTTATAGGTGCATTCCGACAGGTGATTGTCTGAAATTATGCAAAATCAGATATATAAGAGTCACAAATGGACATTTTCACTACCTCCACACGTTCAAGATTAATTAAAAACCCTCTTGATCGATCCCTGAGAGAATTAGCTTTTACAGTAACGCCACATACACTGCAGTGAATTTTCAAGCCAAGAGATTCCCTGCATACAACCGTCAGCCCTGTTCTGCAAAAAAAAAAAACCCTTTTATCTTTGACAAACTATCAGAAAAGCACATCATTCCTAACAGCACTGCATCAATACACAGAGAGCACGAACTGACACTGAGTGCATCCACATCACATACAGATGAGCACATATGCACACACATTCACACATATTCGCGCAGACACAACCAAGCCAGCTTTGCAATCCAAATCAAAGATGCAAACACTGAAGCAGTACCTTCCTCTCACGCAGAGCTTCATCCCGGAGACAGAGAGATAAAATCCTGCTGCCTGAGCCTCGCCGGGAGAATGGAGAAAACCCCCCTCTATATGCTATCTGGATTGGCTTACCCAGCTCTCCCTTAAAGCTCAGAGAAACCCCACCACAGGCACACCACCCCACCACCACCAGTGCCGCCGCCTCCAACAACCACCACGCCACTCCAGCAGCAGCAGCAGCTGAGCCAGGAGGGAAGACAGAGGGAGAGAGACTGTGCAAGAGTGGAAAGACAGAGAGGAAGAGTGGGAGGGAAGGAGCTTAAAGGAAGAAGACAGGGAGAACGCGGGGGCGTGATGATGGAGCACTGAAAGATATGTGCAGAGATGGAGAGAGAGAGAGAGAGAGAGAGAGAGAGAGAGAAGCTTACCTGATGGTGTCTATGCCGTTCATCTCTTCATCAGGCACCTAAAGGAAATGACAGCATGTTAGTGGAGGGGACCCATAAAACTGGCCCGGGAGCTGCCAAGTAGAGCATCGCTGCAGCACGCACACTCACCGGGAAAAAGAAATGAAGCATACATATTCAGCAGGCACGCTCTCTGTTTCCCAGTGTTTTTGTTTATGTTTCGTCTCCACCACTCTCTGGTCCCCCCCCCGGCTCCCTCATTCGCTCCTCTCCCTGCACTCCATCCCTGCTCGTGAGCAAGCCCAACGCTCATCAGACTGAACCTGGCTGTCTACATCCGCACTTGCTTGAGGTGAGAAGAGAACAATCGCATTATACCCCAAATTTTAGAGGAGTGAGAAAGAGGGGGGATGGAGGGGAGGGCGGCAGAGCGGAAACCTCCATTGCAGCCAGACTGCAGATACATGGCAAACCCCCCCATGAGGGATACTGGCAGCAACTCAATATCCTTGTCGAGGTGCTGAATCGGAGAGAGAGGGAACAAAGACAGAGAGAGACAAAGAGGGGGTGTGGAAAGAGAGAGAGAACGGAGGGAGAGAAGGGGGAAGGTGAGGGGGAACAGGTGGTTCAATCTGTTGAATCTCACATCCCAAGTCCCAGGCTGTTAGGGAGAATACGTTTTATACGCGTCTGCTGCTGGCCCTTTTTCTGGAAATGATGAATTATGCATCACCTTGAGAATATTCCCCAAGTATGCTTCATTCAGATTTAGGGTGCAGGCCTGATCGAGTGTGGCAACTGTGCTGCTGTGTTATCATGTTTCATGATTTGGTGAATGCTGGAAAGTAAGCAGCAGCAGTGGCCAAAGGGATTCACGCACATCCAGTCGTGTCATTAATGAAGGAAGCAACAAGGGTCAGCGGGAAAGCATAAGCGATAGAGGACCAATGAAAATGCTTCACGAATGGAGCTTGCATCACAGCAGAAGGCCGTGTGCCTGTGAAGAATGTTTCGTTACCGCGCTCGCACAAGTACAAGGACTCGTGTGAGGAGATGAAACTTCGGCAGCGACACACACAGACTCTCACACACTGCACTGAGATGAACACCAACAGGCTCACATGCCTGCCTCTCAGCCCCCACACCACCCACCTTTTTTCAAGCAGTTGCTAAGGTGACGGCAAAGGCTGAATTTTAATCAGACAATAAATTAAGGCAATGTGATCTACTCCTTTATTATTAAATGACAGCGGTGCTGAGATCTGTCAGGTATGTTTTGGGTTCGGTGGCTCTTGGTGAGCAGTGCAATCGCTCACTCGGGGATGCTTCACGCTGCCCAGGAGATGCAAAATATATTCATGGTTGAGGTAAATGTGATTTTACGCATTTTGAAATAAGAGAACAGTCAAATTCTCATCTACCACTGAGATGAATGTCATGCTGAGACTGCAAATACGCTCACATTTGATGCGGTAATTGCTAATTGAGCATTCAGGCTTGTCTTCCTGTCACATGCAAGCTGCTGCTGTAAGTCAGAGGAAACCACTGGTTGCTATTCCTGAAGAAAACAGTTGTTTAAACAGGTTCTCTGCATCCACAGCCATTTTAGCAAGGTTATGTCTCAAGCTGAGTAAATGATGGATGTCACACAATAAATGCTGGCGAGTGGGCTGAGTCAGTAAATGACTGCATTGTTCAGTTGAGATTGTGTGGAGGAGCTGCTGATGGGTAGAATGCTAATGAGCACACCCATAAAAGCCTGTTCACTGGTCAGCATCGAGCACCGCTCCTCTGCCCGCTCGCGTTACGCACCACCGTCATCATCAGTCTGAGCTCGTGGATCAGCTGAGTGGCAGCTTGTCTGCGTGTCTCAGCGGAGTAACACAAAAGCTAATTTCATTTTTTTTTTTTTTTTTTAACTAAGTGTAATTTATACTTTATTGTGAATTTTTAAAGGTTACTCCAAACTTTCCACGCCTTGAAAATGGTTTGAAACCTTTCTTTGAAGTCACAATGACTTATTTTTTGGCCATTTAGGGGCAGTGGAAACAACCTGTAACACTGACCTCTTAGCAAACACTTGCCGATTTACACATCCAGACGACACGGAGTGTAAAAGGCCAAAATGTAATTTTATTATATATTAAAGTGGAGAAGATTAAAAGAAGATTAAGCAATGAGGGCGGTATTAACTGTAAACATTTCTGTGAATTATTGATTTTTGATGTTTGACTTGGGCCGTAAATATTTAAGTTGCCCGGAATTGACATTGACACATTTTGACGTAACACATCCGGTTGTAGATATTTTTGATGCATTGTGAAATATTTATCTTAAAAGTTTATTTGTATGCATGTGTTTAAAACAGTTTCACGGTGCCGTAAGGAGTTTAATGAGATTAATAAAAGACCTTACGCATCAGTCGACTCTCACGAATCGTCATTCCAAGGGCTGCTACACAGAGCAACGTCAGCCGTCATTTGGAGTTGTTTTTCCAGCCAAATGAAAAATATGAGTCAAATACTCACTCTCCTTCTAGCTCAAATGACAACATGTATGTGAAAGAGGTCGCTCCTATTAACAAACCTACAGATTATTATCACTCTACTCTGCAGTTCCCATCAGCTCTATGATGTAGCTGTCAGCTACTTCTAGTTAAAAAGCTATAAGAAACCCCCTGTACACGACCTGCTCAGCACCAAACAGTAGACAGACAGTTAGCGACTAGCTGGTGAACAAGGTGGAGCATTGAAGTCGTGACATAAGTCGCAGGTAGACCAAAAAATGGTTGACAGTGCCGCTCTATGTCTACAGAAAGTGCTCGGGCGAATAGTTTGCTAACAAGTTTACAACTTGAAAAGATGGTCTCAGTGTTGTGCTTAAGGTCTGTTTCTGCTGCCCCCAAGTGGCCAGCAATAAGTTAATGCAGGTTTAAAAATGTGTAAGAATACCTTTAGGCTGAAGTTGGCAATGTATAATCTGTAATGACCCCTTTTCTTTCAGTCTGTATGCACATGTGAATGTGTACACATGTATCCAAGAAGTAAAAGACGATTGTCAAAAGAAATGTTCCTCCTGGGACAATAAAGTAGAATAAAGTTTTCTTTTATATTTTTTTAACATATGCACACACATATATGTACACAAAGACACATATATCTTTGTTTAATATTTTTTGGATTACCTCTGCATGAATTACTCGAACAAATCCTTATAGAGCACATTAACTTCTAAATTTATGACTTGCCATCTCTTCCTGTACACTTTTAAGCACTGAATAATCGAGCAGAAAAGCCCTAGAAAAATCAAGATCAGCTCTCTCAAATCATCCAAAGACTCTTGAACGCCACTTGAAACTCTGTGAGAAACAATTTCCGCTCCAATCATAACATATGTTCCGAGGCCTGGCTCTGATTAAAGACTGGGATGACTTTCATCACTCACCATGTTGATGCCCCTGGGCAGAGAGGCAGATCTGTAGGGGTATCTGGGGAAGTCGCAAGGAAACTCCGGAAAGGGTGTCTTCATCTCAAAACCTTGACGGAACTGTGGAGGAGGTGGAATCACGTGTTTCTCGTCTATCTCTGGCAGTGGCTGTGTCTCTGCTGCTTTTATCTCCGGGTCCTGTGACTCGCCCTCCCTCCTCACAGCGTCGATGTCTGTCTCCAGATAGGTTTTCTGTGGCGGGTCAAGGGGAGTCTGCTCGTCTTGGATCGTTTTCTGCTCGAGTAAAGAGCCCGGCTGCTGGGCCATTGAACAGGGCAGCCTGAGGCTCCACTGTGTCGCCTCTTGAGTCTTGTCTTCAGGCTGAGCTGGGGTTGTGGTGGTGAAGCTGGAGGGAGAGGCTGGTTTCCCAAATGCTTGCAGGCTGCTTGGGTCAAGCACGTTGGATGTCACCTCATCCAAGAACTGTGAAAACTTCAGTTTGGCCTCGACCTTCTCCTCCAGCAGCCACTGCAGTTTTATACTTTTAGTGTTGCCATGGGTCTGTGCGGAGCCCCTCCCCTGACCCAGCCCACCCCTCTCTGGCCATGCGTGAAGCGTGCTGTGGTTGCTGCCTCCTCCCTGCTCCACCTGTGGATCAGCTAGAACATGAGACCCTCTGGAAGGACATCCTGCAAGCTTCCCCCACCTTCTCTCCTCTCTCAGTCGAGTTTGAAACGCTTCCTGGCTTTGCCTCTTGATAGAGCTGTGCAGGACGCAGGTCTCTCCTGAGCTCCAGCTGCACAGGCTGTCAGTGTCCTCGCTGCTGCTCCTGCTGCCTCCTGGGCTGTTGCTGGGGACACTGGGGCTGGATGTTTGGCTGGGGGAGGACTGGTAAGATGAGGGGCCTATCAGCTCCTCCAGCCACACCTGGTCAGCATTAAACATGGGGCAGGGAGCTGCAGAGGAGGCCCAAGATATTGGGGAAGGCTGCTTTGCTCTGCCTCTCTGGGAGAGGAAGCGGGCTGTGCTGCTTGTCTCGTCCATCAGCTTGAGTCCTGTCTGCACGGATGTGCTCTTTCTCTAATTGTTGCAACTGGCAGATGATCCACGGTCCAGTGGACAGCTCCGATTTTAAAGAGTTCTACCCCAATCCTGTCTCATTATTGTGCAAGCCTGACCTAGAAGAGATCCAATACATTTCACTCTAGGCTGAACAGATGGCCTCCTTTAGTGCCAGGATAACCCCCTGCTATTTCAGGCAAGGGCATCCATGACTTAAAATTTAATGCAGAGAATATGGAGATATCCTCTTAGGTCAGTCTAACAAAAAAATCACAGATTTTTTAATGTTTGCCCACAACCACCATATCTTTTTATGCTGAGATGTTCTGAGGCCAAAGTTAAAGACACTGAAATTCACAGCTCCTGCTGTTAATCTGCAGAAGATTCAGGTTTTGCTTGTTAATGAGAGGGAATTTTAGCACAATCCTAGCAAGTGTCTTCGCTAGTTGAGCAGAGCTTACTCCGAGGGTGCTGTTCTTAATTAGACCGTCCATTGATAGCAGAGCAGGAAAAGTTTTTTCAGCTTTTTCCAGGTCAGTGGTCGTAGAAGAGCATTGATCCAACAGAGCACACGGCAGCTGACACACAGACTAATGGACGGACTTGTTGAGTAGTGGATTACAGTCATCTTAACGCTATCTCTCACTAACAAAGGAGGGGTCTCTCAGACAGATGTTTGAAATACAAAGAATCTTTCTCGTGGAGTCATGGCTAAGAAAAGATTGAAATTAATTCAACTTTGCACTTGAAAATTGTTTCACACCGTACAATTACACTGTTTCAGCTGCTATAATGGGACACATGTCCACAAAGGAATAATTGAACTTTTTGAAAAATTCATTCCTTAGCTTTTTGCAGAGACTTGGGTGAAAAGATCGACAACACTCTTACAGTATGTACACTATGTTAAGTACAGAGATAGATGCTAGCTTAGCGCGAACACTGAAAACGGGAAAACAGCTAGCCTGGCTCCTCTGAAAGTTCACAAATGTCAATTTTTTTTCATTTCATGGGGAGTTAGGTGTGACTGTTTCTGCAAGGACAACAGCAGGGACAGAGCTGTGCTCGCACTTTCCCCCTGCTTCAAGGTTTTATGCTAAACTAAGATAACTCCACCTCCTGGATCAGGCTATATACATGAAAATAACACAAATAAGCATTTTCCCCAAAATGTAAAACTATTCCGTTTCACATTGTAGTTTAATTGAGTTCTAAAACAATTTTCGTTGTTTAAGATGTAATAATTAATATTTATGCATGATCTCATTGATAACTGCATTGGTAATGAAAGATGTTTGTGAGATCACCTTAACTCAGGAAGACCCTGAAGCTAATTGCCTCCCTGCTGCAGCTCTATTCTTGGTATTGATCTTCTCAATCTAACTCTCAATGAGACAGTGAATAACTGTCCAAATCCAAAAGACAAGTTCAAATCATTTGTTTTAACATAGTGTTAAAGTGATATTTTTCTTTCCTTCGTCTACTCTTTGTGCTACTTTAGGATTGTCCACACACAAATGCTGGAGGACATACATTCATGCACCAACACACACACAGTCACGCACACAACTCTCTATCAGTGACTGCAAAATGTGTAGTTTTCTAACTAACCTACTTGGCTATGGCTGCTGTTAAATACACAGTTTCACGTTCTGTAATGCGTCTGTATCTATTTACCATCTAATTTAATCATCTCCTGATATGTATGCATTCTGAATCATGGAGACGGCTTTCACATACTGAACCGTGTATTCATATGGGCATACTGTAGCTCGAATGTTCATCAATATTCAGGTGGTTACATAACTGCATCGATAACACCTCTGTTTGTCTGTGCATGGGAGGAGTGTAAGAGATCAGGATTTGCAAGTGAGTGGCAGCAGTTTGACAGGAATTATGCTGCATGCCAAGCCAGGCCGGTTGGAGTCTCTTTTATGTAAGAACCTAATCTAAAGCATAAGTTAAAAACTGATTTGAACTGAAATTGGGGGTTCATAGTCTTCTAGAATATGCAACAGGAGAAACTACAGAGTGCAGCATCCAACATTTCAAACCATGGTCTTTTTTACTGCATCCCACCACAATAAAACCCACTTTCTCAACCATAAGTCTTTAATTCTCCAAGGCATTATGATCTAATTTGATGTCTGACCAGAAGACCACAGAGGAGACCTTCAACTTGCCCTACCTATACAGTCTTTCCCCCAGTTTTTCACTCAGATCAGACAGGGATAATATACTATACAGCGCATCCTGTCATGCAGGAGCCAGACTGTTTTGGTCTCCAGGGGTATCATTAGCGCCGCATCCGATATGTAGGGTTTTAGCCATGACTGGGTGTCCTGCTGTGCGCCTGCGTTCCTCCAGACTTCGGCCCCACGCCCTGCCTGCTGCTACAGCCCAGCCAGCTCACAGGACACCCAAGGGACCATCTTGTCTGGTACCATGAGGAGCACCAAGCCTTCCGCAGACAGAAATTCCGTATCTCTATATCATTTTCTCTCCACTCCATCCTGTTTTCCATTTTCTCCAGGCCCTCTCCATTGTGCCGCCCTTTCCTCACAATTTTCCAGACGGGCTGAGGCCTCCTCTATGATGAATGTCTTTAATAATCTCTTTTCAATCTCAGGAGGAGGAGAGGGGTGGGAGCCAATTTAGAACTATCGCCCTGACGGGAGAGACAGTCAGCCTATGGCTACCCAGAGGTAATGGTGCTGAAATGGATTCCTGCTACAAGCGCAGAGGTGGAGATAATTGGTGATGCTTGCTTGCTCAGTGGTTGCACTCTGCTTTCCCTCACTAGCTAGCTGCGTAGCTGCCTGGCTGCTGGTTGGGCTGAGACTCTGCAGGGGCCACATTCTCTGTCCCGTACTAAGCCTGCAGAGCAGAATTAATGCCACAATTGATCAGCTCTGGCCACGAGGAAGTATGGCTTTGTGCTGCTCAGCTGTTACTATAACAATGTGTATTGTCTCTGCTCGGCCTGCCCTTCTCATCAGATAAGAGCCCTGCTGGCTGGACAGGAGGTCAGTTTGATGCTTCTCAACATGACAAAATCCAGTTTAACTTGTGGCTGAATTACAGTAAAAAAAACTGCATGGCACATATATTAGAGATGGCAGTGACAAAGAGCAGGCCGATTCTCTCCACACAGGGCAGATAAATCTAAAACGCCGGAAGAAAAAGTAATCTTCTATTTCCACTCTGCACCATTTAACGTTTTTACCCTACAAACTGATAAAATGTGTCAGTGAATTAATAGCTTGTATGAGCGCACCAGAAAGCCCGACCTAAAACTTGAAGCGACATGCTATCAGCAGGATCACTGCCTCCCTCTTCTGCTCCTCTTTCAAAGCAAAGCAGGGATTGATTTCAAATTGTTAGAAGCATTTTCAGAGAATCACTTAACCTGCGCCCATCTTCAGGTCTGCATATTGGATGTTCGAGTATGGAGCTCACTAACTGTGTCTTGTATCTTAGCCGAGCCTGTCAATAATTGCTAACTGGAACAGGTGCACTTGTGAAAAGCCAAGATGAGGAAACAGTGTGTCATCAGATGTGGCATCAGTAATCCATCTCATGCAGAGATACTTGTCAATGCCTCCGGACCTGTGGGGTCGCTTTCAGAGAACCACACTGCGCAATCAAATGCGAATGGGCTAAATTGAATAAGGGCCAGCTCACTCTGGAGGTGTAGAGATAAGTTTCCTGGGATCCCTGCAGAACACACAGTGAGGTCTGCAATAACATCAGTCAGACAGCAATTACAGAAGCACATAATGCATACCACACAAGGGCGATGAGCGTCTGTTTCAAACAGGAAGTGTGTTAGCAGAGACAAAACCAGTTTATAGTTTAATCTTTTCAAAGCATCCACCAACGGCTCTGTGCTGGATCAAAGACTTCAGGAATATAAATATTCTCTGCTCATATGAATACAGTAGATTTACAGCGTCTTAATGTATAGCTTTAATTCTTGTGGGTTCAGTGGGGATGTACCCTGGATAATATTTCTATAAGGACGTGCTACTAGGGAGGGGGACCAGCTGACCTCAATACATGTCATTATCATACCACAGTTTTCTGTCAACAGAGCCTGTCATATCACTGTGTGTGCTCCAGTAACACAGCAAATGGTGACTGTAGCATCGTGCAGCAGATTAAATGAGTTGTTATGACAGACTTCGTGGGTGAACAGATGAAGAAATAAGCGCCACATGCAGAAACCCCAACTTCATCAACAGAAACTCAAGTGGAGATGACATCATGGTAGTAGCTTCTCTGTGGTTTCTGAGAAGTGCAGTCCAAAAACTGCAGACAATATAACAAAATATTCATGGATTGCCATGTTAAATACTAATTAGTAATGCACACTCATAATACTCTGGCATCTGAGTATATATTCTGCTTTACTTTACCTGTGGACTACTTTACTTTCATACACCATCAATTATTAAGCTAGACTGAGTACTTGTTCTATAAATATTATTATCACCTAGAACTATTCATAGCCCTTATTCCAGGCAATGCAAAATGTTGTCGCCTCTTTCTCTTCAAGTATTGCACCAGACCAATAACACATATTACCTATTTTTAAAAGTAGCCATCAACTGTAGTAGACAAGAGTCTACAGCCATGTGAGCAGCTAAGGCTGCTACTAGCTAAGTACTAGCAATAGCATGCCAACAGACTCACAGTGACAATGTTAACATGGTGATGTCTGGCAGGTATGTTCACCATCTAAGTAGCATATTAGCATGCTCACACGTGGGTACCACCGAGGCCGATGGGATTGTCATTAGTTTTGCGGCTATTTACTGTCATCAAAAACCAAAGTATTGGACAAATTACAACTTTGGATGACCAAAGTTGTTACGATTCATAATGAGGGGAACATGTACTGTATGTCTGCACCGCATTTCATGGCAATCCAAAAGTTCCAAGCATACTTTACTCAAAACCATAAATATCATCACCACACCAAGTAGATCTCGACCACATTTCAGTTGTTGAGACATTTCGCCAAAGGATTACCAAAGTTGTTAAGCTTAACCCCCTGAGGACCATGAACGTGTGCACAAATTTAAATGGTGACGCATCCAATAACTGGATCGACATCCATAAAGCCACCCCACAAAAAAAAAAAACTTGATTTTAGCATGTAGCCTTCCCCATGTAAACAATAGACAAAGCTTCTGTACTGTACACCCATATGAGAGGCAACAGTGTATTAATAGATATGACAGACATCAGTTACCTCATTATATTTAATAAATGTTCCCAAGATATACAGTATGTAGGCATCAAGGCACCCACCGAGGTAATGTCAGTCCAAATAAATTACTTTCAGAAAAAATCTACCTACAAGTTTCTGGCAACGAACCAAGAAAACATATTTAGAGCAAATTGCTTGTCAAGAAGATAAATGCAGCAGCAGAGTATGAGAGTACTGTTTCCACGGTTATTTTTCGGTAACTTTTCCTGTGGCGTCCTCACACACAGACACGCACACACACACAGAAAGGTTGCCAATTATAATGACTGTGTGATGAGGTTTCTCATGCTGAGCCCCATGCTACCTTTGCCTCTAATCCTTTGTTATTAATTATATCTTCAACAAGCCTACACAGTTCTTGTGGTGTCAGCACCGAGTATCCATGGCAACAGCCGGTTGGTCCCAGCTCTCTGGGATGCACACACACTACACACACTCTGCTGCCTGACAAAACCGTGCCTCGCTGCAAAGATGCTCTGCTAACAAGATGGATAACTCGACTGTCCAAAAATACACAGTAAAATTACAATAAACCCAAAATCCTGTATAGCTTACTCAGTTTGCAGTGATGGAATTCAGCTAAGCAGATTTATTACCTTAAGTACTGTACTTAAATATAAATTTGAGGTATTTCAATTGGGTGTGTAGATTTTCTAATTTCATACTTCTACTCCGCCACATTTCAGAATGAAATGTTGCACTTTTTGTAACACTATATTTATGACAGCTATAGTTACTTTGCATGTTAACATTTTAATACAAAACCACCTTCAACAGTTAATGCCACTAAGACGTTCTCGCAATGGTAGTTATAATCAAATAGTGACATCTTTAATTTTGTAACATTTTGGAGTACTTTTACTTTTGATGCTTTAAGTACTTTAAGCTAATAATCCTGTATATATGAAACAAGTTGAATACAGCTATTTATGGTTCCAGAGGAAGCAAGGTTTAATAAATTGCCTCAAGTGATGTCACTTAAGTCAGCGCTGGTCAGGGCTGAAGACTACAAGCTTGAAAATGAAGAAAACCTGGGAGTGTGCAGTTAAGAAAGAAATGAGCTTACTCTGTAACCCGCTGCTCATCTCTGCTTCAGGTTAGCAAGTTGATGCTACGTTAGCCGCTACTAGCATAACGCACCAAAACCTCTGAGCCGACCGTTGGTGGTCGAGTTGCATTGTGGGTAGCGTGAGCGCGAGGTTTTGACATGGAAGAAGAATAATAGAAATAAAAATGACGATACTTTGGTTCTGCTGCGTCAAGGTGTCCGTCTTGAGTTCAGTAATGTTAGAGGAGGGCGATGTTAACTCGGTAGGAAGGAGTATCCAGTAACAGAGTACAATGTGGTATCCTTACTTTTACTTTGGACTTGAGTACTTCCTCCACCACTATCAGTCTGTTAAGGTCTTAATTTTTCCTTTATAAATAATACTAGTAACTGCTATATAGAGATTGTATGAGGTGTTATTTCAGTCCAGGAAGGAAAACCTCAGATATTTTTAACGTATCTGGAACCGCAGGATAGCTCATTAACTTCCAATTAGGCCTAATGTTAGTTCACTGAAAGCAGAGTAATTTGCATTTTGTTGTTCTTGCTGTGCTTTGCAGTTATATTTTAGTACCTGCAAAAATGGGCCAAGTGGGAGCTCTGTCATAACAAAAAATTTCTTTACACTCACCTTAAAGTCTAAATGATGTTTTCTAGTGATGTTTTCCGCCTTGTCATTCTTCAGTAAACGATATACTTTAGTTTTCTAAAGTACAAAAACGAGGGTTTCCTCTTTGTAAAATCCCAGTTTAGTTGATCTGGAGCTCCCTCTTGTGGCTTCTTTCATCATATACATGTAAGATGAGAGTGGATGTCCATCAGCTGAGGCTGGACAGACACTTAGGGACATGGAGATTAATGACAGGACAGATCTGCCCAAAGATAACGCTGCTGAAGTTTCACCTCAGCTGGTTTACTTTCACAAGGAAGTGACTCCCAGCTGCCAAACACAAGGCCGTCAGTCAGACATGCTGTGTTTACAGCATCAAGGTGGACGACTACAGCTGAACAGCCCCATCTACTGCTGAGAAGTAAAAAGACCAGTGGTGGGGAAAAGTACTCAGATTATTAAGTAAAATGAGCAAATGGTATATAAATCTGCAAAATCATTTTATTGTGTTGTCACGGCATGAGTACAGTCAAAACAAAGCATCACTTAATCTGGCACTCAGAAATGTTACGATACATGATGTAAACATTTACAAATGAGTGAGAGCAGCTGTAATGCCTCAATGTTTAGTTATGCATATATTTGCATACTTATGCTATATAAAACACAAAAAATGCACATACACAATATATGTAATCGATCTTATAAAAAACACAATAGAAAAGTATAGTTACAGTGTGCTGCCTGATGCTCAGATCCAATGTGAAAGTGTCAACAATTAACACGACACAAGTGTAAAAGTTTGAGGAATACAAAGCACAAGTTTTACATAGTTTGTGTGCATAAACAGCAACAACAGGTAAGAACCCCAGTGTTCCTTGTAAGTCATAGACATTATACCCTGGTTGATATCCCTTTAAAACTGATATTAAAATGTGTTAATATTTCCTATTAAATGTGCAAAATTAATGCCAAAAATGTTGGAAATTTTTGGCTGGAATTGCCATTTTTTCCCCAGCTGGTGACTTTCAATGAATGGAAGATTCAATGCAGAAAAAAAAACAGCTACTACAGCAGATACATTCCCCTGCCCTGGTCGCACTGAGCATGGACCAACAGTAAAAATCAAGATAAATAAAACAAAGTATAGAAGTGTTAAGAAAATAACAGTCTGCAATGTAAATTAGAAAAATAAACTTTCAAAAAGTCAACAGGTGCACAGATGGGCTGGTTAAAAGGCACTGATTGGTAATGACACTTGTGTTTCTCTTCCATAACAGAATTAAGTGAAATAGTGTCTGGCACCTATTGACTGCTTTACCATTCATTACCTAAATCCTTGAAAAAGTTACTGTTATTTCTTTTATCATTTCTCATGAAAGCAACAGCAGTAGTGCTTATTCAGCATTTTAACCATTCTTACGTTATTCCTTTTTTGCAGGCTGCTCGATCAGTTTCCCCCTGTGGTACTTCTGTCCGATCCCATAGGGGACGTGTGCAGATATGGTTCCCAGTTCCTTGGCCCCCTCAATGTGGAACATCTGGTCATCAAAGAAGATATGGGGCTTTATTTTCTGCAGCAGGGGCCCTTTAGGAGCCCCGGCCAGGAAGAGAGCCTCGTCGATCTCTAGGCCCCAGCTGCGGAGGGTCTTTAGGACACGAGCGCCGGAGCTGGCAGCACTGCGGGCCGTGACCAGGAAGGTTCGGATGGGGCAGTTCATTCGCTCGTTCTTGGCGTAGAATTTTCTCTGGAGCTTCCCCAGAGCCTCCAGGAAACACTTTAAGGGACCCTGAAAGAGCCAAAGAATGAAGTTTTGTTACAACTGGGACGCTGTGTAAAACGTGTGTTCCTGAACCCATGTAGTAATATCCTTTATCCAATCATGTGTGGTGAACCTCGAGGGTGCCCCTTTCAAACGTGCTGCTGCATCAAATTCAGAAAAATGCTTACAAACCAACAAAACCAACACGTTCTGCCTTTAAATACACAGAAACAATCATCAGTTACCTGAGCGAGGGGTTTGTTCTCAAACTCCTTCTCGTGCTCAAAGAAGGTGTCCAGGCCGTGCTTCTTCACAATGACCTCCGACTCGTCTGAGAAGATGACGGCGTCGCCATCAAACGCCACTCTCAGCTGAGTGTCGCTCAACTCATTCTCTGTTTCTGGCATAAACATCGTGGCAGCAGCAATACCTGAAGGGAAGGTCAAAAACACACTTTTTAATCCAACACAGACACAGAACAAGAGCACATTCTGTCCGTTCTTATGGTTGCTCATAAGCAAGGACAGATGCAAATTTACATTTTAAATATTTGTTGTGTGAAAAGAGACTCTCACACAGGCTTCCTGTGATGAGCATGCAGGTGATGTGTTGCCTGGCCTGAAGATTTCACCGTTACTCAGCCGTATTTCAAGCCTGTCCATGTACATTACAGGTCAGGTGGGTCTGATTTGAAAACCTGACACGGTTGAGGCAGCGTTAGCATGCATCACATGTACTGCATGTGAACAAATTCAGCCTTCAGTATGGATACCTGTTATTTTGAGATGCTCAAATAAAATACTATTTTCAGTATTAATAAAATTAATAATAAAAAATTCCACAACAAATGATCGACCATATACAGACAGATGTCATGCGATAATATTAGTCTGTGATTTGTGGTTGGATTTTTTTTAACATCTCTCTTCTTTTGCCAGACAGCTGAAGAAGGATGAAATCTGATCACGGCTATACTGACGGTGAAAATGAGTGACAACAAAGAAGGTTAGGAGCAACAAAAGGATGTCATACATTTGCAAGCATCTGTTACTTGATCTAAACGATCTGCAAATGTGTATTTACGAGTCTAAGCTATGCTTTTAATGTGGCTGCTGAAGAACAGATGCCCGGCTTCTAAAACGTTGATGTTCCGCACATCGTATCTGGGGGATAATGTCAGTCAATTAGAATAAAATACAGAGGTTCTCTGGTAATACTCGTCTCCTGCCAGTGGGATTATGGTCTGGTTTTCTTCCTCTGTACCTAAATTTAGATAGCAGTAGGAACAGGTCAGTATCTAATTGGTACCTAATTCATACAACACAATTACACTGTGAATCACGAGCTGTGTCATTGAGTGTTACCCATCACAATCACAGTTCCCCAGAGCCCCAAGTGACGTCTTGAAATACCTTGTCAAAGCCCAAAGATATTCAATTTACAGTGATAGAACACAGAAGATAATCATCAGATTTCAGAAACCAGAACTTGCAAATGTTTAGCATTTTTGCCTATTAACCACCTTTAACCATATGGCAAAATTGACTTGACTTTGATTTATCAAAAATGCTGTCAATCAACTAATTAGTTAATTTCAGCACTATAACCAGATTCAAATTAGTTGGGAAACTGAAATTGCTTTTGGATTGAGGATGTCGATAATGCATATCGACACACATGAGGCCACACAAAGACAACAGCGATGCCTGAGTTGACGAGCTGGTAGAGCAGGTTCCTAAACCCTGCAGACATTTCCCTTGTTTTACCCCAGAGATGTTATTGAGATTGATGATGCAAACCCGATTCCAAAAAAGTTATGACGCTTGAGACAGAGTGGAGGAACCTGGGGGTCCAGCAGAGCCAAGGATGGGTCCATTACATGATCCACCAGCTAGAGCCACACATCTTGCTGTTCCGGCGGCCTCTGCCCAGCCAAAAGTCATAAGAGAGCGAATCTCCGGGTCCTTTGGAAGATAAGTCCTACTTATGTGCTGCAGATCAACTCATCAAAAAAGGGATCACGCTGTCTGATTACCGTGCACTTATGTTGCAGGTGACTTGTTTTATTGGTTGATCGTGTTGGACCTGGAGGAGGACTACTTCATTTCTGAACAGTGGTTGTGGAATTGAGTGTGAGTTGAGGGGAAGAAAGAAATCATCACCTTCTCTTTGAGGAAAAGACTTCTTCATGTGCTAACAGCGACGACGTCGTCTGCCAGAAACCTTCACATCAGCACACACTGTCTTTTTGACTTAACCTGTCTGCCCAACTTGCTGAACCTGCTTGGATATTCCAGTTTTTTAGACTAACTGATATAAGATGTGCGGAGTGAAACTCTAGACATCTGAATAATTCAAACAGAATGCATTCTGGGTCCAGCTCGGGTCAGGACACAAGTCAGAAGGGATAGTTGGATCTTAAGTTAAAAGGACAGTTCACCCCAAAATCAGACATTATTACCTGTAGCGTTATTTATCCGTTTCTTTTACGCCGCCACCACCATACTAACACAATCAACCATATTTGCTTCAGGACGCAGCGTGCCATAGTGATTAATGCTGTAAAACATAAATACTGTACTGATATCCTTCATGCAATCACGTGTTCACAAAGTGGACACATGATTTGAGTATATGTCAAAAAGAATTCGCAAGTTATAAAGATTCTGTTTAATTTCTGTTTTACGCAGCGTCCCAACTTGTTTGAATGTTTTATGACTTTGTTCATGGAGCCACAAATCACACTGCATCTTCAACAAGCTCCTTCTTGCGACACAGCAGGGGGCTGAGAGCGAGTCACACACAAAGTCAACATGGAAAGTGTTTAATTATCAGTGTAGCGCAAATACACCTTGAGGCTGCAAACGTACAAAAAAGTTTCAAAAAAGTGTGTGTGTGACAGAAATCAGGGATATAACCTGACCTACCTTCCTCTATGGCCTCCGTGACTTTCTCTGAGTCCTTGGAGAGGTACAGGTTCGTCATGTAGGCCTTCAGGTAGCCTATAGGACTTTTCCCTCCTGTCATACAGAATCTCTCTATGGTCAAATCTGAAAAGTAAAGCAAGCTGAAGATGTGTGAACAAAGAAATCCCATTGTACTTACACTACAACAGCTCTTCTTCATTTCTAGTGTGTAATTACAAGACTCAGTGCTGGTCTTGATTATGCCTGCTGCTGCTGCAGCGTGCGAGCCACCGCTGCCGCCACCGTACTAAGACAATCAACCATGTTTGCTTCAGGACACAGCATACCGTAGTGATTAATGCTGTTTATGAGGCGCACTCCAACTTGGGCATGATTGTTAGTCATTAAGACGATGTCAAACAGCTCCTCGCTGTCTGGGTAGAGCTCCCTCAGTCGAGAGTTGACATGCATCAGCGCCTGTGTGAGAGGACAGACGGCGAAAGACAGGATGTTGTGTCAGACATGAGGTTACAACACGTTACAACACATGAACAGAAGAAGAAGAAGTTTATTTCACGGTCCTAAAAGGGAATACAGAGGCGTTATTATTATTATGTTATCACAGATGACGTAGGCAAGTCACCTGGTGCACATATCCCATCCCGATGTTGTGTCAGTGTGTTCAATGTGAGGTTACATCACAAACGTTACAACACATGAACAGAAGTTTATTTCACGGTCCCTAAAAGGGAATACAGAGGTGTTATTATTATTATTATTATGTTATCACAGATATATGGGTATCAGCGTATACATCTGCTGATAGGTAACAAGATATAACAGAACAGAAATGTTGAGGATATGATTTGAGGTAGTTTAAAAACTGATGGCATGGCATAGTTTGTCCACAGAGAGCAGACACAAATGTATTTTTCAATGTAAAATGTCCCTTCAGTACATATCCAGATCATAATTCTTTATAAAGAAAATAGAGGGATTTTGCATGTTAGTCATAAACATATTTGGCTGAATATACAGTACATGATAAACCTCAAATATCTTGGTTACACCTAGCTAAACGTAACCCAGTCTAATACAACAGCCCTGCAATACATTTTACCTCCACAGAGTTTCTAATGTTCACTTTTTCTTGAAGGGGTGAATGAATTTTATGGCCATGTTGGAGGCTGTAGTCTGTGGTGGTGCTGCATTGCATTTTACTGTGAAGTGTTCCTAATATTTTGTCCACTGCGCTTAAACAAGGATAGGCTGAATATTAGAGACACCTCTCATGACATCCCAATACAGCACCACCTCAAACTGCAGCCTCCAACTGGTAAGTGGCCACATTTCTAAGAGTGTAGTCATTCACATGAATAAAGTCAACACCTCTGTCACTCAGCGTCTGCAAATATGTTTCATTGTGGGCTTCACAAAGCTGAAACTGGGGCATTTTCACCAGTATTTTTAGTGCTGCTAAATGCTTCTAATTCAAATACTGCACATATGATCTGTAAGTAGCATGAAAGGTCTACAACTTTCATTTCATTGTGCAGCCTTGTGTTGCAAAATGGCAATAAATGAACCTTGATCATTTAAGAAACTGCTTCTAGAGAAGAAAAGGAGTGATTTTGCATTAACATTGCTCCAGTGAGTCACTGATCACGTCACACCTGACATCAAGGCAGGTTTACATTTGGAGAAAGCCAACTGAAGCCTTAAACACGCAGTATTTGTTTCCAGCTGTGGTAGCAGGTCTCCATCCGTTCTCACTGAGTAGCTGCAGAACAGCCGATGAACACACATTCATTTTACAGCCGCAGGGTGCAATCACTGCAGGGTGATCACGCCCATGAACGAGTTGCTAAACACATTCAGGGCTGCACAATCACCGGCTGTGAACATTAACTAACCTTTATGGGCAGTTGTACAGCAGTTTTTCCATCTCTTCATCTTTCAAAACGTGGTATATTTGTACGACTGCATTCCAGGAAGGAGCGATGCAGTTTTCGAAGGCAAAGTGAATATTGAGCAACACCTTTCTGACAAGGATTCAAACTATTTGGGCCTGACACTGTACATATGGCAGCAGAGGAACGTCTGAGTCAGTTTAACATGGAATGAGGAATTTAGAAGTCAACGAGGAACCTCCATCATATCAAAGGTGGTGGCATGACTTCCTGATTGCTGACATGGACATTACCTGCTTCTACACGACTTTTTGAGGTGCGGTCCTCAATGCAATGTGGTTTAAGATCTCTCCACTAGACTCTTCACGCAAGGCTTGAAAGTATGACAGATGCAGCCCATTATTATGTTTTTAAAAGCAAGTTTTTCCTGCTGTGGACTATGTCAACAAAGTGCTTTTATGCGTTTCTGGGACAACACCCAGCACAGGCTTCATGCATGCGGGCAATCCTGAGGCTCAGGCCTACCTTGACGAAGGGGAAAGCAGGTCCTGGCCTCAGAGGCTCGGTTTCATGCTCCACCTGATGAGCCACGTACTTCTCCAGACCTTCATCCTCATAGATCTTCCTCTCTGCCACCATGTTGAAGAGGGTGCGCGAGGACACGGCGACGGTGACAGCAAACCGAGGTTTAGGCTGGCAGAGGATGGAAATGTGGTAAAAACATTATATAAAGCATCATAGTGTAGTGATTCTAGGCTTGTTTAGCATTTAGAAAAGCAACAAAGTGTGTGTCAGAAAGTATGTGCAGCTTAAAAACAAAACTTATGGTGATAAGCTTTTCAGCAAAACACTTACAGGTCTCGGTTTGTTTGTTTTGAGGTTGTCAAAGAAAGCTTTGGCCGCTGCCCAGTCTTTCTCCTCTCCGCTATCCTCGGGAGGAGCTAAGTCGTTCGGCTTGATTTCACTCATTTTTAGAAGCTTTTCGGAGTCCGAGGACTTTCACGAAGCTCGAGTGAAAGATGGGGCAGCTGCAGCAGTTTGTAAACTTTCCGGAAACCCTCGAAAAGAAAGTGTGGGTGCGGTGGTCTGGTCTGTCCTCCAGCAGTGACGTAGGCAGGTTGCCTGGTGGGCGTGTCCTCCAGCAGTGACGTACGCAGGTTGGATGAGAGTCAGTGAACGTACATACATATCATACAGTGATGTTTAGACAATAGGGTGCTTCCAACTTTGTGGCGACAGTTTGGGGAAAGTAATATACTCTTTCCAGTGCTGGAGTGTAACTAAGTACATTTACTCAAGTTCTGTACTGAAGAACAAATTTGAGATTCCTTATGCAGCTCTATGCTTCTATCTAATCCACTATATCTCAGAGGAAAATATTGTACTTTTTACTCCACTACATTTGCCCGACAATTTTAGTTACTGGTTACTTTTCAGGTTACAATTTTTCATACCCTTTCTGTCCAGTGAAAATCACATAAATTTTTATTATTGCTCCCTCATGAGTTGAGAAAATTCTCCTACTTCTTAAAACAAATAAAATACGTTTTTTAAAAAAACCTTGGATTAGCTGGAAAATGTATTGTCACAAGGCTGAAAGGGTTGCATTTGACTTTTTAGAGATGCACGGTTCTCACAGGACGGTGATGCTGCAAACAATATCAGTGGTAACAACTGCACAGACTGATTTATCTACTATCTGATGATTACAGGTGATTAAATCAAAATTTAATGTCTTGTGATCACATGAACGCAATGCTAAATACTGTATGTGAACTCAACTTCGAGATCCTTATAAAAAATATGCATTTCATCATTGTAAGAAAACAAACCATTTGGGAAAAAATACTCTGTTTTGTCTTCTTTCTTCTGAAATATTTTGTCTGGGAGAGCTACTTTGCAAAACCTCCAAAATGCCTCATGAACAATTCTGAAATATTCACAGTGGAGACATTAGTCAGGAATTATTTTGACAAAGCTTGCAAGATTAGGGGAAAAAAAACATTATAAGGATTATTTTAACTACCAAGACTTCTAGTCTTGTGGCATTTTTTTTTTGTTCTGCTATTCAATGCAGATTATTTGAAATGTTGTACATAAACATACCTGACGTGTATGCAAAATGTTATGACTGATGTTTTTCTTTTAGTTTTGTAGTTATAATACTAATAATAACATGACTTAAAATATTTCTTCATGTTTCTGTTTGATATGTGGCAATGTCTTGTAATCTCATGTTACTGTACAGAAAATAGATTTAGATGTTTACTGCTACAAATCACACCACTGTCACTTTTCCTTTTAATTTTGCCGTTTATTTATTTATTTGACTTTCTCCATTTATTTGTACTTTTTTCCGTACTAGTGTTGCTAGATCAACTGAATTTCCCCTCTGGGAATCAGTTAAGGGCTTATCTTATCTTATCTTATCTTATCTTATCTTATCTTATCTTATCTTATCTTATCTTATCTTATATTATCTTATCTTGTTTTAACTCATGCTGTGTGTTCAGCTTGACTATCTCATACAGTTATTGAAATAGTAAATGCTTACACAATCCTTCTCCGTCACACACACACTCACACACACACACACCGTCCACTGGCACATGAATGACCTCCCTCCTCCATTACACCCCCCCACAGTTGGTAGAGTCCGGGACGGAGCATCATGGCGATAGACGGTAAGTACTCGGTCTCAGGTGTACTGCGGGACATGTGTGAAACTTTGCTGTGGGCAGAATGAAAACGCCGTTAAAAAGTCACATTTTACATTCAGCGAGTCTCTTATTTTCCCACCCAGGTTATTTTAAAAACGTCGCCGTGAGTACCGCAGTGCTCCGGAGCTGGGACAGCTAGCAGCGCGGGGCTGATGCTGAAGTGCGGACACCCGCACCGATGCAGGAATGTTGTGATCCCTTCATGGGATGCGCGCGTGCTCTCTCAGCCCCGCGAAGTGATGCTAAAGTGGACAGTGGCACAGATAGTCCCCGTGCTTTGATTAACCGCTTGAAGACGTTTGTGAAATATTTGATCAACGCAGCACAGTGTAACGATTTATCTAAATATATAAACATATATGCTTTGGCTTTAACCGAAAATCACGGCAGGCGACTTAACGTAGAAACTACTTTGTTAGGCTACTGTTCGGCTACTTGGCGGATGAATATGGTGTAATATCATCGATGAAACAGAACGCTTGAGTTTGATAAACGACTCCGCTCTTGTCAAACCGTTATTTTGTGATTTTGCACGTGACACTGATGCCCTCCCTCGTCTCCACGGGTAATGTGTACAGCCAATATAAAAGACCCCACGACCACACAAAACTGCCTCCTCAAGGTTTTTACTGAAAGTGACCGGAACACATCGCCGAGCAGTGACGCAAGTACGGAGCCAGTGAGGAGTAGGCGCGTGCCTTGCCCGTTGTCCCGCTACGGGCGCAGTTCTTATTGTGTCACGTGCGGCCATGCGTGCAGCAGTGTTTGTTGACACACCATGACACCTGAGAGAGGGGGTACGGTTTCATAACTTTGGCAGTGCCTCACCATGGGCACCAGCGGTACAGGGCACCGACATGAATACATCCTGAATTCACATTTCACATACTCTCAGTCGAACTGTAGATTAAATGGCTCATTTGTACGACTCATATTATATCTTAAACTTCAGTTTTGACTATGATCAGGGATCCCTTGAATCAATGTAGTTATAAGTTCTTTACAGTTTTTTTTTTTAGTTCATAATGCAGGATGATGCATGTGCAATGATTGACAGGTGAAGGCTGTTTTCATATTCATTTACTAAAGGAGAAAAGTTTGTTATTTCTTATTGAGTTTAATATCTGGACATAGGAGCATGATTTTTATGATCCCATATGTGCAACGTACTGCAATGTGATGTTTGAACTTCAAACCTCCAGTGCAGAATGGACTTTACTGTAAAATGAAAGACTTACTATAGCAAAAAGTAGTTAAACGTTTTAAAATATAATGCAAAATCTTATTGTTATTCATTATGTGGAGAAGGAGTACATGCAGTACACATGGACAGAGGCATTGCTGCAGTTTGAAATTTTCAGTTTTACTTTAAAACAATCAACACAAACAAGCGGCTCAACAATTCTTGGCTTGTTCTATATTCAGAACGTAGAAGAAATACTGCAAAAATAACTTAATTGCAACTGCTGCTTTGCTTTTAAACTATCATTAAATTGGCATCATGATGATGGCTTGAAAGTAAAACAACTTTATATGAGTGAAGAAGAAGACACTGAAAATATCCTCCTATGACTCTATAAAGCTCTCTTGTCAGAGTATCAGGGATTTTATGGAAAGCGTATTACTGATTGCCACATTTTGGCAAGCGTTTGTCTCTGCGAGAATAGCCAACAGAGAGTTTCTCTATCATTAAGTGAATTGGTCCCAAGAGGGTCTGTCTGCTCTATGAGAGAGGAAGAGTCTGCTTCAGAGCTTTTTCTCTTCCCTCTGACATCGAGTTGTCGCTTCAGACCATTTTCAGCAGCCCGTCCTTGATGTGAGGGAACTGGAACAATAAGCCCACAGATGATTTGTTTACATTTTACGAGTGGAGTTCAGGGGAGGACGATATCCTTTCTTAAGATCAAAACAAGAAGAAGCAAAGACGCTACCCAAAGTCTTCCTATTTAGACTGTTATAGAGCCAAATCTGTGTGTGAAACTCTGTAGATACCTGAATTATTAAATACTGAGTCGCTCAGCCAAGACAGATAATATGTGTATGCATGTCTGTATATACATAATCCTCTGGGTGTGTGAGGCAGAGAATCCTTCCTATTAGGCCTCATGGGGATTAAAGTAACTGTTATGTCATAATTGCAGGTAAGGTCACAACAATGTGATGTAAAAATGTCCCATTAACTGAGTGAAAATTGTAAAATCTTAAAGATATTTCCAGATAATATAAAAAGATCATATTATTTGTTGTATTTGTGGATGCACACTTTTAAGAAACTTCAATAAAGTTAATAAATAACATCCAAATAGTGAAACAATTATAGTCTTTCATTTTGGGAGTCTTGACTCCAAAAACCCAGCTTCAGCACTGACTATAACAAAATTATTACTTCCAATCAAATGAAAGACACACTGAAGTACTAATCGCTGCATTTAATATGAATAATTAATGACACTGATGGGCCTCAGCACAGCTTTGGCCCATTTAGAGAGCGATATTTAAATGTATTCCATTGTAACAGGAGGTAGTGCTGCTGTGGAGATGATAGCTTACAGTGTACTCATTTATTTATTTATTTAGAGTTATTTTGATTACCCCTGAATGTACATAATATTTGAAAGGAATAGCTCAGCATTTTGGGAAATGTGCTTATTTGCTAGGCTTGTTTGAGCCCTGAACCAGGAGATGTTAGCTTAGCTTAGCATAGAGACTGGAAGGAGTAGGAACAGCTAGCTTGTTTCTGTCTGAAGTTAAGAAAAGTTTACTTATAACCACCCCTGAGGCTCAATAATGAACACAGCTGAGAAATAGTCCTCAGCCAGCTGTTACTACCTGCTTCCAGTCTAGTTTGCGCTAAGCTAAGCTAATTAGCTAACTGTCCAGGTTTACGTTGAATGGACAAATAAAAAAGTGGCATTAATCTTCTGATCTACCTCTATGCTTTTTTTTCTCAAGCATCTCCCTCTCATGGTGCATTTAAGTTCACTCTGATTGTGAGTTTTCTCATCTGGTACCAGCGACTCACTTTTATATTTCTTGGCATAACCATCTGGCAGCCTGAGTAACCTGAGGCCGAACATATGTTTCTTCATCACATGGAATCATATTTTAACCTCAGATTCTCAACTCTTCATCTCTCTCTCTACCAGGAGGGGGGAGGAACTGTGGTGTCCATGAGCTCATCTGTGCCAGACGAGGTAAGGCCATGTTACGGCCCAGCGTGCCCCTGCACTTTTGTGTCCTAGTCAGCACAAGAGTACATTTTTGTGCGTGCGTTTTGTCTGTTTAATGACATGCGTGCACGGCTGTTCTCCACTACATGGCTTTAAAAGCGGATTGCTATGTCCAAATATTTAGCTCTCAACCTCCCTTGTTCCTGTGAATTTCAGCTGAAGTTTGGTGTGTCTCTATATAGACTTCAGAAAGCATAATGTCTGTGTGAATTATGCATGGCATATCAAGTTTTGGCTCACTTCAGCAAAAGAAGGCAGCTGTGTGTTCATGATTTATTCAGCTCGCAGGTTTTGTTTCGTATCGGAGGTCCATGTGTAAGCAACATTTCCAGATTGCCTACCTACTTTTTAAACAAGCATGCCCTATAAACTACAGCCAAGTTACATATGCACTGCGGTAAAACCCCAAAAGTGGGACGAGTAATTACATGAATAAATTAATGAAGGTTAATGCTCACCATGAGGAAATGAGATGATGTGTTTCTGTCTTACGTCCCAAAGATGTAGAAACATGACTGAATCATTTGTATCCCTTTGTTTGTTTAAAACTGTTTCATCTAAAGGATTATTATTGATTCGATGTTTTTACATTGAATGCTTCAGTGGCTGCGTTTTCATGTTTAGTCGGTATGTTAAAAAAAAGAAAAAAAAGAAAGCAGACTGAATCCCGAGGCTCAGTTCAGAGCCCTGAGTTCAGCCTCAGTTCACATGCTGAAAAAAACAGATTTATTTAGTTATATTTTCTTGTTTATTCTGCTCAGGCACACAAATTGTTCACGCACACACTCAGAGAGGATGGGATAGGGTGAAAGAGAAAGTGGCTGAGAAGGGAAAAAAAACACTTAATCTGCTTTGCTGTTAAGAGAAATATCAGACTTTCCTGAGAACGACGGGTATTATATTAAAAATAACCGATAGCGGGGTGAGCTGTTTCAACGGCCGGCTCGCTCCCGTTCCACTTTCCAGTGTACATCGACGGAGGGATCGGGTTTCCTCAGGTGTCTAAATTATTCAGCTGTCGTTGACATTTACAGAACAGGGCCGTGTATGAGGTGTCATCACGGCCCGGGGCACGGGGCCATAAGCTGTTCACTTGGACAGGAGGCTGCTGCGCCCGTGGCTGCAGAGGTCATTCTGCCTCAATCAACACAACTGTCAGCAGTGAGAGTTGATACGTAAGCCTGGCAAGTGCTGGACCAGACTAAGTGTAAGGGATTTATTACATGTCGGATTACTTCAGAGCGGGATAACTTTGTTTTCCCCTCTTCTTAGATCATTTACTATGTATAGCAACAGAAGTACTGATAGTGCTTTTTGGGAACAGCTGGCTTTAAAGAGGATATTCACTTAGAGAAGGTAAGCCTCCGCTGCCACAACGCTCTCTTATCTCTCTCCTACTTCTCTTGCCATTCTTGGGGGGGTTTAGCATTCATCATTTTGGCAGGCTGCAGCAGCACTGGCTGTCAGGCTGCAGTGGTCTCTGCCTGTTTCCATGGTGAAACGAGTCCGTCCATAAGTTCAGTCTGTAGTCAGGAGGTTTGAGAAACTGCGCCTCTGCTTTTCTCTCTTCCGCTCTCGTTTGTGCTCTCAGGGAGATGCGAGGATTCACACTGCTGACCGTTTTAATCCGTGACTGGTGATGGTGGTTGTTTCTGAAATGAGCACCTGCTACGGACCACATGCTCCGACATTTGGGCCGTGTCTGCTTCACCAGACGCACTGGCCTTAAACGCACTGCCGTTTTATGTCTTTGTTTTTGTTCATAGGGCTGCAACTAACAAATGTTTTCATTATTCATTCATCTTAAATGTTTATTTTATAAAATGTCAGTTTTATCTTTTTCAGTTTTGTCATCTGTGGTTGTCAAAATAGTTCCCTATTAATTACCTGTCATTCAAATAATTAACTGCCCAATTCAGCTCGAGCTGTTTAACCACAGATAGTGATGAACCCGCCGGGAATTATTGTGCGATTCTGCAGTCCCATTTTAGCATCTCTTAGCTCATTGTTTTGGAGACTTTGACGTGACTGCTCACTGTTCTCATCAATATCGTTTCCAGACACACACCTCTGATAAACCCTCTGAACATGACTCGCTCAGCACCAAACAGTTAAAAGTCAGGGACTAGCTGGTGAGCGTAGTGGAGCATTTAGCTGCTACAGGATCACATATTTCACTCAGGCAATGCTGGAGGATTAAAGGACAATCAATACTGGACAAACAGGCATCAGTTGGACAGAAACATAACTCTAAATGAATGCTAATGTTGCAACACAGAGGTCACAGTTATGGGTTATTGCTTGTACATATGTTCAAACAGTAGGCCGATCCAATTAGCCAGACATGCTAACTGTTGCAGCTAAGCGTGTATGAGAGCAAAATAAAACCCTCGCTTACAGTTTTGTTCTTGCGTCTCGCTTTAAAAAACACCTCCCTCCCAACTCTTGAAGTGCAGAGTGTTGCTCTAAAGCTGCGTATTCACCGCCTGAACATGTGGAGAAACCCAAAGCCTGACAGGCCTGCTTACAGTTGCTACGCTACGATTTGACACTCGTTGTTCAGGGGAGGGGTTTGGTGAACGTACAATTGAAAACACCTGTGTGGGTGTGCAAAGCCTTTAAGGTCGGTGTCTCTAATAAAATACTGAGGGATTCACTGTTGAATACGTCCATATAATTGCGGGATCAAGTACTTTAACTTGAAATTCACACACCTCACATCACAAAGCCCCTCTTGCGGTGCGCTTCATTTTACAGGCTGCCCTTTCCGCTGAGGCATTTGGTCTTAAGAAATGCCGTTCATGCTTCACTGTCCGCCGGCTTCTCCTTTTCTTCCGTTATTGCACTGCAGTGTGTCAGTGTTGTAGCCTATCAAGTGCAGGCCCAGTGCGGTTTGGCTGGTTTACTGAGTCTACATTTCAGTAAGATACAGTCCCTTTGAGGCTCTCATAAAAATAGCGCATCAGCAGCAGAGGGCTGCATGGTTACATGAAGTATGGTTGGCCTACATACACTGCTGTAGATTGTATCTGGTATGCCTTTGAAGTGGAAAAACCACTGAGTGTTTAAAAGTACAACAGCTAATGCTCCCCTGACAAGGAAGCATTTGAAGAATTGATTCCAAAAAAGATGCCGATCATCAGACAGAGTTATTTATGGAATCAAAGTGGCCTTGTTTACAGCCTGAAAAGTGTTTAGTTCAAACTAGCTTCTTTTTTTTTTTTTTTTTTTTAGCTTGCAGCCATCTGCGTTCCTTTGTATTTATAACCATTGGGACATTTTTTTCTTAAGCATTAAAGACTTTGCTTTGGAAAGTTACATACCTCCATAATCGGTATTACTCCTGCTTGTCGATGTCTAATTTTGGATTTCTCCTTTTCTGTCTGCCTCTCCTTTTCCTCCCCCGTCTCCTCTCTTTCCTCCCTCTCCCTTTGTTTCTGTTCTCTTTCTCCTCAGTCTCTCCTGAGCTTCTGGGTGTCCTGTCTTCCATTGCAGCCTTCATGGCGTTGATGGCTCTGTTTTTTCTTTACCTCAGCAACAAGCTGTCAGTGGAGAGTCCTGACGATCTGTCACATCTCAGTGGCTATAAGAACAACCAGCCAGGTACTCAACACACACACACACACACACACACATTAGGAGGATTATTGGCCTTATTCTGGATTTATATGAAGACCTTGAAGTTCACCTTGTTGTTTTTCATCCTCAGACATGTGTCCCATATGACAACAAATCCAAGAAAAAGACAGCTTGCAGAGCATACACCAGGCTTGCAGGCTTCAATAGAAACTGGATACATCCTTTGATAACACACCTCTGCATCACTGTAAAACGTGCGTTTATAAAGTAACAACAATCCACATCTACTAACATGAAATTAAGGTTTTCATGATCCACATTTAATCTTACATCTTCAGCGCTGCATGAAGACTGATATTAATATACATATTCAGAGCAAAACGTACATTTCTTCTGGGTGACATTGATGTGCTGCCAAAGTAATAACAGCTGATGAGCCTTCATTAAAGAAGCACAAGAGCTGCATCCTCCTCCTTTCATAGAGAACAAGAAATCAACCATCTGTGTAGCGGAGGTCCTGACTTTTTGCCACAATGAACAAAGATATTTCTTAATATGTCTTCATTAAAGACCTACAAACACAAGGGAGCACAGCTCTGCATAGAGAATTTGTTATGAATTACTTAAATAATTACTTAAAGGACTGGAACATCCTCAATGATGGCAGACCTTGATCAATATCCAGGTCACAGGCCGGAGGAGGATGGAAGGAAGCATGATTAACAGTATGAAAAACAGCCAGATATGAGAACAGAGTCAGCACTGGGGGAAAAACAAGGAGGATGTGAAGCAAACATGTAAAAACTGAGACCACAGTTCTGATATTTTTGATATTTCTTGTGTTTTTGGAGTGCTGCTGTCCCAGTTCATGTACATTCAATTGTGGTTGCTTCCAAAAAATTCATATTATAATGTTTGAGCATGTGACTTTAGAGCGAGAGAGCTCATAACCTCTACAGTCGCCATCATGTTTAGTGTGTGCATGCACGCGTCGGTCTCAGCACACGCTGTGATGCGGACACCACACCCTGCTAACAACCACATGTCCGTGTCAGCGCCTCTGATGAGCTAATCTAGCGGTCAGCGTGGTGACGGGATCCCCGGCTGAGAGATGGCCTTCTTCAAGAGCTTCCAGCACAACCTCCCATCTGTCAACATTTCCTCCATCTTGGACTCAGTCACCAGTCGCGTGGACGACCTGGCCAACGCCGTGAGCGACGTCACTTACGCTGTCAGCGATCAGCTGACCGAGCAGGTCACCACTATCATCAACAAGGTGCAAGATGAGGAGGATGGGGAGAACACCAGCAGCCAGGAGTTGGGTCAGAGTTCCACAGCACAGGAGGCCAAAGCGAGCAATAAAAGCATGTGGCAAATGTCCAGAGAGTCAGAAACAGGCACCACAGCCTCAAAGACTAACCAGGGCAGTGATACTACAGAGGCAGAGTCCACTCAGAGCCAGCTGGAGTGGGAATGGAGGGACGGATGCTGGCGAGTTAAGAAGACAGAAGCTGAGCTAGCGGAGGAAGAGAAGAGGAAGAAAGAGGAGATGGAGCTGCAGGAGAAGAGAGAGCAGAGGAGAAAAGAAAGGAGAGAGAAGCAGCTGGAGAAAGAGGCCAAGTCGCGGAAAAACAAAGAGGAATCCAAAGATGGAGAGCCAGAGGGGGAAACGGAGAACAGTGGACAAGACAGGACGCCGAGTGACAGCGGAGACCAATCCGCTGCTCAGCAAAGAGCCGATGACTGCGATGAACCTCCTCAGTCACCTGGTCCAGAGACTGAAAGCAGCTTACCAGAGCAGGCAACGCAAAAAGACGAGGGTGAAGAAGAGGAGGCGATGGAGGACGGCCTTGAGAGAGAGGGAGATGATGAGGAGGAGGAGGAGGTGTCTAAGTCTTCCTCCACAGCTAAAAAGAAAAAGTCAGACAAGAAGAAGGGGAAAGGGGCGAAGAGGGGTTCGAAGAAATTGGACGAAACACCGGATGTGGAGAAAAAGAAGGAGAAAGGGAAGAAAGGCAAGAAGAAAAAGAAAGGCAAGCAAGGTTAGATGCTTCTGCTTCTCGTCCACCGCCTGGGTCTCTTCCTCTTCTTCTTCTCTTGCTTTCAGACTCTCAACCTGAACCTTTCCAGAGTGCTGTGTGCCGCTTTTCAAGCATCTTCATCTTATACTCTCGTCTGCTGCATTAAAGGCTGCACATATTACGATTTATGAGATAAATGTAGTGTTTGACCTACAGTCTGTGTCCTGTCCAGAGGGAGTTTTATCAGACAGCGAGGAAGACAAAGACCCCGAGGCTGTGGCCCAGCAGAACACCACCTCTGTGTGGAGCAACAAACGCAAACAGTCCACTGAGCAGGGAGGCTACAGCAGCGAAGCCTCCAGCGAACGGGGTGAGAGTGTGCACGTGTACTGCACTCATGTGAAAACATCGTTTTATTTTAACCGGAGGGAGTTACAGGAGGGTCCCCGGCCATGATAACAGCAGCACACACGCTGTAGAACACACAACACAGAGGTTACAAAACACACAAGACACGCTCACATTGGATTGGATCACAATAATCAGGGAGCACAAAACACATCGTTGATATGATGCATATAAAACATACAAACATTTACTTAAATGAACCTACATGATGATTACACGTAGTAAAACATTCAAACTCAAGATGCCAAATGTTTTGTTGGATGCATCATCATTTACTTCTTGGCCATTTTATTTTGGAAGGCTGGACTCTCGGCCTCTCGGCACAGTTTAAGACAGTAGCTTGACTCTGTGGTAGACTGTATGTTGCATACCTAATGAGCGCAGAGCACAGTACGTCTCCAGTGACGCACCTTTCATATCACATTACTGCTTCTGTATCCCTCTCTGTTACTGTCGTGAAAACAGCCAACAGCATCCAGAGAATAAAGAAAGACTCCTCCTTCAGCGAGCACAAGCCTCCCCCGTACCAGGACGAGGGCTCTGCGGCCCGGGCGTCCTCCCGTTCCCGCCCCGAGCGAGGGGTCAGGAGGGGATCGTCCCCACAGCGCTGCGACAGCCCCCGCTGCTCCAGTGAGGCCAGCGTGGACCAGGACACTGAGAGCTACCTCAACAAAGGCTGTGAGGAGGACATACCCAGTGACAGCACAGCTGTGCTGGGACCAGAGGTGGGATCAGAGTCACTGAATGTCCCCCTTTCCGAGTCCTTAAGCAGTACATGACAATTCTTTTCATACCTTAAACACACTATAAAAAGTCATCATTATTACCAGTAAAACACTACTGTAACCAGATAACCTGTTCACTGTACAAATGCTGCTTCTGTAACATTGTCAGTTACACTCACAGGTGATCACTGGCTGGTTAAAATGTCAAAAAGCGACTCGACCTATGTTATATGTTTTGTGGAGTTATCTTTTTATATAATCCTAAATGTTTCCAACAGTCTCCAAACCCAGAGGAATGTGTAATTTTAGGTGATGTTCTGTTTTGTCACGTCGTGCTATAACTTTCAGGGAAACAGCAGATGACTCGTCAGAGAGCGAGGAAGCAAATCGGTGGTCGTGACTAAGTGCGGCGTCGATAAAACTTTGATACGCGACCTCGTCTGTGAACATGATCTCTGCTTGAGTCACGCCAGATAGATTTTCATTGGCAGTGACGGTTCTTTGACAATGAAGACAACAACTGCCAAGATCTCACGCTACTTCACACCGTCATCAAACTACGTCTTTTGTTTCCGTTATTTTGATTGAGACGTAAAAACCTACAAGCTTTAAACAGGCAATCAGTGCCAGAGAGCTATCTTTTGACCCACGTCTGTATGAGACAAAAGTACATTAAGTGACCTCAGGAATAGGAGGAAGTTGATGACGCTTGATGAACACCTCACATTCCCCTTCACCATTCCTCTCATCCTCTCTCCCATTCAGGATGGCTCCGGTCCTCAGCTCCCCACAGCCTACGAGCCAGAGCCACTCGCCAAATACGGCACGCTGGACGTCGCCTTCGAGTACGACTCCAGTGAGCAGTATTTGGCCGTCACTGTCACGGCGGCAACAGACATTCCTGCTCTCAAACAGACGGGCAACATCGCGTGGCAGGTCCACCTGGTCCTGCTGCCCACCAAGAAACAGCGGGCCAAGACCGGCGTGCAGAAGGGCCCGTGTCCCGTGTTCACGGAAACGTTCAAGTTCTCCAGGGTGGAACAGGAGGCTCTGGGGGACTACGCTGTTCGCTTCCGCCTGTACAGCATCAGGCGGATGAAAAAAGAGAAGGTCCTGGGAGAGAAGGTGTTCTACCTGACTAAGCTCAACCTGCAGGGCAAGATCGCTCTACCTGTCACCCTGGAGCCAGGCTCTGAACTTACAGTGAGAACACTTTGTGCATTTATATCCCGCACTGTGCACAGCTCTCTCTGAGGCTTTGGGATATTGCATACAATAAAGATACCAACTGCAGAGCTGTTTCATTCAATTGCAAATTAGTCTAGGGCTTCAGCTAAGGACTATTTTCATTATTGATTCATGTCGGCATTATTAATTGATTAATCTTCTTCTTATTTTCTCAATAATTAATTAGTTTTTTGGTCTATGACACCATAAAGCAGTGGAAAATACCCATTTAAGACAAAGAAATGAAGGAAATCCTCATATTCGAGATGCTGGAGCCAATTTTGCCCTCATTATCTTCTGCAGTGAAGGCCAAACTACCTTCGAATGCTCACTTTTTTGGAGTGTGTGCAAAGTATAAAAACCCAGCTGACGCTATCTTTCTTTAAGTATGTCCCTGTGTGTGTGTGTGTATGTTATCTTTGCCAGGGTTGCGGCTCTCTGGTGAGTGTGTCTCGCAGTGCAGGAGCTCTGTCCTATCGCTCTACTGAAGACTCTTCCTTGCCAGAGATCCTCCTGGGTCTCATTTACAACTCTGCCACGGGACAGTTGTCAGCTGAGGTCATCCAGGGATGCCACTTCAAAACCACAGCGTCTGATAAACCCGTCAGTACGTACAAAAGCTTCGTGTTGAGTCCTTTCAGCTCTTGGGTTTTGTGCCAGTGAAATTCTCCCCGTAATGTGCTGATACTCAAGGCAATTGTTTAGGCAAACCAGACTCTCACGTAGCATGTAACAAAAAGGAATTGCGCACCATTACATTTAAATGTTTCCTGGCAACAGCGCCAACTTTTTAATAACCTAAGCGATTAGAGCCATGATGCTGAAGCAATTGCTGCTCAACAGAGTTCCCATAAAAGGTGACCTTCTGCTGTGTATCACAGTCTTTCACTTGAACTCTGACTGCTTATTCTCTTTCTTCTTTCCAACCTTGTGTGCTGTGGTGTGTGCCTCAGATGGTCTGTTCTGCTGTATAAAACACTTTGTAGGGGGCCAGCTTTATATCATGAGAGGTAAGTCAGCAGTGAATTACTTGTAATCTTTGGGTAATCAATGTTAGAAGTCTTTGAAATATGTCTTTGTTATGAGTTCAAAGCCCAGAATGCTACATTAATTGTTGTGGATGAAGTTCCAGCAGTGTGTAAATAAACAATGAAACTAGAGTTGGGACTGATCAGATCTAACATCAGTATCAGATGTTTACATGATTCACTCATCAGATATCGGACTGACGTCATTGATTCATATACTAATCCAGAGTCCAAAATTGATAAATGAATAATTATTTGTCCTGTTTGTGGTGCTCTCTTTTTCTTGGTAGGAAGGAGTTTGGTTGAAAACTGTCCACATTGATGTCTGGATTATTCAGATTAATTTCTTTTGATTGACTGTCTTTTTAATGCTATAAACGCCAGAAAAGAATCAGAAACTCTCATAGAGATATCTCAAAATCCTGGGCAAAAAAACAGAAACTATCATCATGGCTAGACACCAGTAACTGGTGACTTTTTTTTGTGAACTGGCCCTTTAAAAACACATCCTCTAATCTGCAGCACTGGACAATGCCTGTCTTCACTGAGACCAGAGTTTGGGTTTATTTCCAGATGTTGTCTCTGCTTCTGAGGTTTAAGTTGCTCTTTGCTTTAAGCACAAGAGAAACACGCACCTATTTCAAACTTGTGCTGCAATCTAATATCTAATATTTGTTGCAGTACTAATATCCCACCACTTGATGGCACTCTCTCACTGCTCTCCCACACCTTCTTTCAGACACCTACGTGAAGCTGACCATGCTGGACTCCAAAGGGAAAGAGATGTCCAAGTGTAAGACGGCCGTATGCCGCGGTCAGCCCAACCCCACCTACAAGGAGACGTTTGTGTTCCAGGTGGCGCTCTTCCAGCTGTCCGAGGTGTCGCTGGTGCTGTCGGTGTTCTGCCGCCGGAGCAGCATGAGGCCCAGGGAGAGGCTGGGCTGGGTCTCCCTGGGCCTCAACAGCTCCAGCGAGGAGCAGCAGGCCCACTGGACAGAGATGAAAGAGGCGGAGGGACAGCAGGTCTGCCACTGGCACACACTTACTGACACATAGGAGGAAGATTCACGAAGGCTGAACTTCACAGCATTGACAGTCAGAGTGTGATGTGCGTGTGTGTGCTGCATACAGGTGTGAGGACAGGCATGGGTTCCCAGTCTTCACTGCCAGAGACTGCATGAGTACCCTTTAATCTGCCACTTTTCTCTGAGGCAGACAGACTTAATTGGTAGAGGGGGAAGCTCCAGCTCCAGCCTTTGTATCGACAGAAAATGGCACCGGCAGACTGAAAATTAACGACATTTTAATCACTGAACTAACCGAGAATAGAAGGAAACGCTTTGTTTTCCAGTAATTCTGCCTACAGCAAGATCTGCATGTGCACTAACTGTTTACAGGACAATGTGAAGACACTTCCAAACATTCTCTGTCTCTGAATCTTGGACCAAAGAGCTCGGTCCAGGACTAGCAGACTCCTCCCTGTTTCTTCTGGGCTTCTCTGGACTTCAGCTGCCACCAGCATACCAGACATTTCTCTATCAGCCATTGACAAAAGAGAAGGCAATGAAAAGACTGTTACAAAGGGCCTGCAACATGCTGCAACTACGCTTATAAGCTATGCTTTGTACAGTTTGTTTACATGCACATGACATTATGCAAGATCCATTTTTTCCCCTTTTATGTTTTTGGATCATCAGTCAAATGGTTTACCAGTTTTATGGCTGTTTCTCTGGGGTATGTGTTACAAAAAGACAGATTTTTTTTCATTGTGGTCTTGCATAACTCAGCACACTATGCATCTGACGCCACTTTAAACGAGAGGAATGAAATTCTGTCTTGTGCTCGCCGAGTCTCTTACAGAATTGGACACAGCTCTGCATGCCACTGGTATCAAAGAGCAGCTTCCTTTCCTGTGTAATACAGATTGAGCCTCTCTCACCATTCAGCCTTCTAACAACTCAGCCATGTTCATTCATGTAGAAACACGGTGCTTCCCGCTGAGGAGGAATATGCAAAAGCCTGCGCAGTCCAATAAACCTGGCTGTTTGTGTGAGGCAGTGGCGATGACAGCCGCGGCTGTGTTGGCTGTGAAGTGAGCTGGAGTGGCAAAATGAAAGTACGGGAAAAAAAAAAAAGGTAAATCATATTTTCTCATTACAAGTGAATGGAAGATGTATTATTAAATAAAGGTTAAACAAATGAAAACATTGTCCAGAGCCGTGAGAAATCACAATATACCTGCCCTGTCCTCACAGGGAGCAAAGCCAATCACGAACCCTCTTCAGAAGAGAAAAGCTATGAGTCAGAAAATCCCCAAAAAGACGACTGAAGACTACACAGCCACACCCGTGCTTCAGTGAAAAGTAAAAAACCCTCTCTCCTCTCTATGCTGGCTGGAGCTGTGGGGTGTGGGACGCATTTTTCTCCATTCCTTGTCCCACTGATGTCAGAGCTGACCCCCTCCTCCGAGTTTGGGGTGCTTCAACCACACCTTCACTTCTGCTGCAGGGCCAAATTCTACAAAGTCAAATTTTATTCATTATCAGATGAAAACCACATGTGTAACATTCCTACCAGATAAACAATCGGCTTTTGGTTGCAGAAAGGGGAATTAACAGCCACTGGAGTTTTTTTTAATTACAAGTTTGGCTTGCATTATGGTTCAGGCACAATTTGTGCATAACCAGCATTTATAGTTAGAGCAGCTGGAGGAATAAGCCAGGGGTCCTCGAAGAACTTTAACCAAGGGCCTGATTTGTCTCTACTATACTATACTTTTATTTAGCTCTAATTGGCCTATTATTGTTTAATATTTTCACTTTCTTACAAAAATAATGTTATTTTTATGAGGCAGTGTGAACAGACTCATAAAAACATGGAAAATCTTCTCATAACTAGAATATGGTCTCAGGCCTCCACCAACGAGGTGCTCAATACAAAACCCACGATGAATCGGTCCTTAATGGGCCCAAAAACTCCTCTTCAGGGTACCAGGAGGCAAACAAAAACTTCACTCAAAACGACAACTCGCCAACGAAAATAAACCCAAGTGACGCCTCTTGCGTCTGATAGACAATCTTCGTCAATGTCCAATTCAATTCTCGTCAATTCTCCTCCGTGAATCCCCACGGAGGAGAGAGGACGGAGGGAGAGGGTCGACCGGTTCTGTTGTCCGGGTGAACTATGACTTGCAGACATTTTGGGATGGACTGGTCTTCCTCCACTGGTGAGTAACACTGTTGCGCGCAATTTCTGAATCCATTAATATTCTGTAAGTCGGATGTGGCCCACCATGCTAAGCTAGCCAGCGGTTAGCATGATATGGCTTCAACATGAAGACTGAAAACAGGTGTGAACAGCTAGTCTCTATCAAAAAGGTTTCATTGCAAACCTTTAAAGGTCACAGATTAACATATATATTCTCGTTTGTTGCTTTTTGGGTGTTTTGCGGAATAAAAAATGTGGCATGTTAAGGCATAATGGCTACTTTTTTGTTGGGACGAGTAAACTTCCCGGAGTACCCGCTGGTTGCCTAGTAACCGGCCAAAAAATAAGAAGCAGAGGAAGTAAGAAGTAGTCCGGTCCCGTCCAGCAAGTAGCCGGGTCCATAACCCTTAGTAAAATATGAACTGTCGTTTTAACGCTTCGGGGTTTTTTTTTCTCTTTTTTTTGTTAAATTAAGCAAACAAGATATCACGTGTCAACGAGTGAGCTTTGCAGGTGCCGTTAGGCGATTTAGTTTCTTCTTGACAGAGCCAGACCTCATTTTCCCGTATGCTAGGTAGCTGCAGCTTCATTTTTTACCTTAAAGACATGACAGTAGTATTAATCCTTTCATCAAACAAGCTCACTCTCTACAAGACAGCAAATAAACCTACTACCCAAAAGGTAGAACTATATTTTTAAAGTTCTGACACATCTTTTTTCAGACATTATCATATACTCATGTGCAGTAATGTATTTTGTAAAGAAGGAGAAAAGAACAAGGCCACAGGTCAGATAATGTTTTAACAATGTTGGGTTTTTATTTCCATTTATCTGGCCTTCAATGGTATGTTTGACACTGTCATCAGTCATCAGTCTGGTACAGCTCAAGCAGCGTTGCAGGTGGCTGGAGCCTCGCCCACAGTTGTGGATCAGACCCAGGAGCACATAGTTTCACTCCAACTCCTTACACCTACAGAGTGACTGCGGCCTTCAGGGGAAATTTAGCCAACTCTGGGCCCTGAAAAAGCAGCTGTGCCACAGATTCTTGAGGGGGAAAACCAGGGCTTGGAGGAATGTGAGGTTCCAGCATACCAGCCGACCCGATCTACGCCCCGAGGACAGGTTGAGAGTCAGCCAGGTAATTACAAGGCCCCTGGAGCTCCAATAAAAGTGTTCAGATGTGTTAGGAGCCAGGCTGGTTTTTCAAGTCTGGAGCAGCAGAGGTGTAAATTTGGATTTGTGTTAGCTGTAGTGCCATTTTATGAACAGGTAATTTACAGGGAATTGGGAATCTGGCTCCTCATTTATCCCCTTCAGCTAAACCTATTCACTCACATATTTTAATATTTCACCTGACGAGCCAAAGAGCAGCTGCTGCCACCTGGAACAGGTAGGGATTTGGTTTCAAAGACGCTTAACTACATGTCCGCTGACTGCTGCAGAAGCTCAGTTTATGACATTCTGTTACGGGTCGACCTTTCTAAGAACCAGGTCATCTTGCTGTCTATAAAACACATTTGCTTGCCTGAGCGCTGCTCTCAGGTCAGTTAAGTTCCCCTTCAAGCATTCAGCTGCACAAGCTGGTTTTCCTTGGCAAAGAAATGAGCTGACGGCTCAATCAGGTTGGGGCCTCTTTGCGATTAGGAATAATAGACTACCATGTCTCGTCATTTTATTGAATGCGTCATTATCAGTTTAAAAAATCTTTTTAATAATAATCTATTCAATAAATATACAGGAACCATGGACTTAGAGTTTTTGTTTCATAAAAGCATCCTCACAGTTAGAACCTACTTTGGGGAAAAAAAGTCCTAAAATGATTTCAGTTTCCTTTTTATAGGATATTTGTTCAGATTACAGGAATTAAGTCTGACAAGGTCAAATAAAGGACTTTGGATTTTATAATACATGATGGGAAGGGCTCCAATGGATTGACTCCTGGTAAAGTACCATGCAGAGTGGATATGGGTGTACCAGACTGCATCCCTTTAGCAATCATTCACACTGGGCACCCTGAAAAAATGTACTGTAAAGCAGCAGACTTCGTACCTATTTGGCAAAGAAAACATTCATCAAGCAATGGTAAAAAAAAAAAGAATAACTAAAAGTGGAACCAATATGGCGACACTGTAAAGTGACGTTTCTGTCTGAGATGGGAAAGATCTATACAGGAGGGTGACGTGAACATGGCAGGACATAGGGAGTACTTATGTTGCAAAGCCAGAACTGGCAATATATTACAGAGAATAGTCCAAAATCTTGGGAAATATACTGATTTGCTTCTCTGGTAGAGTTAGATCTTTACTCTTCTCAAAACTGATCATTAAATATAAGGCTTAAACGTTACAGCCTGCAGCCAGTTAGCTTAGCTTAGCACAAAGACTGGAAATGGGGAAACAGCTTGTTGTTTTTACACTTTGTTTTTTGACAAACAAAAGATATTGTGTTAATTAAACGGTTTCTGAGGTGTTGGGAGGCAGGTTTTGTTGCCTTGCACGGTGCCAGGGTAGTTGTTTCTTTCTGTTTCCAGTCCTTACGCTAACCTAAAGTAACTGTCTGCTGCATGTAGCTTGTTATTTAACAGAGGTACTGAGCTTCTCATCTACGTCTCTGCCAGACAGCAAAGGAACATTTTCCCCAAAATCAAACTATTCCCATTAAACCTAAAATTTTTACCATAATCATAATAGTACATTTAACTTCACTGAAGGCTTTCTGTATAATTACAACTTCAATTAGACATCCAAACCTATTTTCTGTTGATTTTGGCAGCTGTTTCTTGACTGATGCACTTCAGTGAGGGACATAGTAACCATTGATTGGTTAATGTTATTACATTTAAACATGACTACTTCAACCTCAGACCAATTTTACAAACATTTGTAAACACCCTTTAGCATAAAAAACAGGCCATTTTAGACACTCATCCAAGAGCGCAGACCCTGTGAGCATAACAAAATGACAAAATGGTGGCTGGTTCTCATGACAAATTCGAGGCATTATGGTGACCGCTGAAGTGAATTCCTTCTTGAGCACTACTAAAGATGATTGGGTCAACCTGTTTAACTCTTCAGACGAGGTCCATTCTCGCTCTCAGACTAACAAGTCTGTGTCTGATCTCCCACAGGCAGAGGTTCTGGAAAATGTTTGTTTGACATTAAGATTTACACATTGAGACGACATTATTTTAAAAAAGAAAGACTGTTCAATAAAATACTTCTGACCATCAGTGCTTCTCTCATGTACATGTACAAGAAGTACAGTTTGTAACTGTAAAATGGAAAACAAAAGGGGAAAAAAGCGCTGCGGCAGCCGTGTGCTGTTGCCACTTTTTGCTCTCCCAGCTGAAACTGTCAACAGGCCGCTGGGCCGAAAGCAGCCTGACATCAGTCTGTCAGTGAATCAGTAACCGATAGCTCCATTGTCAGGGAGGGTTTATTGTGGGACAGTTTCTGTACACTGTGCACAACCACCCTCTTTCCTCAGCAGGCTGTTAAGAGGTGCAAATGACATCTGTAGTGGTTGATGATTGAGCATGATTGAAGAACATGAAAAAGGAGGAGTGACATCCACTGAAAAGGCTTGTTTAGTTGGCAGTGGTCCCTTTCAGCTTCCACTCTTCAAATTTTCAGTCGAGTTGTGGATTAGACCACAAGCCAACAGCTTTTAAGGTTAACTTGTCTATCCCCCTGGGCAAAATCCTAACCCCAAACTTTCCCTCTGTGCTTTTATCTGGCAGTCCATCCATCCATCTTCATCTCTGCGCGCAGTGCTTTTCCTTAAAACACTTGCAGTCCTTCAGTCCACTCTGCTTTTGGCTCCTTGCTGTGCCACTCAGCCCCGACGCTAGATGAACTTGAAGCACTTGGTCTTGTCATGGGGTAAACGAGTCTTAAACAGCACAGAGTCCACGCGAAACTGCGTGTACAGCAGTGGCATGTAACCATACACCTTGACGAAGAAGTTGATGCACTTGTGGCGTTCATGGAAATGCGAGTCATCGTGTGAAAGGGCCTGAGGGCAGCCGGGACAGCGGAAAGTCCAACGAGATGTTACCTAACACAGATAGAGTCAGTTTGTAAGTTGGTCATATTTACTTTGAAACACAATGTATTTACATGTCATTTGTACATGTTACATGAAAAAACTCAGAGTTTGGTAGGTGGTGTCCTTATTTTAACCTTTCTAAAAACATAATGTACAGCTAACATATAGCATGCTGCTGCAATCATTAGCATGTCCAGCTAACTAGCTAACCTAACTACAGTAGTAACCAATCGTTAATTCCAAGACGAAGGAGCATTTCATTCGATAACTACGTTAGTTTTAGGGGTTCTATAGCAGAAAAGAAGAGTTTAGGCTAACGTTAGCAGCTGTTTTGGGGAAGTTTAGACTCTTTGTTCCAGGTACCATGTCCACCAAACACATCAGCTAGTCCGCATTCTAAAAGTCTGTTCTTCTGTAACATCGAATATGAGAACATAGCGTTTGAAAATATAAACAAGTATTTAAGCTAAGCAGCCAAAAGGGGTATTTTTGTCCTAAAATAACCAGGACTCACCAACTCTACACTGCAATACAAGAACAATGCAGTTTCTTTGTTTCCATGTCGTTTAACTACATGGATCCTCACCTGGTGAGGATGCTAACTTTTTTGGGACATGCAGCTTTAGGCCCTTTAGACGCTTAGCACAATATAATGTATGTAGCCAGGGTGCAATTAGGATTCTCATTTTAAATGAGTCACAGACATTAAAACGTCATCTGGAGTTTTTAAACCAGCTCTGGAACTGATATTAGCTTAATTAGCTAGTGGCAGTTGTGATTTCAGCTGGCAAAATTGACAGTCAGCGACTAGAAATGAAATGCCTGCTTGTGTCTACCACTGTCTAAAGTCAAAGACCCAGTTACAACAGATTTAAAGTGGTAAAAGTATCACCGTTATTAGTTCTAAACTGCATGTGTGCCATGCGAAAGGTGACGGGGATTAGCAAATGGGCCAATTAAGAAAAGGAAAAACATGCCTAAAACTGAGTTTGAAAGTTGGAAATTTAGCACCACCGATGCATAAAGAGAAATTTATTTTTCTGTTTTGTCTTATTAGGACTTTAAAAGAAATATCGTCCCTCACCATTTAGGACTCTACATTCAAACTTGCCCCAAATTCATTATTCACAAGGCTTATTCCTAGCAGTGAATTGCTGTCATGCAACACACTCCATCAAAGCCGTCCTTAATTCCCCTCTGAAACACCCTGAATATTAACACCCCACTAAATCAAAAAGAACTTAAACTGAGGGCTGCACTGACATTTCTGTTCCAACGGCTTCCCTGGCTTGATTGCTATAATTATTTGTCCAGCCATAAATATATACTCTGGTAATAAATGTCCTTCCAATAAAAATCCAGGGTAAAAATCAGCCATAGCACACCAATTCGATCTTGTGTATTTGATTTATCATTTGTGTGGAATATTGGATATGTCAGTTTGAGTAATGGCAAGGCTAAGTGGGCAAAAATATAAATACACTGAGGCCTGAGGGAGATACAAAGTTGGTCGATGCCGAGTTGAACACAGCTAGACTGCATGCTCTGCCACTGACCTTGATGGGTGGTTTGCGGGTGATGTGAGATACCAGGAAGTTCATGGCGATGTCCTCGCAGTTTATGTATTCGTCCACCATGTCCCTGATGGCCTGGGGCATCACGTAGGAGTAAAGATAGGCGTAGTACTACAGAAACACAAGCACACGGGGGAACTGGTGAATGATGTGGCTATGAGATAGCAAAAAGATCGATGTGGCTGGATGCTGTTGGGTTTTTTTGTTGGTTAAGTGGGGGTACAAGTTCTGACCTTGTGGAAGAAAGCAGCTCCTGTCAGCACCATGGAGAGCTCACAGGAGTAGTTTGAATTGTAGAGCCAGGACTGATGGTTGACATCCCACGCATGATATCTCCCAGGGAAACCCACTATGCGGTCTCTGGCCTCACGCCACACTCTGTGAGACACCGCCAAACACACAGTCAATTCCTCGCTTTCAATAAATTAATTAAGACTTAAGATCAGTTGATTAAGACTGTGCAGAATTCAATGTTCTGTAGTTGTGTTACTTCATTATGATCATCAGTTTGGTTTCCAAGTGTCTGCCTGTGCATATGCCATGCTTTTACATCCATCTGCTTCAACTTGTCATCTATATAAGCTATGTGACAACTACTCGCCTCTTGTGAGTAATTAAGTAACCACTCTGTTGTCTTATATTAGTATGTGACAGATTTTTAAGATATTTAAAACCAAAATGTCACTCTTGGCACATATTTACTCGTGCTGTTGCCCAGTCGCTGCTAAAAAGTCTTGGAGAATTTTTTTTTTTTTCCTGATTAGACACTTGGAAGTCCTTCTACAGACGAGCAAGATGCAAGAAATCTCAAAGAGCCAATGTCTAATGAGTTGTTGAATGTCTCGTGTGTCAAATGAGCTCATGTGGGACAACTCAAATGTCTGACACAGTCAGCTGAGTGTAATTTTTCCCTCTTTGGCGAGAGTGGAGGCGAGGAAACATTCCTGGGTAATTCTGGGGGAGTTAAGATAATTCATGAGAAATGACCCCAATTTATGCCTGCCTCAACAAGCTGCTACAGCACCAAGCTGTAGACAAGTCTGAGAGAGGGAAGGGTGGTGCACAAAAATAACATTAACGGTGCACTTGATCATTTTAATGGGTTTAAACATGGCCTTCACTTTCAGCTTTTCTGAGTATGGTATTAACAAATGAATCATAAATACAAGGTACTGAGAGAGTGTTTCCCTTTTATTTTCTCTGCTTCAGTCTCAAGTGGTTGGTTCAGTTGCTCTAATTCACTGTTCTCAAGAATATGATGCTTGTGCATTTTTGCACATTTTCACTTCTCAAGGGAGGTTTCTCTTCTGTTTTACTGCTTTTTTGTGCTCAAATGTCTTTACAGCACTTCCCCCTCCTATATCTACTGTAGTATGATTTAACCTTTCAATGAATTAAGTGTCTGTACTGATATTTTAAAAAGGTCAGCACAAACACAAACCAGTATTTAATATTTTATATTTGTGATGAATTTTGTACAGCTCTGTTTTCACTGTCAGGCATAAAAGTGTATATTCTGTTGATTTGTGTAAAAACAATCTACATTCAGTCCACCTTCGTTTAATATTTTACAACAATAAAACAAAAAACTTCCAGGATGGGTGGATACCTTTTACAGGCACCGTGAAATGGCAAACGTAATGACAAATATCCAAATTTTGTCTACAGCGTCCAGCCTCATGCATTCTGTAATCATCCCTGACCTGAACCCGAACATGATCTCATCATGGCGGAGATGAGCATCATCATCAATCGACAGGATGGCCTCGGTTTCCACGGCATCCCAGGGAAGGAAGCGGTTGTTCAGGCTGTTTTTTTCTGTGCGGACGACCTGCAGGTACAAGACAAGATTCTGCTTAGCAACAATATTTCTGTCAGGCATGTAAAGCACTTCACATGTCACTACTCGCAGCAACTCTGGTTAGTATAGTTGAGTACGTTTTGTGTAATGGTACACTCACATTTTGTGCTTCTATCTGACCTAAACAAACCTGGACTATTGATTTCTTGGCCACTAGGAGGCAGCGGAAATAATTTGTAAACACATTATTGACATTTATTTATCACCTTTTAAGTTCATATGGTGAACTTGTAAGTAAACAGTTGATTAATTACACATACAGGAGATAAAAAACAACATTAGTATTCATTCATTTCTTGACACAAGCCCAATATGGGCCCAATATTCACTCTCTTTTTAGCTCTGTTTTGCTCTCCACCAACTCCTGAGGGAAACATCTGACTCTTTAGCTGCCAAGTGCTCAAGTACTACAGCATATAGAGAATTTCTGTCTTCTGTGGCTGTAACCGACCCTCCTGAGAGCAGTGAGAGTGAATCAAAATGGTACATTAACACACTCTGTAGGTGAGTGATTATCCTCTGTGGGTTCATCGCTACAAGCAACCCCTTTCACAAGCAGTCATTTGATCTGTTGTTATTATTGTAATATTGACTATAGCAGCTTTAAGCAGCATCCTTAATCCTAAAATAGCTTAGTACAAAAGTATTCCATGCCTGGGTTTATCTGCTCTTTAGGTTGTATGATCATATGATGTAGGTATACATGTGCTGTACGTAAAGTAAACATATGAGCTTGTGAAGTCTTAGTGCCAAGTAGCACCAAAGACTCTTCTAGCTCTGACAAATACAGAGTCCAATTCTTTAGTTCCTCTCTTACAGCTTACCACTTGTCCGTAACGTCTCTGTCACCAACTAATGGTGTGAATATGAACTACATGAATATTTAATTTTTCAGGCTTAATTCAAAAGCACAAATTTTATTATTCATGGTGGTGAAACTACTTCACATCCTCTTTGTAAAGCTGCTTGTAATTTCTCTGAACTCCTGCAGAGCTTCAAAAAGGCACTGATCCAAACAGCTCAATGAAATGTGCTTAAGCAAACTTCACACCACCTCTGACACAACAGAAATGTTACAGGTTACTTTCTTGCAGTTCAGAGAGACAGGATAAGAAGCAGACACATTCCTTACTAAAGAAACCATCACCACTTAGAAAAATATGTGTACATTTGATGAATTAGAGGATTCTTCTGAAGAGCACTCACCACAATTGGCAGGCCGATGTCTGGCCACAGGAGGTCATCTGAAGGAGGCTTGGGCGAGTTCCACACTACCACTACCTTATTCAGGTATGGCAGTCCATTCAGCCTCTCCAGAGAGTTCATCAGCACCTCCTCCCTCTCATATGTAAGCATGACTACGGTGAATTGTTCTCTGGGCACGTTCCCTCCTAGGGCTGCCTGAAACTCCTTCCCAGAACCTCCTGTGCCTCCACCAATAGGTCTGAAACCAGTACCAGAGCCAAGGAATTTGGCTTCAGAGGGTAGCACAGGATCCAGAGGAGTGTGAGGAAAGAGATGGAAAGGCCCTGGGGCCCGGTTCCATGCTCTATAGGTGTCAGCAGCTGTGTATGTGAAGTTGCGGAGAAAGCGTGGAGAGGCATATGGGGGCTCTGTCTCGACGGGACCCAAATCCAGGTCACCATTGTCAGCTAGGTTGGCGTCAGTTCCAGCCAGTTTCCCTGCTTTGTGAGGAATCTCGTGGGCAGGTTCTTCTTTGATGGGTGCAGCAGGAACCTGAATGCTGGTTCTGATGCTGGCCAGAAGAGTGTTAAGAACATTCTCTGAGGTGGAGAAGTAGGTCTCCCACAGAAAGCGGCCCTGCCGCCTCATAGTTAACATATCATTGTCTGATAGGCTGCGCAGCAGGAAGTGTAGCTCTGTGACACGAGGTTTGGGGACTATAATGGCAGCTTCACTCCATCGAATAAACTGGTGATATGGTAGTCTGGAATGGTCCCCCAACACAACTGGGATGGTCCCTACCTCGAGGGCCTCAAAGAGCCTCATCCCACAGCCTGCTGATGCCACCAGCTGTCCATCTCCTGGAGCAATCACCAAGGCAAAAGTTGAAGCCTTGAGCACCTCCAGCCTGTCCTCCCTCTCTCCACAAAGAGCCCACTCAGTTGGCAGACTTGGCCGTGGGTTCTTGCAGGTGAACTCTACCAGTACCTGATCCAAGTGGCTGTCCTGCACTGCCTTTAAGGTACCGATAATGCGATCATCATAGTCAGCTGGTGGGTCTCCTTCCATTTCCTCCTCAAAAGACTGAGGCGGGGCCTCCTGTAAGCTGCTCCTCAGTGACTCCACCCTTTCCCCCTGGAAAGTGAAGAGGTATTTCCTCTTAACAGGAACTTGAGGGGGTACTTCCAAAAAGTTTGGTTCTGAGAGGGCATGAACCAGTGGGGACACAACCAAGTCAAAGCCCTCACGGTACTGCTGCTCCAGGAAGGTGGACTGAGCGACTGCTGCCCGTCCTGTGCTTACATTATACAGGAAGTTCTGTATCATGGACTTTCTGGTGAGATGCACCAGTACATGATTGTGTCCATCAGATCTCCAGTAAGGAAGAGCTTTTAATTGTTTTTCCAGCTCTGAAGGAGATGGCAGTGGGGAAGAGGACTCCTGTAGCTCCCCTACCAGCACCAAATACAGACAAGCAATGCTGGGGTTATCAGTCACATAAATGTTGCTCTTAACCGATGCTGCAAAAGCCTGTTTCACCAATGGGTCAAGATAGTCCGCCCATGGATAGGAACTTGTATCATAGACATACACAGGAAACCCAGATGTAAGAGGGCAGCGAGCATAGTCGAAGCAGGAGCGTAGGCGGCAGGAGCGTGCAGACTTGGGTGGTGGGAGTCCTGGGTCCTCCTTGTCCGGCAGCAGCCTGACCGGCAATGACAGCTTTGGCTGGTTCTGGGCCATTAGTTCTTTATAGGAATGTTCTGTCTGGCTGATAACATTCTTCAGCTGTAGCAGATCCTGTTTGGCGCTATCAATGCTGCGCTTGCAGGCCTCAATGCGTAGGTTGAGCCGGGCGATCTCCCCGTTGAGCTCCTGCCTCTTGGCCTCAAGCTGCAGCAGCTCCTCGCTGACAGACTCCCGGATTCGGCACAGATCCTGCACATGTTTGGCCTCACACAGTTCACCACCAGGCCTTGGCCCAAAGATGCGCTTATCAGGACCTCCAGCTTCGTCTATGGTAGTGAGGTAGTAGTGGGCAATGAGTGGGAAGAAGACCAGGATGAAGAAGAGCATGAAACTAAGCCAGGTGAGACGCACACGCCGCAACACCCATGGTTGTCCACCGGCACCTACCCCACCACCGTTACGCTGCATTGTTGACTCTCTCAGTCTGCTCCTCGCCCCACCAAGGAACCGTTGCTATGGGGATCAGCAGCAGCCATTGTACGACCTTGTCAGCAAGGCAGTGGGATGGATACTAAATCATCAAAGCTCAGCTGTAACTCTGCCCTTCCGTAAAGGTCATCTGAGGCTGTTTACCTCCTCTTAAGAGTCCTGTGGATATTGGCTGGAGGTTTGGCCTCACCTGTATTCTAATATGTCCTCTGATGTATTATAGCTCACACAAGCTAATGCCATTTCTACTGTGAGGTTCAGCTATTCTTCCAGATCTATGTCAGAAAACAATCTTGCGTCTGAAGAGGGGCTCCCCTCGATGTGTGATGTAGGAATGGCATGGCTGCTCACAGGTCAGTGAGATAGCTGGGTGGGTCACTTGTTTTTATCTCGGATGTGCTCATTTTCTGGCCCCTTGTTAGGTATTCCTCTTGAGATGGGGCTTCTGAAATCTCCTCTTCCTTCTCAAAACAGGAACCTTGGAGAGAAAATAACAGAAAAAAAGAGCCACATTCAATTAATTCAATTCAATTCAATAATTATCAGCAGCAAGATCAAAGGGACTACTTTTTAACTATAAGAAAGAATGTGCTGCATTTAATGGACTATGTGAGGTGGCACACACAAAAAATAGTCTCAGTGTTATGTGCTTAAATCTCTTTCATGTACCTCTCAAAACTTATGACTAAGGACAAATTGTACAATCCAGTTTCAATGAAATACAAAGTCTTTTCATGAAATGAACATGTAGTGAAGCAAACTCATTAGATACGGTCTAGATGTTGGTCACTTTTCTCTTTTGCATTTCTAAAGGACAGTCTTGTTTGTCATAACAGACACAAGAGGTGAATGGCAGGGCCCCGGAGTCCTAAGTAACACACACACACATATATATATATATATATATATATAGAGAGAGAGAGAGAGAGAGAGAGTGTGTCATAATCTGGCTTTCCATCATCAGCCACTGTAATTGTTTCTTTATAAAGCAAGACTCTGCAGCTCATCCTGTTTTCCTCTGCAATCTCTGCATTGTTGCTTAGTCCAGGAAAAAATCATCAGTGTGCCGCAGAATACCAGGGGGTATCTGTTTCTTTCAATTTCCTCTCTTTCCAAGTCACACAGAAAGAGCACCAAACAGGGGAGAGCCATCACTGGTAAACTCGGCACAGTAATCGAGCCAACACCTCCAGCAAATCTCATTAAAGGCCTCCTCCTGCATCCCGACCTCATCACTGACTCAAATTACTGAGCATCCCTGATAACAGTCCATCTCAGAGAGTGATGTGGAATTATCTTCGCTCGCTCAGGAGAGAAAAAGGCTTTCACAAAGGAAAACCAGCAGCACGTTCTGATGCAGACTTCTATACTCTTACCAGTTTTATTTCCAAGTTTTCAAGATGCTCCTGACGCCCCTGGAGGTGAGCTTTCAGGATATATAATATAGAGCCCTATCAAATCCCTGGTATATTTTCTTTTCAGATTCTGTTTTATTGTTTTACCAAATTCTGTGTTTTAAATTTACATTTTTATGAATTCTGTGCTTCATGATTTGAGCACATTTTGTCATTAGAAAGAATGTCTAATCATAGTGGATGAATAACATTTCCACAATTCAATAAGCATATGCAAAATTTAATTATATCGAATTTCATGCAATATAACATTGCACAATATATAATGAAACAGATTTACAGATTTTCTGAAAGGCAGCGTCCATACACACCAGGTAAATGGGCCTCATGGAGGAACTGTAGATCCTGTTTTTATTATTAAATTCTGTGATTCAGTCTTTGTTTTCAGCATTGTGGAAATCATAGGGCCCCAGCTTTTGTTTCATCATCAGCTCATTGCAAGAATAACCTAAAATACATCTTCCTCTTCAGCTCAGTTTCACCTTTCATTAGGAACTGTGCAATGAGGGTAAGAATGAGTCAGGAGTTGCATTTCAGTGTCCAGATGTTCTGAAATGAAAACTGTCCGCTAAAACACACAGAACTGCATCTTGGAAAGATTCTTAAATCATGAGCACATCTAAGATATTTCCTTTCCATGTGAAGCAGAAAGTCTTCTTTTTGACCTCAGGCTATATCACACCACAGCACAAGCCCTGAAGATGTCAACCAATAGGCCAAAGGGCTAAACAGTCCTTCTCAAATCCACTTCTAAACCCACAGCACTGAGAGTGAACCTTGATTGTGCAGTGCAGTTCACAGTGACAGTCACAGACACCAGAAGCAAACAGGAATGCAGGTGGTGTTTACCTTTGCCGACAAAACAGCTCCTCTTGATAAGGACATTATTCCCTTGGCTACTGGTGAGTTCAGACCTCTGTGGTTGTAATGCTTTCATTGCTGCCCGGGTTAGACCACAACGCAGACAGATACCATCTTAAAAACAAACATAGGGAAAAGCCGTCTTTCATTCTGTCTCAGTCAAGTAATCACTTCTCCCTGCTGCCTCCATGGGACTGGCATTTCTGATGTTTGGAGATTACTGCTCCCCCGAGTGTCCTGAAAAACAGCATCTTGCAATACAGCTGGCACACATGTGTGCGTGCCTGTCAAGGAGAGGAACGAGGAAAGGTACTGGCCAATCATATAACAGGCACATGATTTCATCTTCCCTGAAATGATCGACTTCCTGCTGCTACTTGTCTCCTTGTAAGCGCACGTCTGAATGCACAATAAAACCTTACATACTATCAGGCTGCGTCATTTACAGTGACAGAAAACAGAAAAAAATGAGAGGCTGAAAGGAATAGTTGAATACCAAAATAGTTGGCGATTAATTATGTGTTTGACTAATTGACTTATCGTTTCAGCTAGGGGTGCAACTAACATTTTTTATGATAATCTGTCACTTATTTTTGCGATTAACTTAGAAATGTCAGAAAACTGTGAAAAATGCCCATCACAGTTTCCAAAAGCCCAATGTGACATATTCAAATGTCTAAAACCAAAAGATATTCAATTATAACTCTGCTGTATAAACAGAAAAACAGCAGCGAGTCTTCGTATTTAAAATTAAGAGAAACCATTATCAAACTCACTGTCACCAGTGGCTGCTTTGCATTTTCCAAATGCCAGCTTATGTAGCAATTACAGAACAACAGTATGCATTAGATACAGAAGTGAATGTACCGTGTATTATTAGCTACAAAAAGTGCAGCTGCAGTCAAATGAGGGAACAGAGCAATCCAGGTTAACATCAGACACAAAGTAACTACAGGCCAGTGGTTTTTGGTGTAGTTATGAAGCAACATGTACGGTAAAAACCCCCCGGACATGTGACCGTTTGAACGCTGACCCTCACCCTGCTGCTTAGTGATGTGCCTGAGGTGCAGAGTGACCGAGAGGCAACTATCACAACAGTCTGATTAATTGCTGCATGACTGCCAGTGTCACAGGGGTAATGGCAGACAGATGTTGGCAAACGCTGTTGCTAAGCCTAATCTGGAGCCAAAAACATGCTGGTTTGAAGCCCGTGGCTGCTTCTGGGGGAAACACAACACACACACAGTCACACAGAGACTAAATCTCAATCTCTTCAGTTGTAGCTTTCTAATCTGCAGAATGTCTTCTCCTCGCTGCAGTCGGCTTAATCTGACTGCTGTCTGCATGGAAAAAACACAGGGAAGCATTGATCGCTCCGGACTTAGTTTGGGGTTGGGGGGGATCAATGATAATGCCATCATTACCTACCGCTGAGCTGCGAGGGGGTTTGGTTAAGCACCTAAGGGGCTGTCGTTGTAGCCATTTTTTCACTTGTAGGCATACAAGGCAGCACAGATGTAAGCGTGAGCTATAACAGATATGTGCCCTCATCCTTGCCTTTCATAGCACCTTCTGCTGTTACAGCATTACATGATGCCACTGGGTAATAGTCACTGCTTGGCTGCTGTAATCGAGTAACATATAAGTATTTTGATAGACTTTACCATGTTGAATTACTTCCTCACAGATGATGACTAATTCCATTACTCGTACTGAAAATCGATACCAATGTGATATACAATCCGGCCCCTTTTCAGACACGTTCAAATCAAGAGGTCTGTAGTTTCTCAAGGGAAAGGAGGAGCTGAAGCACAGCCGCCTCGCTGATGACCCAGATAGAAAACCTTTTGCTCCACATGGTGAGCGCTGAGCAAGCAATGACTTACTCAGCAAATTACTGGTCAGGCCTATGAATATCACCGAGTGCATTAGTCTGGCATTCTGTTAATTTGATTTAGAGCTAAAAAACCTGACGAGATGCATTTAACACGGGCTTTAACATCAATCAGGATCGAGTTCTTAGCTCATGCCAAGCGAAGGAGTGTGAAAGAATGTAATGTTTGCAGGCACTCGTGAGATGCATCACGTTGCGATTAATACCAAGCAGGTCTGGACAAAATATCTTCATCTGAAGTCAGAAGAATAACAGCAGCAGGTGCTGAGCTCAGAGTCTGAATGAAGAAATGGGACGCTGCTTCCAAGTTCCCAGACATTTGAGGGCAAGCGCTTGTATAAATGTTTGAACAGTCTCTGCACACTGACTGTGCTTTCTGAGACCGTCCTGAAATTCCTCTACGAAGAAACACGAAGCACAGACAGAACCGACATCCAAATATAACAGGTTTTTACTTGACCGCAACCAACTCAAGGGTCATATCTCAATGTGTGTGTGTGTGGGGGTGCTGAAAGGTAGAAGGAGCAGCTTGTGAATGACTGAAAGCCAAAGTTTCCGGCATATCCTGCAACAAAGTTGAGAGTAAGAGTGTTTGGCGTTTTTCCGCCTGCCTATGAGGCATCTGACTGAGCTTTGACAGTTAGTGAGACGAATTGAGGGATTTGAGGGCCGACAGAAAGATCACACAGCTTGTATTTTTAATAAGGCCCCAGGCAGCAAGTGTGAAAGAGGTAGCGAGTGCAACGGCTGAAATATTAAGAAGATGGATCTTTGATTTTCCTTTTAATGTCTCAAGAAAAAATTGCTAACTTCTAATGATAAGACTGACAGAGCCTTTCCACACTACTTCAAACACTCTCTTCCACCGCGTTATCTATGACTCACTCTAAATCAATCTGAAAATAAATTATATACAAAGACACACTATAATAAAGCAATCTGTAATTTGTCAGACAGCCTCCTTCACAAACAATTAGTCTGGTCGGGCTTCTGGTCTTGAGGCTGTACTCAGGCACAGTGATGCTTTTAGCTAAATGTTCACATCCTCCTGCTAACATGCTCAGAATGACAATGCTAACATGTTGATGTTTCGTAGATAGAATGTTAATTTATGTTCGCCATCTGAATTTCGCGTGTTAGCATGCTAACATTTGCTGATTACTACTGGACACAAACTACAGCTGAGGTACCTGCAAAACAAGCGCAGGTATCTCAATATTTAGGCATAAAAGTATCGAACATTTGGACCTGAGATCAAAGTCATATGAACGTCTACCAAGTTTCATGGGGATCGATCCAAAAGCTGGCCAGATATTTGAGTAAGACTACAGATTCTTCCATTAAACGCGTTTGTTTTGAAACCAAATTGGCTCTTCATCAGCTTCAGAAGTATCAGGATTGTCAAAGGGGTCATTGTACAGTGTTGCAAGTCTTTGGGCAGCATAAATCACCACACAATGTTTGGACTGGGTGGGAAATATTTGTACATTTTTTGCTGATTGCTGAGATATTTCAAATAGAAACAAAAACTTTAACTTCATGTTGGGGCTAGAGGAAAAGTCAGGGGATCTCATAAGTCAGTAGGATTCACCTTCTAAGAGACCATGAAAGTCTCTACTTAAATTCATAGCAATTTATCCAGTAGTTGTTGAGATATTTCAGTCTTTTTCTTCATATTTGACACAACTTAGTTTATCCAAACCAAGGAGAAAGGAAGGACTATTTCTGCAGTTTACACATTTATATCTGAGTATTTATCTAAAGTCAGCCACTTAGCACTGCCGCTGCAGCAGCAGGAAGGTTATATATGAACTGTGGGGCTGGGACCACTTATCGTAAATCCAGTGAGATCAATAAGAAAATAACTTACCGCTTTTTTTTTTTCTTTCTCCATAAATAAATGTTCTGCACACATATTACACTGCAATAGGTGCTGAGAGCGCTGAGTGTTTGTCTTTTTTACTTTTTTTTTTGTATTTTCTTTGCTGTTCAGGGGTGTGAATCAGCGTTCGTATAGTCAGAAATTGTATTTCTAATCACTCTATTCTGTCTTGAACAAGCTGTACCAGCACTGCAACAATTCATTGATTAGTCCGCTGACAGAAAATTAATCTGCGACAGTTTTGTCACCAGGTCATTTTCTTCCAGGAAAATGCCAAACTCTTCCTCCCTCCTGCCTGTCTCTGTTTTATTTAATTTGAAACCGATTATCTTTGGGTTTTGGACAGCTGCCTGGAAAAAATAAGACATTTAAAGATTTCCTCCTTTAGGTAATGGTGACAGCCATTTTCCACCATTTTCAGAGAATGTAGATACACAATCAATCAATTAATCGTGATTAGTTTTTTATCTGAATATTTGTCAGCTGCAGCCCGAAGCGGTACTTTCGAGAAGAGAGAGATACTCGTGAAAACTGAAGCACGATTGTTGTAAATACAAACATAAACAACTGGCTTAGTGCGGCAGAGAGCACAGGCCTCTGGAGGTGATGCTGCTGCACTTCAGAAAACCATCAAGCCTGCTGGGACTCCAGGTTGCCCTGATGCACTTCTCCCTTTAAGGGGCTCTGGCTCATTGTGCTTGCAGACAACCCTTCCCATAATTAATTGTGATTTCATGGAGAGGATGGAGGTAGGGCATTCCCTGTGGAGATGCTAGGGAAAAAAAAAAAAAGATGGAGGCAGCTGCAGGGGGAAGCACAGTCATAGGGCTGTGTGAGGGGAGCAGCTGTTGCAGCCATGGATCACAGCTCATCTGCTGACGGCTGACTGAGCCATCTCAAGGACCCTTTTCACTGGTAAATTACAGAGGTGACTGTAGGGCTGTGGAGTGGTACTCACAAAGTCAGAAAATGTAAGGCTTTTTTTTACATCTAAGAAGTCAAATTTACATTTTCTTTTGTACTTTAAGGAAAAGGTGCGATGTAATCGGTTTAGTTCTGCTTTTTTACCCTTTTTCTTTCACTGGCTTGTTAAAATAATGAATTCCAACATGTCATCTGGCATTTTGGGACATTGTGAATGGCATTTTTTTCCCTGCATTTTTGGCTTCTGGCTTTGAGAAACCTGAATATGAATGCAGTACTCTGACTGAAACTGGGACACAGTGACATGTAAACACCATATCCAGGTTTCTGATCACACTGCCTGCAATGTGCGCAGGTGCATCATCAACACATTTCTGTATTAATTAGTGGTAAAAGACAAAAATGTGATAAATTATGTATCGATAGAAAAACATGTTTAAATCAACGTGAAAACTGCAACAGTAATACAGAAAATAATCACATCATTGCTCTCATTTCCCTTTACTGGTGATCAGATGGAGAAGCCAAATGCAGCAGAACATTAAAACCAAGAGTCCGGGAGACAGAAAACAAACTCCTCCTTAACTGCAGGGGTTACTCAGTCGGTACAGAGAGGATAAAGACAGGCTGGATGTGGACAAGTCAAAGACATGCCTGCATCGATGCAGACAATAGACCATATTCACACAGCGGCCATTTTCCTCAAACGTCATGCTCAGGGAAGGAAGGCTGTGATCAAAAGGATAATGTTCTGCTGTGTTCCAGGTAGTGCTGTGCGATATTACGATATATGTTGTAGTGCGACAGAAAAATGTCTACCGTACGATATAATCCTCTATTGTTTATATCGTAATTTTAACGTGTGTGCTGTGGTTAGCTCGGCTAATGTAACTGCAGCAACGCTACAGCTTTGCGGTAGCAGTTTACGTCACCTGCAAGAACTCCTTTACGGCACTGCTAACGTTTTCAGCCATGCGTGCGAGAGCCAGCGGGAGCATGGACGTTAACAACGTAGCAGAGATGGAGAGCACAGTGGACGCTGAACCAACAGAAGCCAAAGAGGAATTGGTGCCGAAAAGAGGGAACAGGAACTCCATTGTTTGGCACTAGTTTGGATTTAAAAAGGCAGACACCGACCGAAAAACCGTAATCTGCAAAAAATGCCGCCAACAAGTCGTTACTAGCGACTCGAACACGTCTACAGCATGAAGAGTAAAAATACTATATAGGGATATATATTGTTATCGGGATATAAAATTACCTATATCAGGATGTAAATTTTTGTCCATATCGCACAGCACTATAGTTCCAGGTTATAAGTCGTATATATCCGTATATATCTCACTTTGTATCGTCATATAGTCCAACTCTATTTTGCGATACAGGCTAATCAAATGTTTTGCTAATTACAGTTTTACAAGTATCAAATGTTAAGCACCACACCCTTCATCGGCACTGAAAACTTTCCAGAAACGCTGGTGGGTGCCGCTTACTGCCGTTCCTTTTATTATCTAATAACGCTGAAGAGATGACAATGAGGCCGTTATGATCATCAGGAGCATTGCCTTAGTGATGACCCAGCGCAGGAGCAATTAAGATCGGCCTCTATGTGGACCACCTCCTACTCAGTGCAAAATATATGAGCGCGCTGACCTTTATCTCTCAGTGTGTGCATTAAACAGGGAGAGAGACAAAGACAAAACAGAGGCGGACACAGAACCCACCCTTCACTGCCCCGTTATTCGGAGAGAAGCATCACACATGACTTGATGCATATTCAGAATTTCGCTGAACGCCATTTTGCACAGGCAGATGTAGACGAAACAGAGAGAGACAGAGAGAGATAACCGCAGAAAGAGAGGGAGAGAAGGAATGAGTTCATCATGACAGATGGGCCTGGGCGCCTTCCAACCTCCAAAGCTCCCGCAATATGACAAAGATTACACAGGAGAGCAATTAAAAAAAGGTGCCCGTGTCCTTGTGGGGTTGCACATGTTCGTCTTTTACGATCCGAGGTGAAGCAAATACAAAACGTATGCAAAGAAACATCACCCACAGCATTCAGAGGTATTGTTCTGGCAACTCCAATGCATCCGCTGACCAATCAGTGCACATCTTCAGTGACGGGGCTCTGTGTTTCGAAGGGCTGGGAGAGCGATACAAACAAAATGCATCACGCTGGCTTTGCAGCGAGTGCTAATCTGTCACTAAAGCCTCTGCTGTAAAACTGCTGTGGCACGAGCTGCCCCACAGGGGTGAGGCGAGGAGAGACTCTCACTGTGTTGGTGAGAATTGAAAATGTGACAGCCAATTAGAGTCAGAGCAGACGTGCAGACTCACAGGGCTCCCCCATTTTTCAGCACACAAACAGCTCTCACATTTTTTCTAATGAGCTCCAACTTCGAAAAATCTCTGAAGGGACACTCTGACATTTTTAATTGTTAGTTGCCTTTTCGCTGCCAGAAACTCACACAGTAGGCAAAAATTTAATTATGTAGCTGTCGGTTTCCCAAAAACAGTTAGCATTGCTACTTTACTCCTCCCTAAATACCTAAATACTGAAAAGACAGAGTAGCAGATGGTTTTCATCCTCTCCTTCAATTATAGTTCTACTGGTATTGCTTTTTGAAGTCCAATATCCATGATGAGGTCTGATTCTTTTTGAACCAAACTGCAGTCAAATTGTGTCAAATTTAATGTAAAACAAAACTACAATTGAGTCTTTAAGAGAAGGGCAGGAGGTCCAGCGACTCCACACAAGATGCACAGCTAACTGTTCTCGATGTGGTGTGAAAAGCAGGACATTTTCTTGGCTTTACCGTTGGCTTTTCCTCTTCCTGCACAGCCTACCCACGTTTAACTTTTGAAATGTTATTTGCTCATGAGCTGGGCTGCTTTCGAGGTTATCCACAGCATCGCAGAGGTCAGATAGTGCGTGCCTGAAGAGTTAAATGTCTTTCCAAAGCGCCTGTGTAGAGAGTGTTTCGTAAATTTTCTATAATATCTTCCACCTCTGTAAAGAGAGCTGCTGTGGCACTAAACCTTGCACTGACTGTGGAGAGTAAACACACTGGTAGCTACTATTGACTTGGATTTCCAATCATTTTCACTTTATCCAACAGTGCAGAAAACGTCTGACAGGGCTTTTAATGTGTGATAACAAACAGTAAACTTATGTGATATCTATGTGAGTTTGCTTTCTGATCCCATAAATAAATTACTGACCTAGCTTTCTCGATTAGTCTACAGTCGGTACTGATGAGCTTCCTGAATTAATCAGTGATGCTGGAGCTGATCCTGTTGACTGATCAGGGGGAGAAACTGCATGAGCATGTAGTTACAGACAGAGTCACGGTTGTTAAGGAAATATTCATCAGCTTTTAACTTTCAGTAGGGAGAAATTATCTTCGAGTGCTACAGTGCAGCTTCATGGACACGCAGTTCGAGGTCATGTGTTTGAGTTTGTTTCCCACAGGTCCAAACTGTGGTCTGGCTAAACGAGACTTGGCTTGTCTTTTCCTTTGAAATAACACTTGGGTTAACGGCTCGTTTGCACAGGGTGGGGCTTAATTTACAGCTTTTTCAGACTGACATTTAAAAAGTGGTTGTGCAAAATCAGATTTTCACTTCTGAGCAGCACTGGCTGGCCAATATTAACTGTGTTAACAATAATCTGGGAATCTCATACATATATTACGTTCAAAGGTTTGGAAACATCTGCTCTACTGATAGTTTTCTTCATCCCTTCATTTATAGATGTCTAAACATTGATAAAAACAGTATACAGACACCAAATGTATTATTTTACATTTGAAGTAGTTTTGGCCCAATAGAGGAATAATTTAATGATCAAAACTTCCAGTCGACGTCCCTGCAGTGATGCACGACAGTGGAGAAGAACCTGTTTTTCCCCTATATGTCCTTCGATTTTTAATTTGTTTTCCAGTTACAAGTGACACGAGATCATTACTGAACCACAGAAGTGCTTCTGCAGTCTGCTCAGTAGTTAGACTGAATAGGTTTAAGCTTCAGGTCGAATGATGGTGGATTTTTCAAGGCTGACATAATAACGATAGTTAGGAGCTTCTCTCCTCACTGTGGACTCCTCCTGCTACATGTCAACACCAGGATAGCAACTCGGAATAAAACACTCACTGTCAGACGTTTTACAATTAAGATAACAGCAAAGGACGACAACCAACAACCTGATCAAACTCATAATTTACAGATTAAGTTCCACCAATACAAATAGTTTGTAAAATGTCCTATCAACCAAACCAATTCATTAACCTCAAGTTTAAACTGTGATTTGTTGGTCCATAATATGTTCTGCTGATATCCCACGATTCAGTTCCAGTAGTGCTAAACTCAAGTCTAACCCTCTATTTCTGCTGTGAAGTTTTAAAAATAGGCTTTGCTAAAGCAACATGCATGTCAGCTTGTTATAGTCATCACTGTGCACTTGACATGCAAACAGGAAGCTGTTCCTGTTGAAATCCGCACAGACTTTGATGCTAAACACCCAATTTCTTTTACCAGCGACCGACGGTTTCTCATATTCTTATCTAACTGTTGCTCAGATGTCTCTAAGTCTCTTTCTGTCCTTTCAGTTGTCAGTCTTGTGGAACCACTTCACAGCGTTTTGCTCCCCATGTACAAAACATTCCCTTTTTGCTGCAAACTCATACAAAGTAACATCTATTTGCAACCTCCCCTGCAACCTAAAACCATGAAAGACCACTGAAAACTACAGAGTACTGCACCCAATCAAGCTTTTGTGGCAGCCGATTCCAAACTTTTGAACGATAGTGGAGGTCTCTTGAATGTGGAACGCTAACAAGAAATTTTTGTCAAACAAGCTTCTCATCCATATCCGTGTCCCCCGTGATGCATCAGCTTCACTGTCAAGCCTCGTCTTCAGAGGGAATTTCTGTGCCTGAATTCCTGCAACTGGTATTTGACCCATTCATTACCAAAAATCTAATTACAGGCTGCCATATGGTACTCATTTAACCGTTTGCATCTACATAATTACTTAAGGCGGAGATGAAAGGGGACAGAGGAGTCTGAGGCTATAAACAGGCCTGTATGTCCACCCTGGCAGAAACAAGTAAAGCATCACCTAAAGCGGAAATGAAAAGCAGTTTCAGGATGAACATGGCTGTGTGTGGCTGCTCTGTGGCTCACTTCGCAGTAGTAGGTACTGCCTAAATGTAATACTACACTACTTATATACCAATCTCTATATTTACTACCTTATTGTACCTCTTTACTTACATACCTTCTAAAAAACAGCACTTTTTACTGGCATTACATCTGATATAAAAGACAAATGTTACTCATTTTTTCTTCTTTGGTTGCTATTGTGTTTCAGTGTGTATTCATATATGTATATATATTTATACTCAGTGGTCTGAATTGTCCTAGCCAGGTGCGTATCAAACAGGTTGTGCTACAGTTAAGGTAAATGCCTTTCATTAATCAAGAGCTGGCACATTTCACGAGTCGAAATGTCACCGTCTTGAAGGGCAGGGCCAGCCTTAATTAGTGGCCTGGGCTATAATCACGCTTTATCTGGGGCAAAGCGAATCCAGCCGTCACGGCTACAAGAATTCAACAGCTCGGTGTTACAACAGTTAGTCCAAGACAGGAAGAAGAATGAGGGCAGAGAGAAAATGAAGAGTCCTTTTGTATTCCAGAGAGGAAGCTGCTTCTGTGATTGAATACACGTCAAGTTCACTGCAACAGAGGCTCTCATGTGTCAAAAGAAACCTCTTTCTTTCTTTCTTTCTTTCTTTCTTTCTTTCTTTCTTTCTTTCTTTCTTTCTTTCTTTCACTGTGGCAACATCTAACGTAAAGTTGAATGATGTGAAAGCACGGTGTCCAGGTCCTGTCTTTCTATATCTAAGCAGGGTGCACATGAAAAGAGTACATGGAGGATGGAAAAACAACCGAACCTCCTCATCTCCTGATTCTGAGCCGAACATTTCCCGAAGCCAACCAAATACGCATTTAAGGCCGTGGGAAAGATCTAGCACAAAACTGGCAATAATATTGTTGCTTGGTCGTTAAGAGGAAGCTAATATTGTCACCCTTCAATGCTTTTTATACACACATACACATATTTAGTTAATTATGTTATTAATTATAGTGTGTAACAGCACTGCTGCAGCCTCACTGTGGACTTCTGGTTTTGGGGAGTATTTGAACTGGCCCAAATATTCAGAGTAGACATATGGATGGATTTCCTCTGTCATGGTGAAATTATATATTACGATGCTGACACAGTAAATTATCTGGAAAATCAATTGAAGAACTGTTGATGGGTAAAATAACCAGCCACGAATGTCTGAAAAGTCAAGGTACACCACCACATTGATGCAAAAATCATATAATTAATGCAGTGCCCTGTTACAAGCAGAGATATTTAAAGGGATAGCTAATGCAGTATAAATGATATGGAAAATTTTCTAATTTATATCGTCAAACTGGAGATATCTTAGCACTGCCAAACCTCACTGAAGAGAATGAATCATTTATGGAGAGCGCAAAGAACAGATGTTTAAAGATGGAGAGTGAAGTTTAAAAGAGTGTGTGATAGAAAAATAGCACAAATCGAGCACCTCCATGTGATCATTACGGAAAGCTCATGTTGATGTTTGTCTGGCGCTTTTAGCCTTTGCGGTTTCAAATACCAGTAAGGTTTGCTCAAAGTTTGAAACACACATTTTTGTTCTCTAATTTGTTGAAAACATTAAAACGTCTTAAGACTTAAGACTGAAAACAGGAATCGGATAAAGCAGCTAATGGTGCCATGTGGTGCTACTTTACACGCATTAGGGCCGTCATCCAATTGACTGTGAAAATTAATATTTGATTTCGGGGGAAAAAAATGCAGCGCCATGCAGGATGCACTGGATGACAGACAGGAATCACAAAACAAGAGTTCCCTTATTCCCCTGGAGGATTACACTGCAGCCTGCTTCATGGCTGTAGCTTCCTCACTAAATCTAAATGTAGTTCCCATGAGTCACTTAATACAAAAACATGGGAAAACAGGGTCCATAAACACAGATTATATTTGACCAGAACTTCTGGGACACCAATTGGAAACTCTGCCCTCTTATGGACATAACGCACGAAAACATATTCAAATGGTTCAAAGCTTTGTGCATGTTTTAGGCGGAATAATCAAATGTCAGTTTTGGCCATTTTTTACAGCCCTAATGCACGTAGAGGGAGGAAGGGAGAGCGGTGACAGAAAGAAGCAGGCAAAACTTGACTGACATGATCTCTCCAAGATGAACACACCAGCACATGAAGCGGTTTAAAGCACAGCTTCACAAACGCTTTCATATCATGTGCCCCCAACTGTGAACACACCGGGCCACTGGGGACGAATTTAACCGCCGTTATCCTGGGGGATCTCCACGTGGTGGTGAGCAACTGTCTGCACATGAGAGAGACACCGAAACCTTTGATGACAACAGCTGTTGTCACACGCTATCTACAGCCACGATCTCGAATGCCTCATGAATAAAATGACGCCACGTCAGCTTCTTTCCACTGCACACCTGTCAAACACAGGTGTAAAAGACATTAATGTGTCAGGGCCGTTGTATTGTGCGTAATGGCTCATATACAAGGCTTACTCACACCGAAATGGAACAGAGCCATCATGAATGTTATTAGTTACACCTGTACGTTTCCTGTTGACTACTCAAACAGTCAGCTATGAAAAGGGCTCATTTTGAACAGAAACCCCAGTATGTCATCAAGTACACCTGCTGGTTTGGAGGCAGCAGCTCCCTCGCTTAGTTTTGACCGTTTTCTCAGTTATCATGTTATTGTGCCTTTCTCTTCCATCTGCCCTCAAAAAAAAAAAAAAAAAAGTTGCAAACAGCTGTGCTCTCTGAATCTGAACATTCTGCAAATGGAAGTTTGACTCCAAACATTTGCTTCCCCGACTGAATCTAATTGGGAGGCCTCTGCCAATTTCATCTCCAAGCATCAACAGCCACTATGTGCCAGCCCGGCAGAATCAGCGTTTTGGCCAAATCCATAAACAGGACTAGTTTGTAAGCCATGATAATCACATAGAAAAATAGCCTATGTCTGGCTAACACTCAAAAGTGATTTGAATCCACAGAGTGCTGTCCTCCTTCCCTGAATAAGACCCATTTAAACATATATCACTTTGATGCTGCTCGCATGAATATCATGACAGTCACAGGGATTTCCTTTGTTGATGTGAAGCTGTTCAGCTGTTGAAAAGCTTTGAGTTAAGAACGAGAAACTACTGGCACAATATAAAACATGCAGCTGACACTTTCAGGACTGCAGACTGCACCCAACTGACCACCCCTCGCCCCACCCTGCCTCCCCTACAGCGGCTGCTAAAAATGTGAAAAATGCAAATCTCTAAAATCCATGTTTGATTTGTCCATTCAGGGCTACTGTAGAAACATGGCGGTGCAACATGGTGGACTGTGTGGAAGAGGACCTGCTCCCTCTGTAGATATTAAGAGCTCAGTCTAAGGTAACAAAAACACAAATATTCTTATAAAAAATGATATTACATCTCTGCCAATAAATGCCCTCAAATGCTTGACACTGGATCTGTAAGTGACGTCAACAGACTAGTTTAGCATGGACATCATGAGCTAAGGACAGGAAAAGACTATGAGCTTGAATCAATACTGGGGCCAGTTTTTCAATACAGTGCATTTATGGCTGCAAGTAGCAATTACTGTAATTATCTTAAAACTTTCTCCAATTACTCCTTTCACCTGAAAATGGTAAAAAAAAAAAAAAAATCACGTTCCCAGAGTGCAAGGCGACGCCTTCAAATGTCGTTTTGTCCGACCCACAGTTAAAAACACAACGATTTAAAAGTTATAAAGAGATGGAGCATAGAAAAGGAGCCAATCCTCACATTGGAGAAGCTCCAACCACAGAGTGTTTGGTGTTCTCTTAAACTAGGGATGTGAGTTTTGGTGCATTTTGCTTTTGATAGCCCGACACCCATTAAACTGCAACTAACAGTTTCTGGGTGACGGCCTCCAACCGGCGTGCATCGCAATTTCTCCTCCCAGCTCGCTGCGGCGTGATCTTTGGACATGGCAGCTGGGTGATTGCTCTTAATGTGGTACAGCAGAGTGCCAGTGCTAATGACAAACTGAAGAGAAGCATCACACAATTTATATTTCAATTTGTTACCTCGTTACACCGAGCTTTGTTTAGCGTCCCCTTTTTTTTGACCCTATACTGCTATTTGTGTGTGTGTGCGCATGTGTTTGTGCAAATTAATCTATGGATCGACATGCGTAACCAGCCAAAAATGTTCTCGGGTGGTTATAAAATTAATGGTTAACCGCTGATATCCCTAATTGAAACAATAACAGAATTTTTGGTGATTAATTTTCTGTCTGTCGTCTAATAGTTTTAGATCCACTATCATTAGTTTGATTATAATATCGGGATTGTAAAATCCTTCCTCCTTCAACCTCCCCTGCAAATATTTTACAGGGAAAACAGTTAATGGGTAACACAGCGAAATTAACTGAAAGGCCCTGAAATCCTGCCCTCCTAACAAATAAATCCTCTTGTTATCTTGCCATAGCAGTGGCAGCAGACCCGCTTGCTGCGTCCTCCTGAGAGCTCTTCCTCTCCCCCTCCTGCGCAGGCTGGCGTAGACCAGAACAGATTGACTCAGCCCGACAACAGCTGCCAGAACCCTGCAAGCCTCGTCCTCCAGACACTGATGGATTGTGGGAGATGAGCCAGGGTGATTAGCCCCTGACATGGGAGAATTATTGCAGTGTACCACCCCAAAAGAGACTGCACCTAAGTGTCAACACGGGGCATTCACACTACTTTAAGTCATGTTGTTAATGCCTGTTCAGCCTTAGAAATGCACTGCACTTAAAACCCACATAAGTGACAACAAGTGGCACGACTGTGCGGGGGTACTGATCCAATTCATCACTTTCTAGAGTAAGAAAAATAAATCAGGGAGATAAAAATGGCCTCACTGTGACAGAAAGAAGAATGACAGGGCTGACAATCAAATACTCACTTTTGCCTCGCAACAAAGAGTTTATTTTTAACTGCTGCAGTCACATATGGCACTTATCATGAGCTTGATGGCGAAGTACACCACAGTCCACCTCAGGTCGGTAAAAGGTGCCGTGATCTGAGAAACCGCTGCTCGGAAAATGAATTAATAAAGAAATCCTATTTCTTGACTCGCAGTCATGGCGTGGAGGGCTGCTGTTGATTTGCTGTGCCAAAAATAAAACTAGTCTCTTTCCCCTGCATTTTCATCTGCTCTTGTCTGGACTTTTATTCATGCCATTTATTTCTCTCCGGCCCAGCGCAATGAAAGAAAATCCTGCTGTTATTCAACAAACACACAGAACAAGCTGTCCTAGGTTAATGTAGCCTAACTCTTGCTGCCTCTTAAAGCAGATGTTCATTAGAGTAGAAGGGCTCGCTCCTCCACACCGGGAACACTCAGCCATTCAAGTAGAGCTAAACCTCTGCACTCTCTCAGACGAGAGCAGGACAGTTTGACAGAAAGCAAGTCAAGAGGCAGCGGCTCCATTCGGTGATTCATCCAGACGCTCATTACAAGGACAAGGCAATTAATGCCCAAGCCTCAAGGTTCAACACCGCAGCAGCCACATTCTCTCACTCTGGCCTGTGAATTTTTATCAGGCTGGAAACATGAATCAGGGCTGCAATAGAGAAGTGTACTCCATCCCTGATACTGGTGGAGCGGCGTGCTGCACCATCAAACCACATCCTGTCCGTACCAAATGCCAGCCAAAAGGCTTAAAATAAAGGTCTTTGAATTTTCCTTGGGAGCAGCAACCTGTCCCTGATATCAACGGTTAACTATTAATCGGTTACACACACACCATGAACAGCTCCACTAGCTAGCAGTCGGAGGTAAAAAATGAAGTGTGCTAAAAGAAGTTCAGAGTCAAAAATAAGCTGCCAAGCACCTGGTTGCCATGTCCAGCCTACGATCATGCTACAGGGGGGCACGAAGTCTGATGTGCGCCGGTCTAACGCCATCACACAGCTGGTGTGCCTAATGATTGGGACAATATGACGTCGATCAGCGCGGTGGAGAGCGAGGGATTCAAAGAACTCGAGGTAGCCGGAAAGGAAAACCAGCTCTGACCGCAGACTGCTGGACAGCTCTCACAAAACGAAAGCTACATCACGACCAGCTGTCACTTTATGGATGCTGACGGGGAGATGCGGCTCCTCGCTCAGAGCATCTCTGTCCGGCACACGTGAAGCTCGCAGAGAACCTGACTTCAGCGGTGAAGACATGAAGTCTCACCGGCCGTGTGTTGGTCAGGTTGTGTTAGTAGTTAACGGAGTGCCGGACTCAAAGGAAACTCCTCTTGTATTGAATGTAGTTTTATGTTTTTTCTTTAAAATTAAGTGGTTAGCTACTGGGTAATGGTGCAATTTTGCCTTTTAAAACAGCAGTAATGCAGATATTTGCACATGAATCGTGAAAACACATTCGCACTACATTATTTTTAAAAGCAACAATGACAGTCAGGTCAACTGATCGAATCTAACTGACACAATATTAACTTGGCACACTGGCACAGTCTATCAGTTCCCTTTGACAACAGATGGCAGAGGATTTTACATCATATTTAGCTTGTCTGCTTTTGCTAGTTGCACAATAAAACCTTTTCCCAGCAGACATTCTGACACGTTAGGATGTAAAAAGATGCCACGGTCCCGGGGCACTGGTACTGTGCATGCAGCATCAGTATGTTATCAGTTACATCTGTGCTTTTTCTGACGTGAAAAATGAAAATGTCTTCCATGAGAAACATCTGTTGTAGTGAGACTGCTCTCTTGATGAGTCATAGGCCAAGCGCATTCTGTCTGATTACACTGTGTCTAAAGAACTGAGTACGGGTGTAACTGGTGACATTAATAATGGCTGCTCTTCGTTTTAACCCACCCTAACAGACTTTCTGGCCACTTGGGGGAAGCAGGAACAAGCGGAGAACACAAACTTGACATATCAGTGTCTTTTAAATTCAGAAACATCCAGCAGTTATGGATTATAAATCATCTGGAGTCATGTTTTTGTCTACCTACCGAATTCAGTCCAATATTCACTCTCGTTCATCTCCGTTTTTGGTCCATACCAACTCCTGAGGAACATATCTGGCTCTTTAGCTGCTAAATGTTCCACTTTGTTTAACAGCTAGTGGCTAACTGTGTCTGCCTGCTGCATGGCACTGAGCAGGGAACGCGTAAAAGCTCCATGAGGTGGCTGAAAACGACCCCATGAGAGCGGCGAGGATGAACCAAAACCATTACGTTCGCGAGCTGAAACTCACAATAAAGCTCTGCAAAGCTGAAGGAAGCTGCAGATGATCCTCTGTAGGTCCATCACTAAGAATGAGTCCTTTCTAACTAATTTGATTCTTTGTTACTGTGAAAACAGATCTGCTAAAATGAATATGAAACTGGTGCTTGTATTTCATCAACAGCACCCAAATTTGAGGTTTAATTTGAAAGGAAGTGCCTTTCAAAAAGCTGCAAATGCCATCCAGTCACTCAATGGGATATATTTTTTCTAAATTCCCAATTATCAGCCTCTGTAGAGGCCAAAGTATTCTACAGCGATCAAACATGGTTAATTATGCTAATAGAATGGCCTCTACACGAATGAAAATTGAGAGACACTGTAGCATCAGGCTGGTGTCCAAGTGTTTAACGAGGGCAGCACATCTACAAGCACCTCGTCACATAATGAAATGCTGATTTTGCCATTATTCTGCATTGTGGCATTTGTTCATTACAATGCGACCACAGGAGGGAAAAAAAATCATTCAAAGACGGCGAAGCAATCACACTCCTATGAGAAAAAGATCAATATTCTTGTCCACAGCGGGACACACGGTGCCCCATACAGTCCATATTAATGCACGCTGTGGTCCAGTCTAACCATAAGGAGGGAGAAGTTCGAATCACACAACTGGCTCCCAGATGATTTTTTTTTTTTCTTTTTATATTAACTCGATCGTCAGAGATAAAATCCATACGACCGTCTGAGTTTTCGACAGACCTATAACGACATTTGTCGAGCATCTGCTGTGAAGCACTGACAGACTGTACGCCCGGCTGGGTGAGTGACCTACAAGAGCGGCAGTCTACACCTCTGTCTGGGGTTACTGCTGCCCGGTCCTCCACATCTCACACAGACGCTCATTAATCTAATAACACATGACAAATATAACTGCTTATATAACTAAAAAGTGAGAAAGTGTGGAAGGAACATTCAATCCAGACAGCGGTGTGAACTGCATAACCTTCGCTGCCTCTATACATTAGGTGAATATTTTGTGTTTCACGCAGCCGAATCCCTGCAATCCCTTTTCAGTTTTCTCTCCGTCATCAGATTCAGGACACTGCATTTGTTTGTGCTCAGCAACTTCCTTTTCCCACCACGTTTCAGACCTCCAGAGGCATAATATAATCAAACAATGAAGTTTGACTCACATGCTCAACTCATCATCTGTGATGTATTAAGTGATTTGACAAAAGCATCCTCCTGTCACGTAGAAAACGCGTGCTCTGATGATCCGCGCAATCCTTTACAGCCACAAATGAACTGACCACAAAGCTTTGGGCCAACAGCTCCGGTAAGGCCGCTATTAAGTGCTCAACTCTGGGCTTAGAAATCTGAGTGAAGACAGATACTGAAGCATGTTATAAAAGCAATAACCTCAGGTTTCCCATAAACAGGCTAAGCCCTAATAGCAGTTACTGGAGTGCCAAACTACAAGTGGCTGGCTCTCCTGATTCAACCTATTACAGCGGGTTGTGATAAGCTCCTCTGTCCCATCACTCATTTATTGATTACCACAAATTGCAAATTCGCCAACATCTGTTTCTTCACTCCCCTTCCAGTTTATTAGGTACGACTTAAAGTAATGCTGCGCTAACTCCTAGCATCATGTAGGTTGTAATGGTCAGATTTCGCTTAAGTGTTTAAGAGAGGTATCGATTTAACTTTCTAATCATTCAGGAGGCTGTAGTTTGTGGTTCTGTTGAATTGTGCTGCGTTATAGTGAGAGGTGATTCTAATATGTAGTCTACCTTCATTTATATTGATTGGATGGAAACTGATTAAAGGTGAGTTTAATTAAAAATAAAAAGGACATAAAACCTATGGAAGCAACTTATTCTTCTGACATTATAAACAACATTATAGAGAACCAATACTGCAGGATAGAGTAGCAGCAATACCCGGTGATCTCCTCTGAATAGCCAATAAATTAAAATTATTACTGTTAATGCCACCTTGCTCAAGGGCAAAGGTAAAACATGACTCACAGACTCAAACTTGTTATCCACTTCTGAGACACAAGACCTACCCCTTACCTGTGACCATCAAACAGAACTTCTATTTGCATTTCATGGATTTATGATTAGACACACAATAACAATAGCAGTCATGATAGTTATCGTGCATTAATGTACCCAATGATGGCCAGCACGTCGCAGAAACGATCGTCATTGTATTTACACATTTTGACTTAAAAGGAAGTTCATTATGGCTTTCATAATCAGTATAAATTAGCATACCAGTGCGTACGCTTGCCAGCGAAGGTCGACGATAAATTGCCAGTTTTTTAATGAAGTTTGGCGTGACGTTTTACTCATACCAAAAGAGCGGCACGTTTTGCGGTAGTGGGTTTTGATAACCAAAAGGGGGGCCCAAATACTAAAAATGTGTTTCGCTACCCAACATTTTTCGGACCAGCCCTGGCTGGTTTGTGTGTACAGACAAGTTACATCACGGCAAAGCACCGACTACACCGGCTTGGTTGACGTGTGCCCCAGCCGAGATCAAAGCAAAACAGACTCACGACTTGCAGCGACTACGGAGCGACTCAACTGCCTCAAAGTCTTTATGAAGCCCACCAACCCTTTACATTTTCACCAATTAGAAAATCCGCATCTGAGACAATGAGATCGAGAGGGCTTCGGTTTAAAAGACGGACAGGGGGATTGCAGGGCAAACACACAAGGGGCCATATGTCTCATCTGGCCAATTAGCTTGCCTGCTAGCCAGCAATGGTCACAACAAAATGCATTTGCTCTCTACTACACTTGCACACCAATGTTAGCTTCATTAGCTACTCACCCCAGCAGAAGAGTCCAGGATGTCCTAAAAACTGAGTCACAGCCGCCCGCCACGTTTGTCAAACCGCAAAAATCTCGTTGTGCTGAATTTGAGCGACTCTTCGGTCTCCGGACGAGCCTGCGGCGCTGCTGCGTTTTCAGTTCGCACCTCTCACAGCACCATTAAAAGCTGCATTGTTGGAGCGACGGCTGGACAAACAGCACCGACAGCACGCCGCACAGCATTGTGGGAAACGGTGTTGCTTCAATGTGTCACTCAAACGCTTGAAAAATTGGGAAAAGCCTCCACCTAGTGGTCAAAATGGGTACTGTGTATTGATACTTAAAAGATGGATAAGCTTTTCATGAGATAATACATATCTTAAATGTAGAAAATTTTAACATATGATAAAATATTTATTTGAAACAATATGTGTTAATGCTTTTTTGCATTTGATTTATTTTTAACAAGTATTTTATGTCATATTTTTTTCAGATTTGCAGACAGATATTACAGATGGCAAGGACTGCCGCACCTCTTCATGATAGTTGTTTTATTTGTTTCTTTTTGCTTGTTTTTGTTATATGCTCAGTACTGTCTTACAAAAGATGGTTCATAAAAACTGAAAAACAAGAAGCTAAACAGCACAACAAAGACCATAAATACAGATGCTGTAAAAGAGTAATGAACAAACATACACAACCAATAATTCAGCAGAGATGATTTGATGAAAAGCATGACAAACAAATTGATTTTACCATTATGGGATGTGGGAAATAACATCAGAAGAGCTTGTTTAAATGTGCAGCAGACTATGAAATACACTTAAACAGCACATAAGTCACGCAGCGTGAATCGAATTGACCTTTTATTTAAAAAGGTAGCCAACTTTGTAAGTCAGACTGAGCATATAAATGTGAATTAACTGACCAAGTGAAATACAGTATCTGCTCGTAATTTCTCATGTTCAAATTTAAACGTGTACAGAAACAAATGAGTAAATTACAATCTTCTGCTTACTGATATTAAGGAAACACAGCGTAGCCTTAGTAATGGAAACTCTGTCTCGATGGACCATTACAACTGTTTTGCTCTTGAAAAACTTACATTTTTGATAAATGAAGGGAAAATACCTTATTGTATTTGCTGAAGAATTATATATTTTTTACTTGTTTGCTTAATATTTTCCTATTTTAAACACCCTGTTCTTGAGTCAATCTCATTTCATTTGCTTGCTTATATGTGTATTTGTTGAACTTAAAAAAAAAACTGAAAAAAGTGCATTTGTTAAGAAAAAGATGTTTTCAGATGGTCCCATAGGCTTCTTACAGCTTTTCAAGGCTGTAACTTCAAGTATAAAGTCTATGGGTGGCAGTAGTGAGCCCACTAGAGAGCAAATGTACCCTCAAAGAAGAGATTCCTCCAGCAGTCGCAGGGTGATGACGTCCGGCAGGAAAATGGAGAGAAAACACATGTCAGCTTTTGCTTTGTATCAAACGTTTTCAAAAGACGTGTCCGCTCCTGCTACGAAGGTTTCCCCGCAGGTAGTTTTTTAAAATAATCCGGTAGATGCTGGTTTAGTGTCTGTGGTCGACATGCCTGTCGCAGCTGCGCGAGGACCGGTGCTCAAACCAGCACAGTCCTCCTGATAGCGAGTTACTGATCAAACCATGCTACATATGTTATCTCCCTGTCTCCAGACTGACTGTGTGGCTTGACTGTGTTTAGCTTAATGCTAACTTGTGTGGTGTTGTAGGTGGCAGAGAAGAAGAGAAAGAAAAGGGAGAATGGGGCCAGTAAGGGCAACACAGGTAAAGCTCAGTTAAAGCCTGAAAGGAAGAAAGTGCGGAGGAAGCCCCGCCCCCTAAAGTCTGCACAGAGAGAGGAGGGGCCAAAGGGAACATCACAGGTAAGTGTGTACCTGCTGGATGTTCGTGAGCACATCTATGAATATCTGCTGTGGTATTATTTTTGAACTTAAAACAGTCATGGTATTTAGTTATGGTTCATGGAGTCTGTATGATTCAGATGCATGAGGAGGACAGTGTAAACGGAGACGGCGATGGAGACGGTGAGGCTCTGGATGCTTTTCTGGCCGATCTGGCAAAAGTCAGCAACAGCAGGGAGAGAGCGAGCAAGCTGTTCCAGTGGCTCATCAACCCCATTCCTGCCAAGTCCTTCTTCAGGTACAGATGAGATGAGCGTGCTGGCTGTATGTCTGTCTGCGTCCTCCTCTCTAAAGGAAGGAGTTCATATCAGCAGGCCGCAGCACAGCAAACAATGGGGTCATACGATACGAAGAATGCACTCTGTACAAAGGTGCCATCTTTTTCTTGGCGCACTCACTGGCTGATGTTTGTCCTCTTTCCTCAGGGAGACATGGGAAAAGAAGCCCATCCTCGTTCAACGTAAAAATCCGCATTACTACAAGGGACTTTTCTCCACGGAGGAGTTTGATCGCATATTAAGAGAGGTAATGATCTGAAGCATTTCACAGACACTCATCCCTAATTCATGTAGGATTTCCCGCCTGTTTAGCAATTTGTATGTTGTTATCAACACAGATCTTTCACATTCACATTTCACACAACATTATTTTGACTGGCATCGGCAGGCTTTGCTGCCCAACAAAGCCTGATTTTGCTGAGTGGTTAACATTAATTACAGACATTGCCTCTTCTTGAACCTGTAATTGCATGATCTGATAATCATCAGGGGAATTTCTATGAAGTTTGCTCTAATTTTTTACATTTATGTAGCGAAAGAAACCAAATAGAGAAAATGAGTGCAGATTTTTCCCATTTTTTTTCCCCAACAGTCGATTAGAAAATGACCGAATGACATTATTTAATTTCAGGAGGATGTTCAGTATGGAGTGAACCTGGATGTCACCAGCTACACTAATGGGACGAGGGAGACTCACAATCCTCCAGGGCGAGCCCTGCCGTTCACTGTGTGGGACTTCTATGAGGTAAGACCACACTGATGCAGGAGGCAGATGTGTACACAGTTTGTGATTATTTCTAAAGCAACATAACCGTGATTCTGCATCTTTTTACGGTTGGATTACATTCCTTATAATTGGGCCCTTTGCAGCGAGTTAGCCGCACCAGCTTCCTCAGTGGGGGTCATTAAAGTTTTGTCAAACTTTCAAATTTTCCAGGACCAACTTCATTAAAAAACAGATGTATGTTTATGCATTAAGCAATAAATTAATTTTAATGTTTTCTGTGCAGCAAGCTGGAAGTCATTTTGTGTTAAGTGCACTAACCGTGTCAGTGCACCATCTGCACTGCTTGTAGATCAGTAATCATCATCATCATCAGTCCTCACAGCACTCTTCTAAAGACTGCTGGCAGTGGATGCTTTATGAGGGTGATATCCTGGACCTGGACCCAGCTTTTGATTGGAACAAGGTCTGGTCCAACACGCTGCTAGCCTCCAGAAATCCTCATCACCAGCAAATTCACTATAATTTTATACATTGAGTGTACATAACGCCAGGGAAGCTGTGTTTAATGAAATTAATTGCTGACCCTATTTGCACTGTGTGTTCTGTAAAGGCTGCCTGTGCTTATTTTCATATGGGAATATTATCCTGTGGCCAGATTCTGGGAAATGTTTGCCTCTAACCTCAGTATGCGTCACTCAGCCGTTATTCAGAATGATCTGTCCAAGCTGGCCTTGACACTGAGTGCTGAGTGCTCGTCCCAAAGTGCAGCTGTTGTGATCACAGAATAACAGAGTAATTATCATCACCATCACCATCACTGTGTCTCCATTTCCCAGAGTGGCTGCTCCCTCCGCATGCTGAATCCGCAGGCTTTCTCCTCCACGGTGTGGAACGTGCTGTCCATCCTCCAAGAGCAGTTCGGCAGCATGGCAGGAGCCAACATGTAAGTATCCTGCACAGGCATTGTCCTGAAAACCTTGTTTTGGATACTTTCAACTGCTATTAAATGTCTATTTTCCTTTAACCAGATATCTGACACCACCTGGAACGCAAGGCTTCGCTCCACATTACGACGACATCGAGGCGTTTGTGGTCCAGCTGGAGGGGAAGAAACACTGGAGAGTGTACAACCCGAGGTGAGAGACAGTGAGGAGCCTTTAAAACGTTCACACCGACTTGTTTCTGCTCTGTTGTTGTGCTGTTTGATGTGAACTTTAACGAGGAACACGCGGTGAAGCTGTGTTTCTGACTTTTTCGTAGGACAGAGGATGAGGTCTTGCCTGTGCTGTCAAGTCGTAAGTTAAAGAAAAATTTATTTTCCAGTCTTTTTTCTCATAGTCATTTATCTCTAGCTTTACACACATCTCCACAGAGAAAGGCGTCCCATTGCATTGTCCCATCTGTCTGCCTATGATCTGTCTGGAGCTGATAAACCGTACAGCGCACAGCTGTCATTGCTCAGACGTGACGGCTTTGCGTTTCCTCTCCAGCAAACTTTAATCAGGCAGACATTGGGAAGCCGATCCTGGAGGTGGTGCTAGAAGCCGGGGATCTCCTCTACTTCCCCCGAGGATTCATCCACCAGGGCGACTGCCTCCCAGATGCTCACTCCCTCCACATCACCATCTCCTCTTACCAGAAGAACAGCTGGGGGGATCTGCTGCACAGGGTACACGCCCACATAGTTAACAAAAGGCCACATCAGGGCATGGGGACATCAGCAGCTGCAAGTTATTTCCTGCATCAAACATTTATTGACAGTATTACAGGTGTGAAATAACCAATAGCATTCCCTTATATGATACCTGTGGTTTAACCTGCAGCCACTTTATGAAAGCTTTTCCATTTGCTGATCTAAACACATTCAGTTCTTCCTGGAAAAAGGGTGCACAGGAAATTCAGCATTTTTTCTCTGCAGCTGCAGCAACAGCAAGTTTTTATGAACACAGAAGAAGAGGAACTAAGTTTCGTTGGGTAAATCTGCGGCTGGCGCAATCCAAAAACACCAAAGCAATGAGTGCACTCAAATCCTAAAAATAAGAGCCCCGTGGATTATCATTGAAAGTTCAGTTTAAAAATAAAAAACTTTTTTTAACTACAGATGAAGGCAAAGGCTTTGGTCTGAAACCTAAGTGCTTAACAAAGGGCAGCATGAGGTCAAAGAACATTTTCCATTTTTGATTCTGTTTTTGATTTACATAGGGCAGCAGCGAACATTATTAATCTACAGCCACATTACGAAAGTACATTTCCGCTGGCGATGATGCTTTTTCTGTTTGCAGCTGCAGCAACAGATGTTTGTTTTGGAATAAGCAGAAGAAAAGTTAGTCTGAGGATTGATGGCCCACGTGGTTTAACACGCAGAAAAGACACCCAAATTTTAATCCAGAGATAATCCAAAGAAAAAAAAAATGTTCCAGTACCATCCGACTGTTTGATTGCAGAAGTGCCACAGCAGTGAGCACTCTGCACCAAAGGAGAGGACAAAGCCCGAAACACAAGAAGCGTGTGAATTATCGCCAGTTTACAGTGACGCTAGTCTGTTTTCATGTGTAGGAGAGTCGTCGAGCTAAACGACACAAATGCAAAACACTGCATAACGTGTACAAACTTATAGAAAATAGGAGGAAGATAGTTCTAATCATTTCTGGTGTGCATTATTCCAGTGATACTTATGGATAAAAATGGTGCAATAGATAAACAGTTCCACTCTCAGCCTCAGGACCTGCGAAGAGGAATTTAAGCAGACTCTCTTTAACCAGGTTTTTATGCTCTGTTTTTACATTTACCAAAGGTCGTTCCACTTTTTATCTCCCCTTTCCAGGTGGTTCCAGCAGCCTTGGAAATAGCAATGGAGGAGGATGTGGAGTTCAGACAGGGCTTACCTCTTGACTACCTGACATACATGGGGGTACAGAACTCTGACAAGGTAATAAATCAGTTCTTCTGCGTTTGCTTGTCACTTCCTGTCACCATCCTTGGCTTTTCTCCAGTGACCCGCGACCCCCTCGTGTGTTCAGGATGACCCACGCAGGACGAAATTCTTCTCACGAATTGAGAGTCTGATGAAGAAGCTAACAAATTACGCCGCGGTTGATGCTGCCGTGGATCAGAAAGCCAGAGACTTCCTCCATGACTGCCTTCCTCCCATGCTCACTCCAGGTATAAGATGGATACGTCTGTTTTGGGAAATTAACTTATTTCACTTAATTCAGATGAAAACTGTACTACTGCATGAAGGTGTGGTTATAAATTGAGATCCGTAATGCTTTTGATTCTGTTTCATGCCAATTCAGATGAACTGGGGAGCAGTGTGAACGGAGCACCTGTTCGGTGGGAGCGTGGCCAAGTTACGGACGTAGGCGCACAATTCACGACCCAGACCCGAGTCAGAGTTCTGCGTGCTGGATGTGCGAGGTAATGCAGCTTTTTATTGCATTTCACTGCAGGCTACACCTGCTTTAATGATCCATTAACACAGAAATGTGAAAAAATGGCAACATAACACACGTAAGTTTATCATGTGATGTAGCTAAGCTTGCTGTCTTCCCAGGTTATGCAGTGATGGAGAAGCTGTTCACCTTTTCTACACAACAGACAACTCCAGAGTTTACCACAAAGAGGAGCTCAAGAGTTTCGAAATAAAAACCGAGGTAGATTTGAAGATCTGTGGAAATGGAGTGTCTTCTGCGTCGTGTCTGAACGATGGTGTCACCACATATTGTTTTTCTTTCAGCACACAGACGCCGTGGAGTTTCTGATCCATTCATATCCCAAATTTGTGACAGTGGGCAGTTTGCCGTGTGACTCTGCAGAGGACAGGGTATGCATGCTGTCTTTTGGTCATAGGCATGTTCTCACCCTTCTCTAATGTCCATGGACTAGTACAACACATCCCATTTTACAGCCATTTATTCCAAATGATAAATATTTGACCCTGCATGCTTGTGAAATTAGTGATTTGACTTGTTCATGTGGCTTTTTTTTTTTCCTCCAGATCGCGTTGGCTGAGCTGCTTTTTGAGAGGGGGATTATCCACACTGCAGAACCTCTGTAGTGGCCACAAACTCTTCAGTCATGCTGACTGCTTGAATAGATTCAAATTACCTTTGTACAAAATAAGATCTTCAATGCAAAACATGTCTCGTCCTGTGTAGTCTTCATTAGCTTCACTTGAATAGTCATACTGGACAGCCTGCTTATGAATGGTCTGTGTTCAGGCCCAAATAAACCAGTTTTTTTAATGAAATGATGTGTGTTATGCAACCAAAATCACCAACAAGCACCAAATGATTTTGATGAAAGGACATGTTTATTATTGGTTGATACAACTCAAAATATTACAGATTACTGTGTGATCCAGCTCTAAAACAGAGATTCAAAAGTCTTAAATATTCTGATTTGAAGGCCACCCGACAGTTATTCACACCACAGATGACAGGACACATTGCGGGTAGGGGCCGTCTACTTCCATGTCATCTCCTCACCAGGCTTCAGCTCCCTAAAGAGAACAGAGGTTAGAGAGCTGCAGAAGCTTTGAGCAACATTAGCATTAGATGACCTTTATGTGAGGCAAGTTTTTGAAATGCTTACTATCTCACAGTCAAACAAAACAATTGCAAACTGTACTCACATTTTATGTTTTAAGTACACTGACCTCTGCTTATACACAGCAAATGGACACAGTAAAATGCATAGAAGTAGATGCTGTAATCAGCTTTTTGTAAATTACCTTCCGTACAAAAGACTTTTGTTCCTGAAAGTAGTCAGCTTCTCATCCTGCCGTTTGTCAAGGTACCATCCAATCGCAAAGCCCAGGGGCAAAAAGATGTTTGTCCAGTGGTCACGGGCAAGTGCTAAAAAGTTCACCATAGTTCCTACAGAAATAAGCACAAGACAGTGTATCACAAAACCTGTGGCAGTGATTGACATTGATCTGAAAACCATCACAGGGCTAATCAAGATCACAGCATTGCCGAAGCTTCACTGCAGCACAGATCTGGAAATCACAGCCCACTGAAACAAACCAGAGCAACATTTGCATAAGACGGAGTACTGGATGCAGAGAAGTGCCCACATGAGGCCAGGATAACATTTCACTCCTGCATTTTCTCAAAAACCTTAGTCATATTTTGCAGGTTGCTCTGTCAGCCACCAAACGAAAATCAGTGCATTTTATAAAGACTTGAGAGAGACTCCAGAGACACTGAAATCAATGGGGAGCCACTAGACGATGTCATACTGGATCTGCAAGAAACGATTAATATGGAAATCCATAATAAAATGACATTTTCCCCATCACATCTGCGGACCTATACAGGAGACAGGGCTACCAATTACTTTAGGATAGTCCATCTTATTATACAAGACCTCCACAAAACTTGTATGATACTAAAGCTGATGCACAAATAGCGAACTGGACGCATTGCTGATTGAGAATTGAAAAACTTGCACATCTAAAACTGCATTATGACAAATCATGGCTGATGCAGCCTTTACATGCCCGCCTTTAGTCTTTACACAAGCTTATTATTTGCAGACACCATTTACACTATGCTGACAAAAAAATATGGAGGGTAAGGTATTCTCGTCATTCGACATCTTACTGTTGTTAACGTTTGTAAAACAGAGCTCTGAGCTAGTTGTTGTTGAGTGAAGGTAATTTCTAAACCTCAAAAATCAATCCAAAGTTTACTTGTCCAAAACGCCAGCGAGTGCAAGGACGATTGTTTAAAACCATATATGCGATGGCTATGTACACAGCTAACCTGTGTATAACATTATAGCTACACACAATATGGACCTAAAATGCTGCAAAATACAGCTACCTTACACACTTTTAACCCCAGCTATCATAAGATAATTGCAGCAATGCCAGCAGCTACTGGCTAACTGATTAGTTAGCTAGCTAGCATTAGTAATAGGTCTGTTTTTCGTTGAAAATGGTTTCTCTGTTAGTTATTAGTTAGTTGAATTTAGTACAATTAATGTGTTGGAGTACGATGGCATAAACAATACAATAACATAACGTTGGAATATCTAAGATTTTACCTTATGTTTACAGCCAGTCGTGGCCTTCAGCTCTTCATTCGCAAGGCAGAGGACATAGGACTCTACCAACTGTGAAAACACGATAGTGTTATTTGAAGAATGAAAACAGTATTATTACTATCATTGGCCCTTGGGGAGGGTTATTGTATCACTCCCAGCCTACTAAAATAAAAATTCAAAGCACATTCATTTAAATGTAGTGGGATAAAATGAGCATTCGGTGTTTTGTCACGATTTTTTTACGTTAACACCGCCCAACTTGGTACGCTCCTTTGCCCTTTCACATATGACGATGCGGCTAACGTGTTTGCTAGATACAGTGTGTATTTATAAACGCTAACCAAAATGTCTTAATGTTGGAATTATAGAATATCCACTTGTTGTGTTTCTATCCCAACGGGTGAATATTTATATTATCTCCCATTTAATGGTATGTTGCACGCTCTTTTGTCGATCCAAGTCACGTACATCCACAAGCTAAAATGTAGCTAGCATGCTAACTGGACAGACTTTGCCGGGTAATTTGTTAACGTTAATGCTACTGCGAACTAACGTTAACGTTAGCTGTGGCTAGCAACAAACTGTTTACTTCTAATTAACTTACTGCCCGACAAGCTAGCCAAGTATTCCACAGGCTGAACTTATGATGTATTATTTCGTACAGTTTCAGTTCACAATGAAGATGTGTTGTTTTTTTTTTCTTTGTTGATTGAATTGAATGAGTTTAGCTCCATTTGTAGTCGTAGAAAAGTCGTAAGCGACCACAGATGAACGTAACGTAAGCTAGGTGACACTGTTGTTAATGAGGATGGTTGCGTTATGGTCAGCGTGACCTAATGTTCATCTGAACTATTTTCAGCGTTACAACTGAAGAAAAATGACGTCCATCATCAAACTGACAGCCGTGTCAGGGGTTCAGGAGGAGTCGGCCCTCTGTTACCTGCTGCAGGTGGATGAATTCCGCTTCCTCCTGGACTGTGGCTGGGATGAGAACTTTTCAATGGACATCATTGATGCTATGAAACGGTAATTATTGAGCTCCATGATCTGATTACATTAGTTTCCTATCTGCTCTGTGAATTAAAACAGGTGTGTCATGTCCATTTTCCCCCTACAGATACGTTCATCAGGTCGATGCTGTGCTCCTCTCCCACCCTGACCCCATACACCTGGGAGCCCTGCCATACGCTGTGGGCAAACTGGGTCTAAACTGTACTATCTATGCTACAATTCCTGTCTACAAGATGGGTCAGATGTTCATGTATGATCTGTATCAGGTAAGAGGGGGATGTGGGAAAGCATCACACATGTTAATTTATTTACTAATAGAGCTTTATTACATGATTACAGTTGCTTTCTTTATCATTTCCTTGTTTCCATTTAGTCCCGAAACAACAGTGAAGACTTCACATTATTCACCCTTGATGATGTGGACTGTGCTTTTGATAAAATCCAGCAGCTGAAATACTCTCAGATTGTCAACCTGAAAGGTCAGTTAGTTACAGACCCTTATAGGTCAGGAGCCACCCCCTGTTTGTGTGTCACAAGTGTTTCTTATCTTTCTTTTTACCTGACAGGGAAAGGGCACGGTCTCTCCATCACACCTCTTCCAGCTGGTCACATGATTGGAGGCACCATCTGGAAAATTGTGAAGGACGGGGAGGAGGAGGTCGTTTATGCTGTGGATTTCAACCACAAGAGAGAGATGTGAGCACGGACAAAGCGTTCATATGAAATGGACTTTTGTTTTTTTTTTTGTTTAGGTTGTTTTTAGTTTGGCTGTTGGTGTCATACCCTTTTTTACTCTATTACTCTGTTCCAGCCACCTCAACGGCTGCACGTTGGAGAGCATCAGTCGTCCCTCTTTGCTTATCACAGACTCCTTCAACGCAACATATGTACAACCACGTCGCAAGCAAAGAGATGAGATGCTCCTCAGTAAGTACACACACACACACATATTAGTGCTGTCAATCAATTAAAATATTTAAAAAATATTTAATTAATCTCATGAATGTCATAGTTAACCCGCGATTAATTGCTCATTTTTATCTATTCTAAATGTCCCTTGAATTATCATTTTAATACTGTTATCAACATGGAAAAGTGGATAGGCTTGCTTTGTGCAAATGTTTTTTATTGAAAACAACAATGTGTAGAGTTTTATTTCACACTAACATTCTCACTTTTCACATCTGAATGAATCAAATCTCACACAATTTAACACTGTCAGTTAACAGATGACAAAAAAATAAATACTTGGTTACAAAAAAACCCCTTCAACAACCCTTTCTAAGACAAGGAGGCGGCGGAGAATTCGCATTAGCCGTGTGTTTGGCCATCGAGTGGTATTTCAGACTGGATGTGCTACGGTGATAACTCAGTTCACACCAACAATACACACAGATAACTTTGGTCTTGTCAGTCGACCCATCTGGTAACTTTCTGAAACTAAACTTTCCATTCAGAATCTTGTTTGCATCCTTTTCGGCGTTTCGCTCTTGACATCCGCACAAGCCGGTAGCCTACTCTTTTACAGCTAGCGAGCAGGTGAGACCAAACACGTGCGTGGGGTGTGTCTATTGTTTTGTTTCCGGTTTACAGTCGGATCCTGTAGTTTTTCTTACGTTACTAGCAGTGGCCACAGTTTATAAAAAACTACAAGTTCACTAGGTCACAAAGAGCGTTAATCTGACAATAAAAAAAATGAAGCCGTTAAAATTGATTTGCATTAACACGTTAATAGTGCGATATTTTTGACAGCACTAACACAAAGGCCTTGTACTGTATTTAATTGAGTATATCCCAAAAAGGCTTATCAAATGATCAGTTATCACATTCTGTCTTATTTATGTCCCAATCTTCTTGTAATCAGATTTGTATAAGCATTAATAATCACTTAAGATAAATTGCAATCACTCTTTATTTTCAATAATATTTTTTTTACCCACAGCCAATGTCATGGAGACCCTTCGTGGTGACGGTAATGTCCTGATTGCTGTGGATACAGCTGGACGTGTTTTGGAGCTGGCTCAGCTCCTGGACCAGATTTGGAGGACAAAGGATGCTGGGCTGGGAGTTTACCCACTCGCTCTGCTTAACAATGTCAGCTATAATGTGGTGGAGTTCTCAAAGTCCCAGGTATCAATCACGTGTTTTCACACTTAATAAATAATTGTACCTTTTTGTTCATCAGTCATAATTGTTAATCTGTTGTCTTTGTGTAGGTGGAGTGGATGAGTGATAAGCTCATGAGGTGTTTTGAAGACAAGAGAAACAACCCCTTCCAGTTCCGCCACTTGACCCTGTGCCACAGTCTGGCCGACCTGGCCCGGGTGCCCAGTCCCAAGGTGGTCCTTTGCAGCCAGCCAGACCTCGAATCTGGCTTTTCCAGAGAGCTCTTCATCCAGTGGTGCCAAGACGCCAAAAACTCTGTCATTCTGACCTACCGCACTACACCCGGAACCCTGGCCCGCTACCTCATCGACAACCCAGGAGAGAGGATGCTGGATCTGGAGGTGAGGCCAGCAGTCACGATGCCCATCTTCCCGTGACGGAGGGTTTCGATTTATCTCTTCATGCAGCATTTGCCCCATGGGGAGTTACTGTCTCTCACATTCAGACCCAGCTGACGAAACAACAAAATGTGTCATTCTGTCTTTTGCACCATAATCCATCTTTCACTCTTCTCATTATGACAGGTGAGGAAAAGAGTGAAGCTCGAAGGCAAGGAGCTGGAAGAATACCTCGAAAAGGATAAAATAAAGAAAGAAGCGGCTAAGAAGCTTGAACAAGCAAAAGAGTGAGTGCCAGTAGAAACAGACTCGGGTCGACTGGGTTAGCTGTCTGTTTTTGATGGTGCTTTATGCCTGATAGTGTTACAGAACACTTGATTCATAGGATTTGTCTGTTTACAGCTAAAAACAGACAATTACATAAAAAGCCACCAGAAATGCAAATGGTGGTCTAGATTGCAAATCTAAAGCAGGCTATTTAAATAGGAATCTGCAAACGGGAGATGAGTCATGATACTTTAAGACATAATTTCTACTCTGCAGCTGAACAAGAATCTGTTGCCTGTCCTCTGAAAAAGTATGTGCACATTTAATGCTCATTTCACGCACTTGCAGGGTGGATGTTGACTCCAGTGACGAGAGCGATATGGACGACGATCTGGACCAGCCAGCCACGGTGAAAACGAAACACCACGACCTGATGATGAAGGCCGAGGGCAGCCGCAAAGGCAGTTTCTTCAAACAAGCCAAAAAGTCTTATCCGATGTTCCCCACACACGAAGAGAGAATCAAATGGGACGAGTACGGGGAAATCATCAGGTGCAACAATACTGATACATGTGAACATCAGTGGATACAGAGAAACTGCACTGGTCTGTGTTTGCTGCCATCACTAATAAGCCATTGTTGTTCTTTCACAGGCTAGAAGAGTTTCTGGTTCCTGAACTGCAAGCCACAGAGGAGGAGAAAAACAAATTGGAATCTGGGTTGACCAACGGCGATGAGCCCATGGACCAGGATCTCTCTGTTGTTCCCACCAAATGCATCTGCAGTGTCGAAAATCTTGAGATTAGGTCAGTGATCCTTTAAATCCATCCGTGACAAGAGCGCCGTAGGTTTAAGTTGCTTCATAAATTGCCACTAGAGCTGATCAGAGGCCAGCGGTACTGCGCTGTGGTGCGTTGGATGGCCTCCGGGTGCGAATGAGTGTAACCGCTTGAGTGTCTGCTCAGCACATCTCTCCTGCATAAAGTCCTCTTCTCTGTGCTGCTATTAAACAATGTTTGACAAATCAGCAGTGTTGAAAAGCTTTATCCCGCCTGCCTCCTTCTACAGAGCGAGGGTGACCTACATCGATTACGAAGGTCGCTCCGATGGCGACTCCATCAAGAAAATTATTACTCAGATGAAGCCCAGACAGCTGGTGATCGTTCACGGGCCGCCAGAAGCCAGCCTCGACCTGGCTGAGTTCTGCAAGGCTTTCAGCAAGGACATCAAAGTCTACACACCCAAACTGCAGGAGACTGTAGACGCCACCAGTGAAACACACATCTACCAGGTCAGCTTCACACTTTCTAATTGAGCCGAGAAGTTAACTGTGACAAGGTTGATTTCTTTAGCCATGATTATAGCTAAAGCATAAATGCAGCCTCCCATGACAGACCAGTGTTTTCACTGTGTCTCCTCTTTAAAGGTGCGGTTGAAAGACTCCTTGGTGAGCTCCCTGCAGTTCTGCAAGGCCAAAGACACGGAGCTGGCCTGGATTGACGGCGTGCTGGACATGCGCGTGGTGAAGGTGGACACCGGCGTCATGCTGGAGGAGGGCGTGAAAGAGGAGGCTGAGGACGGCCAGGAGCTGGCCATGGACGTCGCCCCCGATCTTGGCATCGACCACAACGCCACGGCGGTGGCAACACAGCGTGCCATGAAGAATCTGTTCGGGGAGGACGAGAAGGAGCTGTCAGAAGAGAGCGACGTCATTCCCACGCTGGAGCCACTGCCTCCACACGAGGTTAGGCGGACAGCACTTCATAGCCAAGCTGTTGCAGTGATACATCATTAAGATAACAGATTATCTCCACCCTGTTTAGAATAATAATTAGTGTTTGATATGTTTTTTTTCTTCCACTGAAAAATGTATTCACCTCATTCTCCCTAATTGAAAAATCCAGGATCTATGAATATGCAAAGATTTTCATTTCAAGAGTGTAAGTGCTGGTCACAAGAGGTCTCTGATTTCACAGAGAAGCACATTCTCAGTGTGCGCACGCTAATGGATTCAAGTTCCTCCATCACACTTGCATAAGTTACACACTGGACCGTGATTGGCTTCCAAACTAGTTTTGATGTCCCAGAATAATGCTCGTAAGAACACACCTTAAGGTCAGCGGATGGATGTGAAAACAGCCTTTTAGTGTCAAGCATACATCTTTCTGCAGAGTGAAGCTCAAACATGCAAATGAAGCAACAATAAACAAAACACACTTGTGAATGGAGAAGTTTTTTCTCCCAGTATGTGTCCACAAGGGCGTGTAAGCAGTTCAGACATCCCTGAGTCTAACCGGCGCTCGCTTCATTCCTCCCTCCAGATTCCAGGGCATCAGTCGGTGTTCATCAACGAGCCCCGCCTGTCTGACTTCAAGCAGGTCCTGCTGAGAGAGGGCATCCAGGCCGAGTTTGTGGGAGGAGTGCTGGTATGCAACAACATGGTGGCCGTCCGCAGGGTAAGCGTTCTTCCCACGGGCTCAGCGAGCGAGCTGTCCTTCAGCTCCCTGCAGTACTAGTCACCTCGACAGGGAAAGCAGCCAGCGCAGAGGACACATTGAACCAAAACCACGCAGTCCAACTGTCGAGCTTCTGGTTTGATTCCATAATGATTAATTATATTTAAGGCGATGTGCAAAGGAGTTGATATGTGTATAAATTCAATGAAATTGAAAGAATGTAGAATCAAAGGATCTGTACGAATGCATTTGGCTCCTCACAAGAAATAGATTCAGTCACATCTCCAGTGTGACACATTCAGCCTCTCCCTTTGTTTGATGATGGATTGCGCATCCCGAGCCATCAGCGCTGTTCAGAGCAGCAGGCAACTTGTTTCAGATGTAAGAAATACAAGTGGAGTCCAGAGAAGCAGAGGCAGGAGGCTGTAGATATATTGTGTGTGGAAGTCTTCTGATGTGTGTTAGCTGGTGTTGGCAGTGAACCAAAATATGATTGTTAGCTTTGCAGTTAAGTGGTGTTGTTTACAGTGGAATATAGTGTAGGTATTGTGGTTTGACTGGCAGGATTAAGTGTTGTATTTACGAACACAGTCAGATAATATAACATTAAAAGACTCAGGTTAATCTTGGAGATGAAATCTGATTGTTCAGAATGTCACAAAACCTATCAGTTTGATAGTTTTATTTCTGTATTAAGCCGAAAATGACAAAAAACAAGTGAGGTTCTGGATGGTTCGGGGTGAAGCTTTATTTATTTACATGTTATAAAATACTAGTGCTTAACACAAACTGGAACATTAAGCGCAAAGAGAAACAAATACAGCCTGTCTAAGTAGGATGAAAAACCCCAGCGGCATATGAAAACATCTCACCTCAGAAGAAACACACACACACAAGAAAAAGAATCACAGGCAGAACTTAAGAACTAAAGTAAAAGGAAAAGTAGGAGCGAGCCAAGATACCAACAACAAAATGCATAATTGACAAGAACTTAAAATAGACGCAACCCAGAAAATAAAATCAAAGAGAACAGAGACTGTTAAAGGAGTGTGTGTGCATGCGCGCGTGTGCACGCTATTTAAATGGGAAAACTGGAGGTGGATTGCTTCATTAGACATTTAAATCCCAAGTCTGTGAACGTCTGCGGGAACCAACTGGAAGCACGTTTATTTATGGAGGTCGGCTGTGCAGAGCTTGTGCGTCAGTGTTGAACAAAGTGTTTATGAATTCCATGCGTGGACCCTCATGACCTGCGCATCTTTGTGCTCTTTGTCCAGACGGAGGCCGGACGCATTGGCCTGGAAGGCTGCCTGTGTGACGACTACTACAAGATCCGGGAGCTGCTGTATCAGCAGTACGCCGTGGTATAGCAGCAGCAGCAGCAGCAGCAGGAGGAGGAGGAGGAGGAGGAGGAGGACGTGCTGCAGACGAGCAGACCACAGCAATACAGAGACAATCCTCTACGAGGACTTTACCCAGAGGAGCAGAGTGTACCACACTCAGGCTACCTCTGCCTCAGGGGCGGCTCCAGCTGTTTCACTGCAAACCTTGTTGTACATTTTCCCTTTTATAGTTCTTTTCCAGATAACCTTTTTTTTTGTACTGTTAGTTCACCTCCACTAAGCGAGAGGCAGATGCTTTCCCCTGGACTGACCTCTCTGTGTGGACAGACTCCTATTCCTACAACTCCTACTGTACAGTAGCATCTGACGCACTGGATGGACTAAAGGATGCGTTTCCCCTCCGATTCTGTCATTAAAACCAGTCTTTTTCAAATACGCATCACTGTTGAAGGTTTGTCTGGGGTGTCCATTGTTAGAGCAGGGTGCTGAATCTCAGCACTTTACGAGGACTGACCAAAATGTGACCGAAGCATCAAGTATCAAAAGTTGGCATCGCACTCTTGGCCCAATTCTTAAACTCTGTCAGAGTTCGCTCATTCAATACTCCTCGTATAATAGACACAGCAGTTTCTTCTGTAGTGAGTAGTAAATAGAAATGGAAGACAACTGTAATTATCCCATCCATCTGTAAAGTCGTGTACACGCCATGGACCTACTTTTTTGTTCCATTGTTGGAATTTTTTGGTATTTAGTGGATATATTTCACATTATTAGACTAGATTGCACACTCAAATGAGGTGATAGAGGATAAATGTGTTGCACTCTATAGTGAAACCTCAGTCTTTTTGAAGTGTTCTTTGATAATATATAAATATATCATTTGAAACTGCATTTAATTTATGCAAACTTATGTATGGCTGCTTGTGCAAAGACAGCATTTATCACATTTTTATAGAGTTAGTAACCTTGTAAGAGACATAAAAAATATTCAAAATCAGAGCAGCAAAGGTCAAAGTATGCAGAGGTTTAGCTCCTACTAGAGGCCAAGTTATAGAAAAAAAATGCAGCATACATTCAGTAAAGGATTTGGTGTCTCGAGCCCAAAGGGAGATAACCCTGATGACATCAGCAGAGCAATTTTCCTCAAGTAAACTGATCTTCATGTGTTAAACTGCTGGAAGTCCCCTTAAATGCATTCGAGTTTGGTGCATTTTAAACGGTTAATATTCCTCAAACGATGGCACTGTATCTCTACCAACAGTACCCATCCGTATTCAGTGTGATGTTGTTACTGTTTTTGCACGTGCTGTTTGTTTATCACCACGCAAGATTTACTGCCCACTAGGTCAGCTAGTTACTGCAGTAATGGAGACATTTTTCAGCCGTATCCACCTGGCCTCTGAATAGCCGTATCAAATCTGCCCATGCAGCAGGACCATCTGGAATACAGTGGTGCGGTGACATTGTCCCTGAAGTGATAACTGGGATTGAATGTAATTCAGCCTGCTGTGTAGTGAGCTAGCATTACCGTTCTTCACTTTATATTTTAGGCAACTGTCTCCCGCAGCAGAAAAAAAAACTGTTTACCTCTGTGGCTGTTTGTGACAGGCTAAAAAATAATGAAACGGTTCAGCAGTTTGTTTTCTTATCTTTTTCAGGCACACATGGATATACAGCCTCACCTCTGCTGTGCTTCAGCGAGGTCTAACCGGTGTATTAGAAAGTTGGGTGATAAGAGGGGATGTTGCTGGCGTTGAGGACGGAGGGGAGGCGCGGTGTCATAGCCGGAGAGATGTGTCCGCTGCAGCCGTGGTGGCACATTGACTCGGTTGATTACGTTTGCAGCGTTGTGTGAATCCCCAGGGTAGATCCTTAACACAGGCAGCTGCGGAATGCCACTTTTATGGATATACACAAACAACTGCCCCCCCGCCCCCTCCCTGGCCCTCCACACAGGCACACACACACACCTCCCTGCCTCCCCACAATTCCTCTTCATCATCTCCAACTCTCGACATCACATGTGCATCATTGTGGTGGAGACTCCTCCTACACTGATAGCCTGTTAAGCAATCACAGGGGGTTCACACACACACACACACACACACACACACACACACACACACACACACAGAGTCATCTTTCCACCACTTTTGGGGGCATTACATACACTTACACTTCATTCACTCTAAAATTAAATAATGTACTCGCTCTCCTTATGGGCACAAAACAGAAGTCCACATAAGGGCAGTGAGTCCCTGCAAACAGATTTATATCCCCACATTGAGAGTAATACATATGCACACACACACAAGTAGGACAGTGAAGGCAGTGTTAGACAGAGTGTGTGTGTGTGGGGGGGGTGATCATGCACATGGCTGGAGGAGTTAGACTTGAGCACGGATGGCTGGCTGACGTGCAGGCCTGTTTTTATACAGTTGCATAACATACAGTTTTGCACTTTAGAAACATTAAATTTTAAATGCTCTTTTTTAATCCGTAGCTCACACACACACAGAGACAGAGACACACACACACACACACACACACACACACACACAAACTTTCATGTCCAGAAACACATCAATGAGGCCTTTATTTATTTCTTCCACCCCCCACCCCCCAGTAACCTGTGACAGACAGAAGCTGAGTGAGAGATAGAGAGCTGGAGTGGAGATGAGGAGGAGAGAGAGGAGCTCTTCTGTGCCACAGAGCATGCCAACCCTGCCCAGTCACTGCATTTCATTTTGATAATTGACCGAGAACGCCAGAAATGTCCATCAGCTAATCCTCTTAGCTTTCATAATGCTGACTCTGTCACAGAAGCCCCTGTTTTAATGTAACGAGCAGCTAAGCCCAGAGCACAGGGCAGAGTCGCCCTGGGGCGCTGAGGCCGCTCTGCCCCCTGGAGGCCAGCGAGAGATCTGCTCTCAACTCAACAGGTGCCCCGCCAATCTGTCGGACCACAAATCAAATCATTAATCCTGAACCTGGCTCCAGGGTGACCACCCCTCTGCCTCTCACACTGTACTCGCTGGCAGGAAGCTGTGCTCAAACAGGAGCATCTTGGTCGTGTGTAGCCATTCATCTGTGTGGATTGGAGGATGAATGAGTTTAATCCCTTTTGAATTCCCGGTCTACTCACTAAGCAGACCACTTAATGCCAATGACATCAATGTAATAATGTGAAAAGGGGACGGATTTCTATGAAACCTCACAATATTCAAACATAACATAAGGCACAAAAATCCCATGATACCCGGCTCTAAAAATGGAACTTGGCCTCGCCACTCTGCCCAAATGGACATCATGTTGAAATTTCTGGAGCTTTATTACTGTTGTTGTACAAGCTGAAGCACAGGTTGTTAATGAATACAAAGCAGTCCTTTGATATAATGACAGTTTCTAGGTATTTAAAAATGTGTAACAGCATATTTTTTCTGAAACATTAACCATTGAGAACATTATAAATTATAAGACTATTCAATATTTTAACACTCAAATTAACATCAAAATAATAAAAAAAATTAAACTAAATTAAAATAAAATTTCTGTCTTTCATTGTTGTCATATCATTCGCACGCTGATTGAATCAATTCAGCTAAAGTAAAGTGAGCTTTGTACAGTTGCTTCAGGTTTACTTGTGAGTGAACCACTCCTAATAACAGCAAAAATAGCAAATTTAGGCTATTTATTGGTGTGACAATGCTAGTGGTGTAAATAAGTATCTTATCTTGACATTTATTGAAATAAAACAAGGTTTTTATATTTTTTACATTCTGGTGACATCACATGAATGTAGCTACAAAGAGCGGTCAGGTGATTAGCTTAGCTTAGCTTAGCTTAGCTTAGCTTAGCATAAAGACTGGAATCAAGGCCAGCTAACCTCACTCTGTCCAAAGTTAAAAATATAATGCTGTGAGTTAAGACCGAAGACAGGTGGATTTTCGAAGAGCGTTCAAAGTCAATGGAAGACGTGACGACACAAGAGGAGAAAGGAGAGCGGCTGGAGGGAAATAACAGGACGAGCTGGAGTTTCTGGTGAGCTCTGAGATCAGTCGTAGTCAAGCTGTCTAAGCTAAACACAGCCATTCTCCCACACTAAGACAATTTCTGCTGCTAGCTAGCTTAAAGCTAACGTCTGCACAGTTGGTGTATTGGCTGTTTGGAACAAATGAACACAAATAGTCCAGTTAATTAGTGAGGTTTAGAGGTGCTTGTATCTTTGAACAGAGCTAGGCTAGCTGTTTTTCCCCCTCTTCCAGTTTTTATGCTAAGCTAAGTACCTCTGTGATAGTTAGCACACATTGGAATGATACTGATCCCTCATCTATGTCTTAGTGAACTATTACAATACAGATACAAATCTGTTTGTGTACAATATTTCGAATCTAAAAGTCATTTCTTTATACTCTGGGAAGCAAGCTGAAACTGCCCGTTCCCCTTCCTGTTTTTAGCCTTTTCATTTCCTCCCTCAGGCTTTCCCACACAACACATCTTAATTCCCCTCTAGGCCCCTGCTTGCTTTTCCTCCATCTCTTCCCTAATTCCTGTCCCTGTGGGTAATCCATGTGTGCCAGCATCTTCCTGTGGTAATGGTCCTTCAGTAAAGCAACCACTTTTGCCCACCCGCTCTTCAAGATACACATTAAAAGGCAGTGTTGAGCAGGAATCCTGAATTACAACATTACGTAGGTGATCCTCTTATGCAACCTGCTCTTCACACCCGTCCACAAAGCGGGCATGCTCACGAGCGCAAATCCACGAAGGCACTCGCTGCCAGATTATCCGCAGTCCACAATACTGCAGCTGCCATTTTTCCTTTTTGATGAAACAATGGGTTTTGTTGGACGCATTCGTGGCTGTGACTGATCCTGGCTGGCTCTCTGGCACAGACATGAGGATGACTTAGCGATCATGTGTATGTGACTGGATATTTGGGACAGATCACATGAGATTGTTTTGCTTGGCTTGTGTACAAACAGCACATTCTTCTCCCCCCAGAGCAAAACAACCTGACCAGTTGGTTGTCCGTAACTTGAGGCGATGCAGGGAATAGGATCAGGAAACACGCTCTTGGATGAGGGCAGTATCAACCTCTTAGCAAACTGCATTCTGGCTGACATGTGGTTCCAGCCAGTCAGCAGAATGCAACCTGGCTGGCCTGCTCTTTCTGCTCAGCACATCAGAGGTAACCGGCCCTATCTGATGTGACATGGCTGACACCGCCTTGAGAGCTGTGAGCAGGCCCTGCCGATGATTAATTCAAGCTCAGAAAACACGATGAGGATTAGCTCTCTCTGTGTTTACCCCTGCAGACGTCTCTCCTAAACTCAGGATGCCTCTCTGGCATGACACAGGACCGTGTAATAAGGCTGAATCATCCGCAGTGAACAATGTTGATGTGAAAACGAGTAGAGGCCAGGCCGAGGAGTGTGAATCCAGAGAAGTGACTCAGCACTACAACTGTTTCTCTTCGTGCAGTTCAGTTTAGATGCCAGCACTTTGAGTGGTGGCCTCGGATGGCCAAATCAGTCTGCTTGCTTTAACTTGTAGCGCAACACAAATGAGGTTTTGCTGCATCAGACAAATGCAGATAGTGTCAAAATATTCTTTTAAGTCCCCTAAAGCTTTCTGTTACATTCTCTGTTGAGGCAAATTCGAGCCATCTCCTGCCAAATGATAAGCTTGATTCCAGAGCGGTGGACTTGAGACTTGAGCCGGATTTAAGTCACAAAAATGGTGACTTAAAACTTGATGGCAGTGACAATTTAAAGGGCCATCTGTTCGCTTTCTTTGGAACCACGTCACAGTCTGCATCAGCACATGGACAGCCAAGACAGCCGCTGTGATCTTTCCCTCCTCTGTAGGTTCCACCCAGGGCTCCATGGAGGGTGCCCCAGGGCAATTAGCTGCTGACCCCTATTATTCCCACTCAGACATGTATAATGAATATACATCATGTGAGAATCATCTGAATTAACAAGGGATTTAAAAGTAGATTTTCATTTAGTACCCCGTCTACAAGACTGACCTCTGGATTATGTAATATGCAGATGTCACCTTTAAACTGCTGTGACTACAGTTTATCATGTGCTTTAAATGGTGCATACAGTATCACCAAACAAATTTGCCATTAGCAAACTACCACAAACACCACATGGTGATACTGGATCCTTCAGAACCCCTGAGTTTCTGGGGCCTCAGGGCAGTTGCCCACTTTGCCTGGTTGGTAATTCAGCCTTTGTTTTTTTAACCCTGAAGTCTCTTCATGAAACCTTAAGGAAAATTAAGCAAGTGGACCTTTGAGTTGAGATGGCTTTGCCACACATGCTGCACCATGTCAATGGTAACTATTCAAAAACCTGAAAGACTGAAAACTGATTTTCAGTTTAGTTGTCGACCATATTGTCCGCCCAGAGAATTCAGTGTTTGCTGCTGCTGTTTACTCTCCTCCAGACGTCAAGAGCTGTATGAGGTCATCAGCTGGCACATGAGAAAACAACCAGATGGTATTTGTATTGTAGATGTTGACTTTAATCAAACAGACCTCAGAGCTGTTTTACCTAAATTCCACAAGCATGTTAACATCACCACCGGGGGAAGAAATACCCTGGACCACATTTACATGAACATTCCTGAAAGCTACAAAGCTCGACCCCTAGCACTCTGGACTTGAGTAGCACACTCTGAAAACTGGACAGTTCAGATTTATGCTCATATCTCCCCCATTGTAGTGCTTAACACCAGTGCCCCCCAGGACTGTGTGCTCAGCCCCCTGCTGTTCCCACTGTACACCCACGACTGCATCGGTACCCATCTACAGAGCGTCAGTAATGTCAGTGAGGTGCCTGTGAAGAGCCAAACAGATGCTAAAGGACAATACCCACCCCAGCCACAGCCTCTGCATCCTGCTGTCTTCTGGCAAGCGATACAGAAGTATCCACTGCCGTACCACAGGACTGCAGAGCAGCTTCTTTCCTCAGGCTGTGAGACTCAACTCATCCTCTGTACTCCAGCATAAAAACTAGTTCATTTTTCTGGCTTATTATTTATTCATTCATTTATGTAATTTTTGTTTACTGCATAGCATTAAGGGAGTACAACTAGCATTTTGTTACAGAACGCTGTATTGAAAAATGCTAAATAAATTAACTGTACTTTGAGTTATCCTATGAAGACTTGTGACCTTGACTGAGCCTTTAAAGGGCAAGCCATCGATTTGCACTTTCATCAAGTTGCGGGATTTACAGGAGACAGATTAAAAAGGAATGATCAAATCTGATGCAACAGTACTCAAAAACACTGGATTCTACATTTCCTACAATGCAATAGCATCTTTAGTTAGACCCTCTAAATACCCACATTTTCCAAGCTCTACCCCCGCGTTTGTAACTCAGGCTTCCTGTTAAAAATTTGATGTCTCAAGCATCAGAGATGTTTTTTTACAGGCTTCCAAAAGTTCCCTCCAGAAATTATACAACTGTTTTCACAGGCTGAGCAGTAATCTTCATGACAAGTTGACTCGTCTCTCTGTGTTGAATCGGTGGAGTGCTACTTTCAAAACATTTCTGATAACTTTTCCATCAAAAAGCACGTTCCAGTCCTCGTGCCTGCTTATGAATAACAACACTATGACATTAACAACTCCTACTCACCCTCCTACTACACAGTGCCTATAACTTTTGTGTCCAACATGGAGGTGTGCGGGGTGATGAAATCACACAGCAGGGAAATCTAGTGGCTCACTGGCTTTATTGCACACCCCTCCACCCCCGATGCTCCAAGTGAATGAAGTGAAAGAACTCACCCTCACTTGCCCTCTGCCTCAGAGTACTGCTGGCTGTATTAATACAAACTTTGTAGCCTGTCTCTGCAACTCCGATGCTATCTTCCCAGAATGAATGGCTGCATGCTTCTGCTGGCATAACCTCTGTGGCCAGTCTCAATGGGACACTCCGCTGTTCTTTGCAAGGGGAAAAAGGTTGCTCTTTGCCTGCCCACCCTTCTTTTTCATCTCTGCAGACAAAAGAATAATGAAGTTATTTATGTGCAGCTCATTACAAAAGGCTAAGTCTCCCTCAGACGCAGCCAATCTCTTTCCTCTGGCCACTGTCCGTCGTTAGGCAGCAGAGCGCCCAAAACGGTGAGACCTTCATCCAATTTCACACCGTCCTGACGCTCAAATGCATAGAACCGTTCCAAAAAGTCTAATTGGTGTCTTGGGCCCAGGGGATGAGGGTGATGTTTTGATAGGTGAACTGCAGCTTGGAGGAGGGAAGTAAGAAAAGTGACAAAAAGATTTGGTTGAACTAACTGAGGTAGTCACCAGAATAATAAGAAAGGAGCAGCAGCTTGGAAGCAATTAACATAAAAGTAAAAGAATATGTGGCATGCTGAGATATTTCATCAGACGTGCTGAAGAGACATTTTATTCTACGGTAGCAGAAGCGTATTTACAATAAGTTGGTCCACATTAACATTTTGCATGTGGAAAGGGTGGACAAAATAATGTGAACACCCTGCAATATAAAGCACTCCAATGCAGCGCCACAAACTAGAGCATCAAACTGAGCATGAAAGTACATCCTTGTCCTTGAAACAGTAAGTTAGCAGCAAACTCTTAAATCAAGGCCCTTTCACGAGCCTTTTCTGCCTTTTTCAACCACATCTCATGATCTTCTTCAGCAACCTCAAATATGACCATAAAGGTGACTAATTTTGACCATAAGCTAATAAAGGAAACACATTTCTACTGCATTGGCTTGCATAATATACTGCATAAGTGTCCATTGCATTTTGTTCACCCCGTGTAGCTACTGAATTAATACACCTAACATGTGAGTAAAGGCAGTCAGAAGCCGCCTACTGCACACCACCCTGGCACTTATCATGTGTTATGAAACTGAGGTTTTTGAGAGATAAAGAAATAAATCAGAGTCAGCAGGAGTGGACACATAAATATACTGTTTTCTAACAGTATTTCATGCTGTTACAGTATACACACACCGTATGAATCCTAATGTTTGGTACTGTCTGGGGTTGACTGAGCTGACTTATGTTGTTGACAGCTGTATGGGTGTATGGGCTCTTTCATGTCCTGGAAGATGAAGACAGCAGTGCAGGAGATGACTTCCGCCTCCAGAATACACAGATTAGACTCTCTGTTGCTCATCTCTGCCCTGTTTACTCTTCACACCTGAGCAGGCATACAAATAAACCTGCAGTGCTTCCACAGAATGCTCAACACTCGTGATTAATATTTTATTTTTCCTGCAGCTCACCGAGGAGCTTATGCAAGGAGTAAAATCAGCGGGTCTCCAGAGACATTTCCTGTGCGTGTGCGTGTAGACCGAGCTCGTACTGTACTGTTAGTAACAGCCGTTGGCGAAAGTGGGCTCGGCAATCGCTGGCAGGTTGAGAAAAATGAAAGGGAGCGAAGCTGGAGATATTTCTCCTCCATCTGTTTACTTGCTTCAGATAATTAGCAAAATACTGTATTAGTTACAATGCCAGCAGTGATTAATAGACAGTGCCATGCTTCTGTCTTTGGCTCAGTGTCACCTTGTCATTTCTATCCAGCACAAACATACCTCAGCAGAATCAGCCCTACTTATACTGTACACGGGATATCCCAGCACTGTGTAGCTATTGTGCAAACGCTCCAGAAGGACATACTGTATTCCCACTGCCCTTTTCTCCCTCTGTATCATCTAAACACTGAGAATTTAAAGCTATACTCAGAATAATGTCACAGTTTTCGAATTGTTACTTGAATTACAAAGATATGTTTTCTGATCAGAACTTGAAAGAGACAAGACAAAACGGACTTGGGAAAGGTTTGGGTTGAAATAAGCTCTTTGTTAAGGTTAGGAAACCTTCACTGCCATGGTGATAACCATAAGGTTAGAATCCAACAGTGATGATTAGTAGGAAATGAAAAAGTAGTCTTCTGTGTTAAAGGCATTGTATTGAACCGTTGACAAGGACTTTGTCACTCTATAATAACATCCAGTCAGTCAACTCTTTGTCACTTGATCATTAACTTATGTCACTGCTGCTACCACTGATGCTGGAGTTTCTCCTGGGAGAACAGAGAACAGATGGAGTTTGCTCAGCTGTCATGGAAATGCAGATGTTCAAATTTCCATTTTTAATCCTCAAGGCAAGACTTTGTGACTTTTGTTCAACAGAACATCTTGTGGCCACAAGTTGCAGCATACTATACAGCCCTAATTCCAAAAGAGTTTGGACGCCGCGTGAAACGTAATTAAAAACAAAATGCAGTCACTTGCAAACAAAGTTGTAGAGTCTGCAGGGAAAAAATGGAAACCTGAACATCTACAATGTCATGACAACTGTGCAAAATCCAGTTGCTGATGGATGATTAAGCGATCCTTGTGCTAAGATTGTTTTCCTCAACCGCTGTTTTCAAGGTCAAGAACCGACAATGTGCCCAAAAAAAACAAGACTGTTCCTCTAGCAGCTTGCAGGAGGAACTTAATGAGACTTTCTGGGTAATTTCAGTCCTTCAGTGTTTCAGATTTTGTACCTCACCATGCTGTAGTTATGTGTTATCATAGAAAATAGAAGGAGCTGATTCTCAATCGAGTGCCACAGACGAGTTTTTCAGCTTAATTCTGTACATCAGCATTTCATACAAGCCTCTGACAGCATCAAGAACCTACAGTGCTTTGTATAACTGGAACATATTGTCAGTACATCCAAACACCTACAGTAGAGTTTGCATTGAAAAAAAAAATGTCCACAATTACAAAAACACAATGTGAACTTGTATGGCCCTTAAAGACTGTATCTTAATCACTTTATTAAATGAATAAACCAAATGAATCATCGCAGCAACAATGGAGTTGGGTGCTTAAATGAGCAGCGCTGAGTCAAACGACAATTGCTGTGCAACACTCACACAGATCGTTGTTAACACCCTTGACATCGTCTCATTAGTGATCTGCAGTGCAAGGACATGACACATGCTTGGCATTTGTATCAAACAACACATTTACTTTGCACTGACTGCTCCTTTTGACATCTGCCCACATTCAAACACTCTTACAACGCAAATCTCTCACTGTCTGCCTGCAGCTAAAACCACAGTTCACACAGGTTATTATCTCTGGTGCAGATCAGCCGCCGTCCGCTGGGTCCTGCAGACGGCAAAGGAGGCCATGTGTGTATGTTTGACCAAGCCATGGAGTGTAAAGCAGTGGCTAAATCTCTGTAAGCAGGCCCTGGCATTGCTCCCCAATTGCCTGCCTGCTGTGTGGGCAGGGGCCTGGAGGGGACTAATCCCTTGGCATGGGCACGGGTCACACATGTTGACGTTTTTGTGTGTGTTTGTGCGTGTTCATGCAGAAGACCCAAGCTGCAGGATAAAGGCGAGACCTGGCGACAGATTCCGAAAACCCCGACTAATAACCTGCAACGCCTTTCATGCTTAACTAGCAGCCTTCACACAAAATCTTGGCTGTTCCTTAGAGATGGAGGGTAATGTTTTTGGAGGTCTGCCTCGTACTGTACCGACAGGGACAGTCCTGGTCTTACATAACCTTGGTCTGCAGGAGATTGCGTCGGAGTGTGAGTCCTTTGACCTTTACATGCTGCTCGGTTTTTGCTTAAGTGGGCAGCAGCGGTGGCTGTGAAAGTTGACATGCTGCTTCAGCCTTCTCTACCTATGCGTGTAGATGACGACGGGGTCAAGGCAGCTTTGCTGTCTGTTACGTTGGCAGCTAAGGTGACCCACAGCTGTCCTGGTGGCAGTAAGAGCAGCTTCTGCTCTGCAGCCTCGCAAGTCCACCAACAGTTGGGCGTGCTGTTTGTCATTTCAAGACAAGGTAGATCGTTTGACACTTTGGGGAAGCTGCTTATTCTCTTTCTTGCAGAGCATTGGATGAAAAGATTGATATCAAGTCTCTCTGATAAATTTAAAGCTACAGTCAGTTTGTTAGCTTAGCGCAAAGACAGGACATGGGGAAACAGCTAGCTTGGCGTGGGTAATAAAACCCAACCAGCAGCTCTAAAGCTCACTAATTAACATATTGTATCACATTTGTTGTGGACAAGATGTAAGTGCACCTGGCCAAGAAATAATCCAGCACATTACTGTCTATAATATGGCAAATTGTTTGTTTTTACAATCGGGTTTTTGTGCGGATTAAACAAATAAGCTTTGGAGGTGCTGGTAGGCAGATTTTCTGAGCCAGGCTAGCGGTTTCCAGTCTTTATGCTAAACTAAGCTAACTGACTCCTGAATGTAGCTTTATATTTAAGATGACAGACACGAGAGTGGTATTGATCTTCTCATCTTGTGACTCCCTAAGAAAGTGAATAAGTAAATTTCCCCAAATGTGTTCATTTAAAGCTTTTGTAAGTGGAAACATCATGTGCTTTCAACTGAATGGGCCAAACTACTGTATTAAAAGCTCAAGAATGGGAAGTGGCCTAATGATTCCCTGAGTCTATAAATACAGCTGTGTGATAACAGAGGAACTCTGCATTAGAGAAAACAGCAGGGCCTTTCTTACCAACACTGCTGTAAATTATAATCTATTAGCGAGAGTTATCAAACAAACAGCTTTGAATGTCTCTCTTCTCTGTGTTGTGGGAGGAAACAGTTCTGGAAAAATAGATAAGAGAGATAATATCTTGGAAACATCCAGTCTGTTTCCTAACCACAACATTAAATTACACTTGAATCGGCCATCATAAAAGCTGGCGTCCGATATCAAAGTGTTGCATCCTTTCACATATTGATCTTTCCATGCAAGGTACGCCTGAGAGTCCAGGGAATAAAACTGCCCAATTACTCTCTGTAACACAGCCACAATCATTAAAAAAGTGACAGCTCCAGGTGATGACAGCTAACACCAAATAATAGGTGAGCAATGACGCCTGACCTTCAGAAATCACATGCTATGAAGTCTCCAGAGCTCTTGAGTCCTCAGCAGCCTGCATGGGCGACACATTTACAGGACTGCCAACCATCAAACAGTAATTAGGGGTGTAGTGGAGGCGAAATCCAGCTCGTCTCAGCGTTATAAGCTGACGTATTCATTTATGGAAAATTCATTTGACACGTAAATGTAGTGAAGAGAGGCCCTTTCATATTAATGCTTTTCAGAATATACAGAACGATTGATTTTTCTCAGTATAATGCTAATTGTTTGGCTCTGGCTGCACTGACTGCAGGACTTATATCACCCACATTTAATTTACTACAGCCACAGTGACATAAAGGTCCCCATTACATTATTCAGCTCTAGTATGCACAGGTCTGTTTGTGTGAAGCAATTTTCTGAAGGGCATGACGCATAAACCATTGCAATCTTGGCAAAAACAGCCTTCAGGCAATGAGAAATTATTTCATGGCATAAGATTTGTGCCTGAAGATCTATAACCTCAATTATTCAGCATGATATCAATTGAGGATAGCAGGTGACTTGTAGGCCGGTTATTAAAGGGGCTGTGCTCGGGATCCAGAAAGATATTGGATTTGGTTTCATAACACACCGGTGTTTGGTGTGTCGGGCTTGTTTTGAGTAACATGATAGGGCTTGCCTCGTCGCGCAAATCCAACCCCACACGTTTGATCTCGACGCACAAATAAGGTGACATTTTCTTCCCACGGGGACCAGGTGATCCACGGGCAGCTGTCCGGAGGTGTCAAGGTGGAGAGACCAGAGGTGGAGGAAGGAGAAGCGTGATTTTGTCTTTGATGGCTGTTTGCACATGCAGCCCTCGGGAAAGTTAAAGGGGCCCGGTCTCAGTGAAGTGGACGCAGAGCGCATGGTAGCAGAGCAGCTGATGGTCCTCGCTCATGAGCACGGCTTTTCTGCACTGAGAGGGATTCGCGTGAAGGGGGAGGCGCCCGAGCGAGCCGACCGCTGCCCGAATTCAACAATTAACCTTGATGAACGCAGATTGGTTTCACCTAACAGGCGCACGTGCGTGGAGTGGAGCAAGTCCATGTTTGTGTCCGGACACTGACGCATTTTATGCCAAACACACGGATCGAGGATATTGCAGCGGATGTTTTTTTTTTTTTCTTTCTTTCTTTTTTTTTTTTTTTTCCACGGGACAGGATGCGTGTTGCAATGGAAGCCCGTCCGATACTCATCCTCTTGCAGAATCCGAATTCAGGAACATCGCAGATTTGATTTGGACACCTATATCGGAATTTGACCGCCGTGTCATTGCTTAGTCTTGCAGTCCCAGCAGCTGAAAAGCGTCTTCTTAGCGGCAGCAGACGAAAAAAAAAAAAAAACAACAACTGTCCGCTTCACTACTCTTCATCTGCGCCCTGGACGGCTTGAAATGAGGACCACATCCCGGCTGTGTTGCGTGTGAAGAGGCAAGCGGGGTTTCTTCGGCTCTCAAGGACGCAACAGAAAAAAGTGGCCGCCGGCCGAGCTGCGAGCCATGGAGCGGGACGACACCGACACCGCGAGCGCGTCCAAAAAGACAATAATTGCGAAGATATTTAAAGTTCGCAAGAGGAGGGAGATGCTTTTCGTTCAGGTGTGCTTTATCTGCAGTGTCCTCTTCGTGGCGTGGAGCATGTCGGCGCTGTTGACCAAGACAGGTGAGTGGGGAGAGACCGCTGAGATGCACCGGGGCACAGGGAGCTGAGGACGGAGCAGAACGCTCGGAAATCTGCAGTGAAATCATGCACCCACACGCACATCAGTTCATTGTAATTGTAGGGGCACCTCTCATCGATCAGAGACAAACCAGTGTGCTTTAATGTCAAGGGCACGGGCTCAAAGCATTATATTCGGTTGGATTTTCAAATAGGAGCCAGGTTCCTATCCAAAATGCGTATGCGTTGCCGCTGATTTTCTACCCATTTAGATGAAGTGTGCATTAAAATGCTGCAAACACATGGATGCGTTCGGTGTTTGTGGCCCATCACCGTAGAAAAAAAGTCAGCTGCACATGTTATTGTCAGGTCACAGCACATTTTATCTCAATGTTGGAGTATACATGCGTCTGTTTGTCCGCGTATGCCGCAGTGTGCGCGCCTTGGCAGCGGCACGTTTTTAATTTTCAGCCTCATAATCACGGCACACGCACGCTTCACGCTCCACATGCACGCAACGATCAAGTCACCGAACCCAGATGGAACACAATTAGGTTCTGGTTTGTTTGCGCGTTGCCCTTTTCGCCCCAAATGTGCAGCTTTTCTTTCTTTCTTTTTTTTTTTTTTTTTTTTGGCGCCAGACGCATCGTCGGTCACACTACACCGGAGCTCAGGATCGTGGTTAATGCTGGCATCATCGCGTGTGGCCCGGGGCTTCACACACCATTGCACACACTGGATCACTCTCTAGCATCAGCATCACGCTTCCAGGTTCCGCATGGCCATCGAGGGATGCTGATTTTACGCAGAGGCCCCCGACGATCATTTTGGCCGTGGCGGCGGTGTTAAACGCTGGGCTTGAACGTTGCAATATTCATAGCTGGTGCCCGAGGTGTGCGCTTAGCTAACGACTCAGATGGCTGATCATGCGTGATGCGTGTGATGCCCACATGCAGTCACACACACACATTCACACACTCTCCAAACAACCTACCCTCCCATGCTCACATGTCAAAACTCTTACCTCAGGCCCGTGCAAACGCTGCCACGCAGAGCATCCCACACAGCCTCACACACAGTTATGTAATGTAACGAGCAACCTTGACATTTTGCTGGTGAAGAATGATATCTGACACACCACAGGGATCAGAGGTTAACGAGACAAAACACACCCCGAGGACAATAGTGTTCATGTGAAGGGAACAGAGAGACAGTGTTCAGTGCCAACATGAATTTTGCAAACATTTCCAAACAGAGCGGGGGAGTCTTAACTGCTGCATGCATTTAAATCAGAATTTTTTTGCATGAAAGAAGAGATCTCCCCCCCCCCAAAGTGCTTCTAACCCTAAGCCTCAGCCCCAGACCCTGTCCATCTGCAACCACTTAGGCCACAGGACTGAAAGCGGTTGTAAAGTCACCACAACTAGTGCCTCACTGTAGATCTCGGATGTATCGGGAGTTTTATTAATTACATTAAAAACAACAAGAGGCTTAAAAGATTATTCTGGAATGATATCATACAGACGAGTGCAAATCTCTTATGTCCAAAGGCAGGCACTGGGAGCCAAAGTAAGCCCCCCTCGGTCACTAATGGCTTGCCTTTTTTTTTTTTTTTTTTCATTTAATCAAGTTCGCCTGACCCACACAGTGATTGTCATGTGGGAGCATTTGACAGAAGGCGTTTCTGGTGAATTTTCAGCCTGTTTGACCAGCAGCAGCTGTGGTGGCGGCGATGGTGGGATTTCAAGGTGACATGCACGAGAAGTGCTTGATGTGAGAGGACCAGAAATCCCCCCTGAACCCACGAGACCCAAAGCCCGCCATAATCAGATCTGTCTAATTGAATAGCTGTGGCCTTCTCATCTTTCAGCCATCACAACGGGAGCAAGCATTTGTCATGTCACAGTAAAACCTGTGCCCTGTGTTAGCCACACATTTGATTGATAGCAGCGTGCGGGAGTGTCTATGTGCTGAACGGTCCAGATGGATGGGATTTGATGTACTACTCCTGGGCTACATCTCCATAAAGAGGGGTGGGGCGCAACATGCTGTCATGCATGCTGATCAGAGCTGCGTGGGAGTGGTGGAGCGCTGCACGGGGAACTGAAACAGGTGTTTTCAGAGAGGCAGGGCAGGACTCGGCTCTGACAGGTAGCTGCAGAAGGCTGACGGTGATGGCTGGGAGGCGGGGGCTGTGCTGGAGATGTTTTTGGTAACAGGAAGTGAATGTAAGGGAGGCATGTTCACCGCACGCAGAGAGGTTGATGGATGGTTGTGGTCCATCTCCCTGCTGCTGAGCTGCCTGGACAGACATGGAGGATGACATTACCACTGTGCCATTGCTGCTCGCACTCTCGTCTCCCTCTGTTACTCAGCGTGGTCTGATAGAGGTGTCGCCACAGCCATTTTTAATCTTTTAATTTTTAATGTTTCCGCTCTGAAGTTGCAAGTAGATTTAGTATCTCTTCTCTTTGCAGACTTTCAGGCTGGTGTTATGTGCATACAAACAGTGAAACACACATGAAATGATGATTCATTGTAGGGCCAAAATGAAGCTCCACCAAATTCCAGTGGGTTAATCAAAACCTCCATGTTCTTCACGGCGCTAAAACACCATGGTTATTGAATGTGAAGAATAATAATCAAAGTGAATCACACCCACAACAGGCTGACCTTCTCTCACCCCGAGCCCGCCAGAAAGCACTGACAGAATCACGTCTTCATTGTTTTCCCTTTCAGATGCTTGGCAGGGAGAAGGCAGCACACTGAACAGCCCATGTTCTCTCTCTCTCTCTCTCTCGCACGCTGCCTTGTTTAATCTTCCAGGAAACGACCTAGATTGTGTTTTAAAAACAGAAGATTTCACAGTTGTGGTCAAGTGATTCTACACCAAACTGCCTGGACAAAATGCATTTAGGCTGTCATGCATAATCCCAAGACTTTAAAATAATACATTATGTCCAAGCCAGTTTGTCATGTAGATGTGAAAAATCAGCCCATGTCCTCTGCACATGACTCTTTTTTTTTCTTGCTATGTATGACAGACGTGATTATTTCTTGGCACGGTGCTCCACATGCTTGTTGCGTTTGCAAATTGGCATCTGTGTCCTTCCCCTGGCATTAAATTGGACAGTGTTTTCTTGTCAGCGCTGCCTGAACAAAATGAAAGAAAAAGGGGAGACCAGAGGCAGTAGAGGAGTGAAAGCGAGCTGGTTAGTGAGGAGGAACAGGTTGGAGCGATGTCTGGAGGGTTTGGTCTCTTGGATTGGAGAGCTGTGGGAAGCAGCTGCGGCCGCCTTGTGTACAGTCTGTTTGTCCACTGCCTGCTGGTTGTCAGGCTGTCTAACTATACTGGATTGAAAGCCATTTAATGAAGACTTTCCTGTGTCAGTGCACTAAAATTACCCTCAGATCCTGTTAGATCACTTCAGAAAAGCATCAGCTGTACGGTGGGAGAGTAGAAAATGAGTAACAGTGCCAGAAAATGAAGATTTTAATCTTTTTTTTTCCTAAATTCACACTCGATATTGAAGAACCAGATCAATTAGTGGCTTTTGAGATTTAAAAAATTTGATATAATATAGCTTCGCTGATAGTAATATTTTTTTAGATTGTCTCTCATCATCAGCATTGCTCCCAGCCTCACCATGCAGCCTGTGATTGATCACCTGCTGTACTCTACCTGCTCAGTAATGTTGCCATTTAGCGCCATGATGGTGGATTAGCAGCTAAAGAGACAGATATTTTGGGTGGTGGAGAGCACAATGGAGCTAAAAGGAGAATAAATGTTTGACTTATATGTGCAAATATGCACCGAGGGGGCACAATATGCGCTTGCTACACAACTGTCGATTGATTGACAGAAAATCTATCTGCACTTAATGTAAATGTAGTTGTTTTGGAAATGCCACTCACAATGTGATCATGTTGCCTTAGTAAATTGGGCATTTATGAATATTTTCTGATTTTTATAGACCACATGATCGAGAAAATAATCAGCAGATCAAACATGTTTGTCAACTTTAAGCATAGCTTTTGTATTTCTGTGTTGTTATGAGCCAGCGTATACACCAATACTGAGGTATCTGCAGTAAGATGATAATGGTCTATTTATTGATCTAGTTTTATTATATTCTAAATGAAATTAGTGTTTTAAGCAGTAAAGCTTTCCTCGATGTCTTCACATATATATTAGATTTAAGGCCAAAGTTCTTCAATTTGTTACCCTTAAACTAGTTTGTCTCAGTCATTACTTCCTCAAAATAATTTCCAGAAGGGGAATCAGTCTCCTGAGGCTGATCATACGGAGGCTTTCACATGGTGAGGGAGACTTTTACGAGCACTTGAGATCATGTGAGTCCTCTGCTGTACAGAAAGTCTTTCACAGCCAGCGTGTAGCCTACAACCAAAAGCCGGGAAGAGGCAGCCTGTTCAACAACTTGGAAGTCCGCAGGGTATCCCCAAGCAATCTGCTCGTAACTGTGGAAGTTGTCAGTTCAATTCAACACTGCGTTACACGGTGAAATTTTCCAAAATCTCAAGTTTAAAGCGCTGCTCAGCTCGTTGGCATGAGTTTACATAATAGATTTTGGACCGCGGTCCTTTTATGTCCTCATTACAGAGGCTTAAGAGCAGTTTAATGAAAAATGAAACGTGAATGCTCCTCCTCCCACTCTCTCAACCCAAAACATAATGGCACAGCAGCTGCATGTTGGTGTGTTATTGCTGCCGCCAGATGAAAATGTCATATCTACATAAGAGAAAACTTTTAAGGGATTAAAGAAAGGCACCCTTGTTTGGATTAATGGCCGTGATCATGGATGTTTTGGCTCATGAAACATACTCGTACAACAGCGGCCATGTTAGTTTCGATTGCTGTTTTTAAGACGTGCAAAATGGAGTGTCGAGGTCTCTCTGCAGGGAAAGAAAAGGCTTTCACAATCGTTCTTTTAGCGTTAACTTCCAGCATGCTGTACGCTGTGGTCTGTCTTGGGTACAAGCTGAGATATTCATGCTGTTTTATTTTCTGTTGCAGGCCACGGGATGGTCATGGAGGTGCATCCGAGCGCTGACCACTGGGGAAGACGTCTAATGGCTACGGAACCAGGCAATGAAACGGAGCAGAAGAACTGTTCAGAGCCAGGTAAGTCATTTTTTTTAATTATTATTAACAGGGGGATAAATGGCGGTTCCTCATAGTGATGGACCAACATAGAACTATCACCCAACTGCAGTTTCCTCAGCTCCACGGAGCGTTTTAGCATCCTTTGGTTCATTGTTTTGCTCACTCTCACTTCTCTCATTAATCACGGCTGCAAAAAAAAACTGCACTGAATTGCAGAAAAGCAAAGTTAGCGAGTAGCAGGTGAACGTAGTGGAGCTTTTAGGGCTGAAGAGCCAGATATTTCCTTCAGGAGCTCTGTTTAGAGAATGAAACAAGCTCACAGGGGAGTGTTCACATTCCTCAGGTGGACAGAAACATGCTCGCAGATAAATGCTAATGTCGCTCTGTGTATGCTGGATGTATGAAAAAAGCAACTGTTTGCTAACTTTATGAGGTGAAAATGCCCCAAGTAGGCAAAAAAATCAATGAAAACTGCTTCAGATTAGTAAAATCAATAAAGCTGTAGGAAAAACTCCAATAGTTATGGCGTTTTTGAGTCGTTATGATGCTTTATTTCACCTCCTTGTCTATTCTGACTCCCTTTTGCACTGTAATAAGCACTGAAAGGGATATTAAAATGGTCAGGTATCGATTCTGTTACAGCATCTCTGGTACTCTTAAAGGAAGCAGCATTCTCTGTAATTAGTTTTAGTGTATGCTGACAGTTCCACTGACACAGCTGACGTCTGCTTCAGGCTAAAGGCAGCAAAGCTTCGTTTTTCGTGCAATGACTGGTCGCAGTGGTGCACATGTACCAGCAGCAGGGGCGAGACGCGTCATTTGTTTGTCATTTCCATGTCATTTGAATTGCCTCGGTCTTGAGTTTTATTTTGCGACCACTGGGTCACTTGTTCTGTGACCATCATGCCAGGTTAGAGGTTGAGGCCGTTTCATAACACACGTACTGCGTGCACCTGTGGACATCCTGCTTTAACCACTAGAAAAACCTCTAAATCTAAAGTCAAAAAGTGGAAATGTAGATGGAAAGGAGACCTGTTGAAGGAGGATTTTTAAGCCCCGGGAGTAATTATTTAGCTCAAATGGGGTGAAACTCAATATAGGGACTATTTCTGTTTTGTATTTGACGAGCTCACAGGGGATGACACCAGAGCGCAGACAATTTAGGAAGTAATTTTCAAAATGTACCTTTTTTTTTTTTTTTTTTTGCAGCATCACAAGTGACCCAGTAAAGGCTAACTGGCTATTACTTCATTACTGGTCACAGCAGGCAGAATCCCTCAGGGGATTAGTGAATCACTGGTGCTGTAACCTGCTATTTTCTATAGAAACAAGCTAAACAAATACTTTTACACCCCTGGCTTGGAACTATTCCATACTGTGAGTATTCAGTGTGAACTTTTTCAGATCCACAGTGGGTTCCTATTGAAATGACAAGATTATGTGCTGCAAGTTTTCCTGCTAATCCTCCAGGATTACCTTTTTTCTGTTCAGATGCCTTCCGCTCTGGAGGCACCAGACTGTACTTCGCATTCCACACATTTCTCATCGGCTCTGGTCCTCCTTCGTCTTATCCCACCGCTGCTCTGCCGTCACTGTGAGCCGATCATATGACGCTTTTTCTCTGGGTCTCGTGAATAATCCTGTCATAGCTGCAGACTTCAGGCACCTCAGCTGACAGGTCGCTCTGTTTTGGGCTGTTGTGGGCAGTCAGTGGCTCTGATTGTAACTGCCTATACAATGTGTTATGCTGTAAGAACCGAATCTTAAAATGGGAAAAAATCAGCCAATAGATGAAGACAATTGTACTTGTTCTTGGTGGAGTTTGATATTTTTAAGGAATTTTATGTAGAAATGAGGGTCAGTAAACTTAAAATACCTTCAGCCCTTACATATCACTGTAAACAAATGCGCCTCTGTGAACAAAAAAGCTGATTGTTTATTGGGTGAAACTGTAATCATGTTAAAGAAATCAGGGGAATTATTGCTAATGAAACCAAATCCAATCAGGGACACGAGGAAGTTTGAATCAGGACGGCTGCTGATGGTTTGTGGAAAAGTCCGATCTTTCCAGGATGACAACTTGTTTACAATCCTGAACCGAGCAGACGTCTTGGTTCATGGCGAGCGGTCTGATCTCTTACATGAGGCGACCACAGGGCTCATACAGTGATGGCGGCGGGTGTGCTACACACCCCTCCAGGATAAAGCACTGACCGAGGACGGACCCAGGCCTGATATCGGAGGCTTTTGCTTTTATGCTGAGTGTGCGCAACATCTGAAGCTCTGTTTTAATTAAGCTGCTGTTTGCGGGCTGCGTAGATTCCACTCAGCTGTCTTTGGTCTCTCTGCCTGTTCCTCATCATCATTTCTGTGATCAGCGAGGGAGTCCTTTTCTGGGTTCGCGGGGTGTTAATGCTTTGCTTGTCCTGAGGCTTGTGCTGCTAAGGCAAGCCATTCATCATAAGTGCCTCTTTTATTGGCTATTATAACTCCTGGAAAGCACAAGGTGCTGTCCGCACTGTTTTTTTATGCCCCTGCTTGATTACCGTGCGTGCTTGTGATCCACAAAGTACTAAATCACACTGCATGGGGCTGATACAACCTCTGAATACTTGAGTCACATGCAGATCTTGAGTAATATCACCCCTTGAGATGCCGTGCACCAGTCTCATGACGAATGGAACAAACATACTCACTGTTTCACCTAAATCAGACATGTTGCTATAACTCTAGAACAAAAGTAATGTCTGCTTTATTTTGGATTTCAAATGATTTATGAGCTCTGTTAGGCTGTGTGAGGGGTCTGATCACACACTTGGGGTTTACTTGGGGACATTGAATATTAGATTATACTCATATATACACCCCCCATGTGAAATTTAGTGATGCCAACTGTGGTGTGCAAAAAATCGGAGAGGGGGCAGAGCACCGTGGCTAATGTTGTGTAGGAGGAATAATTTGCTTTTAATAAAGATGCTGCTAATGCCATATATTGAAAACTCCCACTTGGGTGGCGTAATTGGCCCGGCAGAAGTAGACGACAGGGCAGAAAGTAGAAGTGAACAACAAAGGAAAGGTTTTACTGCGGCTTGGTTTGTACTATGAATTAATCCGACGGGATTTGATTATAGTGGTTTTAGATATGGCGCTAATCTGCTCCTGGGCAGGGACTGCACATGTTGCACGTTCAGCATGAGAAGTGGTCCGGGTGAGGAGGAACTGTCGGTACCCAAAGCAAATGTGTCATCGCCCAGCAAAAGCAGCATTTTTCATTTGGTGTAAATATTTGTTCGTGAGTAGAGTATGACTTCTGCTCTGCTTCTGAAAACAAAAGGCCGGATTGGAGACAAACTGGGAGACAAAAATTTGGCGGCAACTCCGGGGGTGAACGTGCCAGCGAGTAGCAGCCAGTCCATGCTGGAATGCAGGTTTGTCAACTCCAGGGAAACACCAGAAGGAGGCTTTTTAAAAGGGAATTACACAAGCAGGGATTATACCGCTGTGCATAATGGAAACTGACCTCGCTTTGCTTCCCGCTTGCATGCCAACGGTGGAACAATGCAGCAGAGAGGGAAGTACAGGCACGAGCACCTGCACAGAGCACTCTCCGCGCTGCGCGGTTCAAACACGCCTGACCTCTTTATGTATTTATTCATTCACATTCTGTTCTGTTTCAGATTTGCAGCCTTTTGTTGCTACTCGTAAACTGTCATTCCGCTCTGCCTTTGGTGCGCAGGACTGCCTTTTGTTAAATCTGAGGCTAGAAAGGACATGTCGGCAGGTTTGAAGACGCACAGGTACAGTCACAGCATCAAGGTAGCTCTGCTCTCGCTTTGGTGTTGCAGATCCATACCTCACCCTGAGGGAGTTGTTTACCTATTTCTCCTGCACACAGCTGAATGCATACGCTTCACAGCGGTGTCCCCTTTAGGTTATTGAACCAGGAGTCTTCTGGTCCACCAGCTTGGCCTCTTTCAACGCTCTCCCTCATACACATAAAATCACATCAAGGCAGAAGGGAATTCAGGCTAAAAGTAGAAGTGTAGTAGGTATGAGTGTGCTCATGCAGGTGAAATTGCATGTGTTTAAGTGCTTACAGGACCATATGAGAGCCGTTGTACATGTGATGTGCGAGCATGTTGAAAGTATTGACCTAACAAGAGGATAATCGTGTGTTTTGGGTAAACCAAGCCCCTGCTTTTTCCAAACTTTCCATGTGACCCAGAGATTTTCCAATAAGGCAGCTTGCGATGTTGTTGTCATGTTTACAAGAAGCCGATGCCGGTCGCAGTCGAGTCATGCCGCTCATTGATGTCTGCTGGAGCGAGCTAATTATCTAATGGACTAATAATGACCCAGAGGAATCATTCTCCTCTGAAGAGTGTCCTGACTACTGTACTGGAGTGTCAACTCTATTGTGTTAATGACCTGGCTGGTCTGCGGGGCGGTGAGCGGGTTGTGACAGAAGGTAGCACCAGGCGCTCTGCCAGAACATCTTGCTCACATGATAATATTATTTAATGTATGATGGACTTATGTTTTCCTTCAGCTATTTAAAGATTCAGCAGACACGGGTTTGCATAAATGTTTTCAGAGCATGGCTGCATTGTCGTCTGTGCGTCGAATGAAATGGGTTTTTTGCTTTGGAGTGTTGGGTGAGGACTGGCCTGCTCTGAACTGTCCTATCTGCGGGACAGACGGCACTCGATACTGAGCCCCGTTATGTAACGCCGCTGTAATATCTGGAATATTATCAGATTATGGCATAATAATTGCACAAATGTAAAGAATGGCTGGCATGCTCCGGCTTTAATGCGTCGATAAATTAGGTTATCTGAGGGGATTTTTTTATGTTAAGACTTAAAACTGTGGAGGGAGGAATCTGTGGAGACCGTTTACGATTGTTTTTATCCATTGCTCCAAAGGAGTATATGCTTATTTATAGTACATGGAATAAAAGCAGGAATCTGGTGAAATTGAGTTTCAGGGACTGTGCAAAATTACTGTGTCGGGGAGGAGGGTGAGCATTATGTGTCACTTTAAAACCCTCCCTCTGACTTATAAACAAAACCCTGTAAAACCCTCACTCAAATATCTCAAAACAATAACACTGTATTGAATTGGTTTAACTTGGAATAATTTCCATATAGCCAACAATCCTATATTAAGAATTTTATTAGTAATAGCCAAAGTTAAGGCAAATATAGGAAAACTGTGAATATTGTCTTCACTGTTTTGATAATTAGCTGTTAAACAGTTATTCCTGCCACTGGCTGAGTGGACTGGGACAAACATGTTGAACTAAGTGCTAATTTTCTATGACACGTTTAACTTTTTTCCTCTCTTTTAATGAAATATTGCTGTCTGTGCATGTGCCAAAGCTTCATCATCCCCTATAAACTCTGACTTATTTTATTATCTTGCAAGGGAAGACAGAAATTAAATCTAAATCTATAGCGAGACAGCAAAAGGAAATGACCTCGTCTGGCCTCTCAAAAACAGTCAGGGCTCTCCTCTGTGACCCTCCTTTCCGCCTGATATTCACATTGTCCGCAGTTTAGGCTGTGATGGCAGCTCTGCATCTCATAAAATCCTCCCAGCACTTCTTGCGTGGACTTCTGAGGTTGAGAAGAGGAGGAGGAGGGGGTTTTGGGAGGCAGATGAACAAAAGTGTTGCCAGTAATTTCTTGCATAAGCGGCACAGTCAGGTGTCCAAACAGAGAATCCGAGGTTTATTTATAGATTTGCAGCTTAGCTTCTGAAGAGGAGTTGTTTTTTGCCTCCTGCCTGCCGTGCCAATCCAGACGTCCCCTGTTCACGTTGTCCCTCGTTGCCTCCAAAAAAAGACAACAGTCTCATGCAAACACGAGAACAGCAGGATAGATAAAAGTTGTGGTGGTTTATTCCAGATTTGTACGATCAGAAAACCTTTGTTCACCAGAACAGAAGCAGCTTGCTTGGCGCCACTTAAACATATTAACCTGAAGATTCAGAATTTCTGGCGTAATTAATAACAAACTGGCACGTGCCATTTGGTTCAAGATGCCAAATGTTTTTATAGCTGTACAGGCCTGAACCCCAGTGGTGTATTGCATGATAAGCATATGTCTGACCATGACTCACAATTTTAACTATTCAAGATATGATTGATAAAAAATGGTTAAAAGCAGGGAAAGTCTTTTTAGAGCTGAAACACACCAAACATTCCCGAACTCTAGCTTCTCACTTGTGAAGATATGCTGCCATTCTTAATCTTATATGACAGTAAATGTTCATCAGGCAAAACAAGGAAATTGTGAAAGGCAGTTTTTATTAAATTAAATCTGCAAAAATTCATGTTGTAACTTGCAAATGTTTGATTAACGAACGTAAAAACAGGAATTCACTTCCTTCAACACGATGCATCGTATCCATGCGCCTTCTCGAATTTATTCAATTTCTGTGAAAATGACGCTTTCAAATAAAAAATTCAGCCGAGCGACGACATATTATTTATGATTCTATTTATGGCCCTCATTTGAGATGCATCACTTAAGCAGTCCGTCTGTTTTCCGGCTCCTGTGTGTACATCCTGTCCTGCCCGGCTGTGGGAGTATGGACATGTCCGGTTTGACCTCTGCAGCGAGGAGACACAGACGAACCCTGTAGACGCCGTCTGGTTGAATGTTTACAAGGACCGAGAGGTGACCGCTGCCTGCCTGTCATCTCTCTGCTGTCCCACTGCTGGCGCCTTTTTAAACACCTTATGTGATCACCTATTTTTAACACACTTCCAGCCAGGCCTGATTGCATACAGTGGCACAGGGATGAACACGTAGCTGAAGGACATGGATGGCAAAGGCATTTAATTATTGATTACTGGCAGACCTGCAGGTTTGGCAGCCGAACATGGGAGCAGGGCATGAAAAGGCTCGGACAGCAGGAAATTCAGACCCCATACTTTTCCCATAGATTTGAGCTTTCTTGTTTTTCAGAAGCTAAACAGGTGACCTTCAGCAGCTAGAATAATGCATGGCTGTGGAGCTGTTTGTGTGGGAGGTATCAGTAGGAGTTTAGCCTTCTGTATTGGCATCAGTTTGTTTTCAGTCACCTCTGTCGGCACAGCTGACAAATCCCGTAATTGATTGCACCTTTGCTTGTGGCCGCCGGCTTTCCGACACGTTTCATTCAGCACATAAACCCGTCAGAAATTAAATGAGCTAAAGCCGCTTGCCACAGTCAATGTTGCTGTGAGATTCCAATGTCACCCAGGTTGTTACGACCCCTCCCTTTCTGCCTGCGGCGCTTCAGCTGGCCTCTTCCTGCAGGAGCTTGCAATCAGGGAGGGTCGATAGGGTAATGTGATGGCACCTGTGCATGTAACCGCCAGCATTTTCCACAGTTACATGCACACTATTATTCAGGATATGACAAATTGTATATGGGTCATGCAAACAAAATATTCCGGTTGGATTTTCCAAATGAGGCCTTACTCCAAATGGAGCATTTTCCGATTAACACGTGTGGGACATGCAGACATTATCCAGGTTTTAGGAGCATTCACTGGACACGTATGCAGCACACTGAGATTTTGCAACAGTTTGCAATGCTGGCAATTGCAATGCTATTAGTGGACGATTCATTCTCATTGGCCATGTTAACAGCTTCGTGGGAATATTTGTGTTTTTAAGGCAAAAAACAGAATATTTTGTCTACGTGTGTCTCTAGGCTCCACATCAAGATTTTGGGTTTGGTTTAACATTTTTGCTGCCTTTTAACAAAGTAATTCCTTACCCATAAATACGCTCCACTCAGTACTGATGCATCTCCACACCCTATGCTTTTCTGTAAGTAGTTATTTCCAATAAAATACACAATGGGCTCGCCTGGGATGAGCCCCCATTTTGTTGTGAACTGGCTCATGGTTCAGGAATAAAAGGAGGAAGAATACATGAGAGGTTTGACCCAAATAAAGCACTAGTATGGGGAATTCAGTGACGTAGGTGTGTGCATGGGTGAGTGATGGATGTACTCTGAAAACAAACCAGATAAACAAAGGGGACCATGCAGGAGCTGAGAGAGAGAGAGAAAGGGAGAGGGACCAGGCCAGCTTTCAAGGCTCCCCAGGCCAGGTGAACCTCCTCTCTGCCTGGCTTCTTCCTGACAGGGGCAGAGAACAGACACCAAGCTAAACAGGCAGAAAAGCCTCACAGGAGGGGTCACCACAAGATGTTCTGCAGTTTCTCATTATATTTTAAGGTCATAACCTACAATTACTCATGCATTCAACTGTATTATCCTGTCTTCTAATCAGTTGCATTTACTGTGTGCTGCAGCGTTGCGCACGAGATACAGAAACTCCTACAAATCAAGGTCGGATTAATTCATGTCCCGCTGCCAGAAATAGCATTGCAGATTCTGTTGTGTCGTGGCTCTTTGTTCTGTTGCAAAGATAACGTGTTAGATGACATGTGGAGATAACAAAATGTACCACATTTCCATACATGTGATGTAATTGAGTGAAATCCAGGAAGCATGCAGCTGATTAAGTGAGGTTGGACTGCATACTGTGGAGTATTTGATTTGCCTGTGCAGTGTTCCAAAGGCTGCGCTGATGCAGTCATGTGTGCACACCGTCGGATATCATAAAAACAGGCAGTGGTGAGGTTGGGACAGATGCAGTGAGAAGTCTCAGGTGAGCACTGTTCCACTTCGCGAGTCCATATGTGACAAGAGCTCATATCTTGCCTGTATTTTCTGTTGTAAACAGCATTGTTCAGCTGGCTCAGACTTTAACATTTTGCTGTCATATTATTAGTGTAGTTGTACATAAATAGTACCACTGCAGTTCCCATCTGGTTATTATTTTTTAGCTTTGCCAGTGGCATGGCTCAAAGGAAATACCTCAACTGTCGGATGAATTGTCATGAAATTTCATACAGACATTCATGACTCCTGGAGGACGAATCCGGCTGACTTTGGTGATCCTTTCAGCTGCCACCATGAGGTTGACACTTGTGGTACTGAGCGAATGTGTTGCATACAGTCAATTCCCCCTCAGGATGAATTGTATTAATGCTAACGACTTTTAATCTAGCACCGTCGTTCTTTATTCTTTAACAGATCCCCAATAGCTTCCACAAAGTGCTCGCTAGTGTTCCTCGGATGCTCATTAAAACCACAAAAAAAATGCTCATTAAAATCCTGCTGCATCAATCAGACCAAAAAAATGTAATATATGCCAAGCATGAATGTCAGAAAGCCATCATCAGGTCACATTTTTAATTTGTCCAATACATACCAAACTAATGACCATAAGCTTCAGCTCCTCAGCTGTAGTTTGTGTTTAGCGCTAATTAGCAAATGTTAGCATGCAAATGCACTAGACAGGATGATGAACATGGTAAACTTGCTAAAACTGACCTTGTTCACACCTGTTAGTGTTGTTATACAGGTGGGTAGTTTACTCTGCCTGCCTAATAAGGCTAGCTGTAGCTTAGAGATAGCCCTAGCTTGTGTGAGCAGTATGCTAGGTTATGCTGCAGGCTTGTTACAAGGAGAGGCAAGATGTGTGCTTGCAGCCCGGGTCCAACGGGGACAGGTCATGCCGGGTCCCTTCAGGATGACGGCCAGCTTCTGTCTCCAGCCAGGTGCGCTGTGGTGCGGTTGTGCTCCCAGAGACCCGAGCCGTATGGTGGTAGCATGACCACACTGTGCTCCAGCTGGAGCTCTGGATGATAGATGACGAGTCCTCAGCATGGGAGGTTTTTCTGCCTGCTTGCTTTAATTCTGTATGACTTCAGGCTCTTAATATAGCCCAGGCTTTTACATCAGTTTTTTGGGAGATGTCATGGTTGACTCTTCTTGTTCTTCTTCCTTGAATAGTTATGAAGTCATTGGCTGCCGAGTGGTGTGACATACTGCACGCCGATGATGATTTTCAAAAAGTGTTTAGAGCCATTTCAGTCCTTTGAAAATGCAAAGCCCTTGATGTCGTCTGAGTTTCCAGCTGTTTTTGGATGATGATCACAGGCTCTTATTTCACTCGCGTTTGACCCCTTCTGGCTGTGGTGCCCTGATTTTCAGGTATACAAGACATTTTTGCTGTATTAGATAATCCAGTGAAAAGAGATGCAACAAGGAGACGAGGAACAACGCTCCCATAGGTGCCGTAACCAAATGAATTCAGTGTAATCCTTCTGAACCAACAGGGCATCCTAGGCTCCGTCGAGGTGGGGCGGGGACATCTTATCTTGCCGTCGTGCCACTGATGTGTGGTGACTGTGACATTTCCTCTCTCCTCAGCAATACACGAGTTCCCCGATGACCTTTTCACCATCCAAGAACGAAAGAGTGGGGCCGTTCTGCTGCACATCATGGCGGTAAGAGGCCTCGCTTTTGTTTGTTTTTTAAGACGCTGCACCTGCATCTCCCATCACATCAGCCCCCAGTCAACACTCTCCATGGAGCTCAGCTGGTTGCAGGTATGTTTAGGAGCTTTTCACGTAGCAGCCCCACTACCTTCCAGGCTTTAAAAGCTAAAAACGAGCAAAGTGGGGTTACGGTGGCAATTTTTGCATAGTCAGATTGCTGCAGAGGAGCTTTTTAATGTTCTAATGATAACATATTAAAATCAGCAAACTCTACACAGATGTAAACTCACACACAGATTAACATGCTTTCACTCAGGGAGATGTGCAGGGAAGGAAAGAAACGTGGGTGGTTAAGGTCAGTAGTACGTCTCTGCAGTTGACTCGAGACTTGAGGCCGTGAGTTGTGCATAAATATCCTCTAAATTTGAGCATGGAGGATAATTCTTGTCCTGTATTTATATTATATGAGCTGCTTCTCCACATGAAAAACTGTGATTGTCTGCATTCGGTCACGCTGAGCTCCACTGACTGGACATAAAGACACAAGCCACCTGTGGAGTTACTCAGTATTGTTCAGTATGTATTGCTCTTCATGCTGGATTTAACCGACTTTCTTAAGTTTCTTTTTGTCAAATGCAACCCAGGGCTGTAGCCAGGATTTTATATTTAAATCCTCAAGTCTTTTAATAATCTATTATTTTGTTGGATTGTAAAATAGGTTCACAATTTTTCAAGTCTGCCTTAAAGTCTTTTTAGTAAAAAAATTCCCTTTTTTTCGTTACTATATGCCTCCACTGCAGCTCAGCAAAGGGAACACAGGGAATTTTATACTACAAGACAGTGACTTTGGGGGATATCCACTTGATTTGTCTTACTCAGTCTGCTGAGGCCTCAAATTGGCTTAACATAAAATTTTGAATATATTTTTGCACAGAACGAGGGCTTTCTGAGGATTTTGTTCTCCATCTCTGACACTGGAAGCTCATTAGTAGCGGATCTCTTCATGCCCAGTATGAACAGGAGGAATGATTATAGCGTTGTTCCAGCGTTCATAAAGCACCTGACTGTTGCTTTAAGACACACGTGAAATGACTTGTTGGGCCAAAAATAGAAGATGATGATGCAGAAACCCTTAAAGTCACATAAATGGATAAACAATTCCAGAGGGCGTGACCTCATTGTCGTCAGTGCCTTGAACACACCGCATGTCTTCTGACTTCTTCATAGACGTGACAAGTTTACAGGCATGATGAATGGGAGCCAGTGTGAGCAGAGGTGTAAACTGTAGTACGTTGCCTTCACGCCATGGTTATGCACTTCTCACTGCAGTGAGTATATTAGCACGCAGATCCTCACCTTGCTGCCTTGGAGAGTAGCAGCTCATATCTTATTTTTTCCAAACCTTCGTGAAAGCAGAAGTGCAATAAATTTACAGTGTTGGAGCATTCTGATCCTTCAGTGAAGCAGTGATAGTACACCATAAAAATACCCTATTAAAAGTCATGTATTTAAAATCTTAAAAGTATGCAAGTGTAATCAGGAAAATGCGCATCAAGCATTAAAAGTGAAAGTGCTCATGTAGAAAAATGGCTGCTGTGACTAATAATATCATACCCAGTATTAGATTATCACTCATGCATTCATGCGTAAGCAGTGTTTTCCTGCTGTAGCTGGTTGAGGTCCGGCTAATTAATGGTTTTGTATAGCACTACAGCTACTGATCATTATAATTATGGATTAATGTGATTGTTTTCTTGATTGACTCTTTGGTTTGTAAAACTCAGATAATAGTCAAATGATCTGCTTGTGCGTGCTCCTTTGGGTCGTTTAGTTTATGACAAAGCATCATATTTTATAAGCAATTCATATGTTTTATATGCAAAAATGTGTAAATCTCAGATAAAATGTAGTAAACACTACAGTACTGCTCTCTGACATGTGGTATAGTAGAAGTATCCACCTCAAAGTACCTCAAATCTGTACTTCAGTATAGTACTTGAATAAATGCACACCACTAAACGTCACGATGACTGCTGGGTGTTGTGGTCTGACTAAGTTTGATGTCACTTCAGTTCTTCTTAGTGACACATAGTGAGCTGTAATCCAATGTACTTCGCTTGTGCTTCATTAAATATTATGAAGTCATAATATGACTTGATATTGTCCTGGCCTCACTGCTGAGAGACAGAGAGACAAAAATGTGTGCAGGGTCGGGTGTCACTGCAGTCCTGCACTGCCCCCTGTGGATAGCAGAGAGCGCTGCATGTCTGCTGGAGCTGTGGTGATGTCACAGCTGATCTATAATTTATAGATCTCTGCTCAGCGACTGAAATAAGCTCGATTTTTCAAATTTTAATGGAAAGCGGCTTGTCACGAAATTGATGTTTGAATTTAATGCAGGTCTCATTTTAATAGGGTGCTGTGCTTTACAATTCCCCTTCACCCGTCCTTTAGCAGGAGAATATCTTGCTCTGTCCAGGCTCTATTAACTCTGCTAATTTCTGCTGATAAAGGATGTATCTATACATGGACACACTCTTGTATCCTCACTCTATCTTGTCCTTGTCGCACACAGTGTTCAAACTTAACTCTGCCGGTTCTGTCTGCAGACACTCTACATGTTTCTCGCTCTCGCCATAACGTGCGACGAATACTTTGTGACATCGCTGGAGAAAGTCTGTGAGGTACCTGGGACTTGTAATCTTTTATCGTTTAGCGCTGCAGTCACTCAATGATGATCTGCCTCCGTAAACCATGCGAACCGCTAATCTTTGCTTTTCTTTCTGCAGAAATTAGATCTGAGTGAAGATGTTGCAGGAGCCACCTTCATGGCAGCTGGCAGTTCTGCACCAGAGCTTTTTGCATCTGTCATTGGTACACACACACACACACACACACACGCACACACACACAACCAGTATGTGCATACACTCAAACATTCCCAGATGGTTGGAGTCACCGCTGATTGTGATTGGCTGCCTCCCCGTGTGCAGGTGTCTTCATCACCCACGGTGATGTGGGGGTGGGGACCATCGTTGGCTCAGCGGTCTTCAACATCCTCTGCATCATTGGCGTCTGCGGGATCTTTGCTGGACAGGTGTGTTTTGTATATGTGTTTGAGGGCGGGACTTCCTGCTGCAGCGGCGTCACTGTTTATTTATAGACCGCAGAGCAGCAACATGTGTGGCATAAGTTTGTTTTGCTGAGGGGAAACAAAACCATCTGGTCCAGTTAGTTTTAGTGGAAACGGAGGAAACTCTGGAGGCGTAGAGGCATCATAAATCTGTTTCTTCTTAAAGCTCTTTTGTAAAGTAAAATTTAGATATTGAGTGCTTTCGATAAGAGACTTCACAGAACTCCATTGCAAACAGTTAAAAAAGTATGTTTTGCATTTTTCCCTGTGAAATCTCAGGTGGTGATATTGACCTGGTGGGCAGTTTTCAGGGACTCCTTCTACTACATTCTGTCTGTTGTGGCTTTGATTGCAGTAAGTTGGACAACTTCACCACATGTGTTTATCAATGAACACCACACCTGACTTTTCTTTGATTGTTGTTTATTCTAATCTAACATGCTGTCTAATAGAAATGTTTCCCTTCATTTTTCAGTTCATCTACGATGAGAAGATAGTTTGGTAAGTCGCTCATCCAGTTAAACTGCACATGTGTCCGTATTGTAGAGACCACATAACATCTGAAAGAGGAAATAACTCATTTCTGTTATGATTGTAAAGCTAAATTCATAAGCAATAAGACTCACTTGGTCTGATGTGAGCATTAGCTTGTGGTGGCTAATGTTAGCAACATTTAGATAGATGTTGCTATAACTTATATAATTTGTCATCTTACATACTCTTTGATTTTGTGTGACGGGAAATATTAGGTTTTAAATCAACAAGGACTTTCCTCCTTTGTTTAATGTCAAGCTTAGTCACTGGCTCTAAACCCTAACTTAACTCATTTATCTCTCAGTATGCTGCCAAATGATGGTTGTAGCAGGCAGATACAAGACCTAGAAATCTTCATATTTTCATTCATTTTTTAACCTCATTCTGCTTTTTTTTTTCTCTTTTATCAGGTGGGAGAGTTTGATACTGGTGGTCATGTACGCTGGATACATCCTGGTCATGAAGTGAGTTCTGCACGTCACCTAAATGCACTTAAATTAAAAGTACCTGTAACATGTAAAGATGGTCCCTGTGACTGATACAGTGTTATATATGTCATTATGCTAGAAGTGGAGATGGCTTTAGCTACTTTATTCACAGTTAGCATAAAATTTGTATATTCAGGTACGAGTGTGTGTGCATGGGGAGAGATGCTTAAACTCTTACATACTAATACCTGTGGGCTGATGAGTAGGACCAACTGTACGCTCAGTAGTTTCAAAAGAGAGGAGCGGGCCTCCAGCTGGAGGGGAGTGTCTCATTCATGTCGCCTACCCAGATGTTAGCTGAAGATTCAGCCTTCTGGTGGAAAGATTGCACCTCTAATGAATTAAGTGCATTTTTTATGATGCAGCTTCACACAGTGGGCACACAGTTTTACAGTTTCTCAATTGTGGGTCTTTGATGACATCAAATACTATTTAAATGAAACTCGCTGCGCATATAATCTTCCAGTTGACAGTTATCTGAATTCAAACCATTAAATCCTTATTTCAGATGTATTTGATTTCATGGGACACACACTTGCATCCATCATATTTTAGCCTTTCTTTTTATCTTGAGATTATTCTAAAAAGGATCAGTCTTTCTAGCTATTTGTCTGGGGTATGCATCATCTGATCACTGCTTTGAGTTACAATCTGCCCTGATAACCTCTTGTCTCCAATCTCTTTTACTGTATGATGCAGAAAATACAGCCTGCATCTATTACGCCATATTTGTGTCTTTACAGTCCAAACCGCATAATACCAACCACGTCGCCGCTGTCTCTGTCCAGCTGGTAATCTGTGTTTCACTCAGCAGCAGCCTGCTCTCTCCCTGCCATAAGAGTTTAATCTTTCTCCCTCTGCAGTGGCTAAGAGCACAGGCTTAACCGGATCACTCCTCTCCTTTCTCATTTGGAGGAAAGAAGTGCTTACTGTAGGATATGCTGTCATATGTCTCCCCTCTCCCAAAATATCCACTGACCATTTTTGGGCTGTTCCAGCCAAAATGGAGTAGAGTGGGTTTTATATAGCGCAATCGGTGCTCTGAGGTGACCTTCCAGGGCTCGGCTGTGGTTTTGTTTTTCCCTTCTCAAATAACGTGTGTGCTGCCAGTTGTAAAACTAATAACCACAAAGGGGAAAAAGCACAAAAAAACTTTGGAATTTTAAATGATGACCATTTGTTTTTGATTCTTGGGCCAAAAACTGACCTGAATTACATCTTCATGCTATAAAATGACATTTTGTAGATTTCTCATAATGTCAGACTAAACTAAACTAAACTGCTAATTATGTTAGCATTTGCTTGACAGCTACAATACTATAGACATCATTTATAATGCCACTAAAGGCCATTTAGCATTATATGTTGGCTGATGTAGTTTTGATGAAAGCTAAGGTAGCTATAGCTAACAAGGCTAATGCATTTAGCAGTGTTTTCAGTCAAGCTAGCTGGCTTTTTCACCTGAAAGGAGGTTGAAGGAGAAATATAAAGCTTTGCACTTCCTCACACTCAGTTTAACTTATTTAATTAACAGTATTATTTACACTACTGTTATATTTTGGACTCGTGATCATCTTTTACAGCCTTTTGATGGTTTTGTGACCTTTCAAAATGAAACAAGCTGCATCCTTAAACCCTCAATACAAATATGGAAAAACTTAGCACAAGGTAAAACAAGACGTGGGATTGACCTGATAGCAGTAAATTATTTTAGCACTGGAAAAAAAAGAGACATTTTTAGTGTTAATGTGAACTTCTGAAGGCGTAGAACCTCTGAAAGGGATGGAGCAGCTCTTCTGATGCCAGTGTTACATCTCCACACATTTTGTTCAAAGGCAGCAGCAGGGTGTTCAGTATTTGTGATCCATTTTTATGTAATGGCACTCAATGGTCTTATTTGAAGGCCTGTTTGGCTGATGAAAGCCCTGTGATTGGCTTTTGGGAACATTTTGCTGGTACTTTCTTCTCTCCTCTGATGCAGAGCAGCATATTTCAGCCATTTTTGGTAAAGTGTAATGCTGAGGATGTTTTTTAGAAAGTAGGCCACCTTAACTTTAAACTCATTCTATGGAAGTATGGAGAGTAATTACTTATTTTGGCTAATTAATGCATACTATATCTATATTTCAAACAACGGGCGAGCCTTTCATCTGAAGCTCATAAATCCATTTGACACCGATTGTCCCATCTTGTTTATTTCTTTCCCTTTTGGACTCTGGTTTGAACTATTTGACTATCTCTAATTTTATGTTTCATCTGACTACTAGATTCAACTCCAGCATGCAGAGATTTTTCATGGGGAAGCCTAAGAAGAACGTGGCCAATGGTAACGCTGCGGCCAGCAGTGAGATGGAGGACGGTAATACTAGTTATGACTATGTTTGGGATGACGACCCGTCATCGCCTTTACTCTCAGGTAAGGTTAATCAGACAGGCTGGGTACCCAAGACTATTTTCTCCCAGGAAGTTAATCAAATATAATACATTAAATAATTGGACTTTGATTCTCTGGAAGGCTGTGGTTGTTTCTTTCTGTTAGAGGGTCTGTGGCTTTTCTGCTGAACTCACTGGAATTTCTTCTGCTTGTACTGTGTTCTGCTAAAATTTTCTTAAAGCAGCGGATCAACAATCTGAGTAAATACGCTAATTTGCTTTCTTGCGCAGGGAACACACTTCTTGCTGTTTTCAGTCTTTGTGCTATGCTAAGCTAACTGCTTGCTGGATATAGCTTCAAATTCCGTGGTATATGTTTTTGTATGAATTTAACAAACAAGAGTGTTAATTAGTGAACTTTAGAGATGCTGGTAGAAGCCTTTTGCTACCTTTGGACAGACATATGCTAGCTTTTTTCATGCTGTTTTCAGTCTCAATACTATGTTAAGCTAACTGGTTGCTGGCTGTAGCTTCATATTCACCGTACAGACATGAGAGTGGTATCAGTTTTTGTATTTATTTTGTAAACTTGAGATAACTTGTTAATGAGTGACCTTTAGAGGTGCTGGTAGAAGGTATTTTGTTACCTTCAGACAGACCTGTGCTACCTTTTTTCTTGCTGTTTTCAGTCTCAATACTATGCTAAGCTAACTTGTTGCTGGATGTAGTGTCACATTCAGTGTACAGACATGAGTGGTATCAGAGTTTGTATGAATTTAACAAACAGGATGACATGTTAATTAGTTAGCTTTAGAGGTGCTTGTAGACAGATTTGTCACATTCGGATTGAGTGAGGCTAGCTGTTTCCCCATATTCCCCCTGCTACAGTATGCTAAGCTAACTGGTTGCTGCCTATTGCTTTACTATAACTAGGTATACAGACATGAGTGGTATCAATCTTCTCAACTCTCAGCAAGAAAGCAAATAATGACATTTCCCTAAATGTCAAACTATTTAATTAAAATATAATTCTGCAGAACCACACTTTCTTAAATTTTGCAAGGATCAAGAAAACTTCAGTCTTCTGACCTCACTGACCTGCACTACCCGAAGCAACGGTTTGTCAAATTTTTCCCTTTTTCTTCGTATTTTAAAACATTAAATATGTATATACCTCCATTAGTTTTCTCTACCTGTTAAGTCCTTTTCTGGGTGATAAGCAACAGAAGCTTATCTGAGCATACAGGGGGCACAAAATGAAAGGCTCTTGTTAAAAATGAGAACAGCGTAATGAAGATATTCTTTAATCTTTCTTCGGTAATGCAGTTTAATGTCAGGAGACTTTGTTGACTTGGGTTTCAAATGATTTAAAAACTTTTCGAAGTCTTTATGTTTGGGGAAGAGTTCCTCGTAGCCACAGTTCTCTGCTTCTTCCTTTCCTGTCTTTGACCTTTCAAAAAAAAGTCTGATCAGTGACATTTAACCCTTCCCACTTTGGCTGCATTAGTTTTAACACGCCTGTCTGTTTAGCCTTACTAAATCTACTCTTGCTTATTGTCAACAGTGTTGTGCTGCTGTGTGCCAATTCTTTCTGCTTGCATACTACTTTTCTCCTGCCGGTCTCTGGGGCGTAGACCCACTCACTCCTGAAGTGGTAATGAATTTCACAAGGGGAAATGTTTATGCCTGCTCTGTTTACACACTTAATTTATGTGCATTCTTGCATGCATAACAAGTCAAATTAAGGCTGAGTTAAACTAATAAGCGTACTGTAGAACTTTTATATTCCCTGTGCACTGCATCTTATATTGTGAGCACAGAGCAAATGAATTATAGGGTGCCAATTAAACATTTTAAGGTGTGTGTGTTATTGTCAGAGCACAAATTGTCTTGATTGTACTCGACCATATGTTCAGTGTCTCAGCCACCTGCATAGCACTTCATCATCATCATCATCGGCTCAAAGACGCCAGAGGTTACATCTTTCATGTCACAGATTTTGAAATCAATCTTGGTCCACCCATAAATATTCACAACTGGTAGGCAAACATCAAAGCTGCACCAGGCAATTTGGGAAAGCTATTTGAAGTTGAGTACCCAGAAATCATGTGATGTAAGGGCACACAACACACTTGCTTTTACTCAACTTGTGTGTATGTTTTATACACCAAAGGGATGAGGGCACGGGTCGAGTCCAGGGGTGCTTCCCTGAGGATTTTACACTCTTCCTCATTCATAGTCGCATATGTACCTGGGCTACATTATGCTAATGCTGCATATGTAGGTTAGTTTAGTCTTAACGTGTTCACTGGCAAGTCCTTTCCTACATTGTCACTGTCCAAAGAAAACCATGTCTCCAAATTTGGTGTTTTTTTCTGTGTATGGGTTGAAAGAAATAATTCTGGACCTTCGTTAACTTAACTATTTAAAATTTGATTTATCTGAAAAATACATCGTCACTCATGAAGAGCTGCTGTTTTGAGAGATACATGGTTTTTACAGGACATTTTAAATGCTCTTAATTGGCAAATTTGGAGCACATTTGACTGAAGACACTATTTTATGAAGTACTGGAATGAAAATGTCCAAACCTGTATACTGTAGGATGATGCCGTACAGCTTGTTTTGCTGAAAATACAGCAATTTTGTGTCCTCCATCAGACAATGCTAACAAATCAGCTCCCTCATGTCTGTTGAGACAACAAGCAACACGAAGGCACCAACATCAATTTCCAGGTCACGTAGGACACGATGGAGTGGAGTGAAAAGAGGAATCATGCTCAGAGCTTTGGAAACCACCCCACCTTGTCTAGACGCTGTTGTTTAGGGGACATTTTGATTTGTGTAGGCATTGAATCTGTCTGCACCGAGGCCACAGCTTGATTTGGGGTAATGCGAGTTGTGTACGTTGACATAAAAATCTTGCCTGGTGCAGCTTTAAGTCTGACATGGTGACAAATATTCCTCAGTAACTTGGCCCCGGATACTGTAATGCTGCAAACTACAAAATTACACTACAAACTCTTGGAGAACAGAACAGAGCTCTTGATGGCTGTCCCCCTCTTAAAGGTGGAGTGAGCGATTCTGCTGAAAGATTCTCTAAACATAACAGCCAAACAGATACACTCCTCCCTTCAGTGCTCCTTCCTTTTAATTTGCCCTTTAGGGTGTTCTGATTGGCTGCAACTACAAATAAAATGTGTACAAATGAATGAAAATACAGTTTTGTGCTTGTCTGCTCTGGTAGATTGATGCACACAGTTCATGCATTCATTAGATGTGTTTTTTATATTTGCGTCATATCCCTCCAACCCCATCAGTCAAGCCCAGCAAGGCTTACAGCCGTGGATCGGTGGTGATGGTGGATGAGATCATGAACGCCAGCCCTTCCAAGTTCAGGTTTCCAGAAGCTGGCCTCCGCGTCATGGTCACCAGCCATTTTGGACCCAAGACCCGTCTGCGCATGGCGAGTCGCCTCATCATTACAGAGGTACAGCTGCGCGTTGTTGCTCCAGTAAAAGGATTTAGCTGCTGCTGGTGTATTGAGTGGATACTATTTTCTTTTTTTTTAAGCCCTCAAGCATCTCCTTGTCTCACTTGCACAGTGTACATACATTTGTGTGTTTCATTTCTGACTGGAGAAACATTAGAAATATGGCGGCAGCCCAGCAGTCACAGTAGCGGCGTGTTCGCTCATGTGCTCTTTGACTTAGTTTCTTTTTCCTGAAAGCGCCAGAAGTTGGTCCAAGCTGCCAATGGAGTGGAGACGCAAGTGATTGACGGGAAGGTTGAAATCGAGAATGGAAACGTGCCAGAGGACAAGCCGACCGAAGCGGAGGAAAATGACACCATCTCGCCATTTCATATTCCAAGTATGTGATTCGTGTATTTGCTTGATGGATGGACCACTTTAGAGGGTAAAAATTATACAAGAATGATGGAATTTTGAAACATCTTTGACATTTCAGACATATTTGTCTGTCTCTATCTATTTTAAGTCACCCTGTATAGGGTCCTTCATCAAATTAGTCAGTGGCCTCATAAAATCAGGAGTCTAATCTCTTGTACTAATGTGCGTTTCTGCTGCAGAGGGCATTGGCAGCAAGGTGAAGTGGCTGATCTCATGGCCTCTGCTCCTGCTGCTGTTCTTTACCATCCCAAACTGCTCCAAGCCTCGCTGGGAGAAATACTTTATGCTCTCCTTCATCCTGTCCACTATCTGGATTGCCGTCTTCTCCTACGTCATGGTCTGGATGGTGAGTGCATGGTTTGTGTGGGAAACTTCTAGGCTGTACTGTAGCTCCTGATGTCCTGAGCATACTCCAATCCATTCATGTTTTTTTCCATCAGGTTTATTCTAAAATGATCCAAAGCAAGGAGAGGCCTGGAAAGTCAGGCTGCAATGGCTGCAGTGTTGTCCTTGGGGGCCGTCCTTGCCCGTCAAACTACGCCCACTAAAAGTGCTTATTTTTGCAGGCTTATTCACAGGCTTATTCTGAGTATTTGACAACATTATGGAAAGGATCCCTACAGAGAAGGACATTAACAGGTTACTTTAGATCCTTGAAAACACCAGAGTCACACAGTAAAACAAACAAATGAGCAGCGGCATTATAACAGCACCTCCCTTGTTCTGCAAGGTAAAATTACTGTTTTTGTCAATGGAGTCTGGTGGCTTTGAGCAGAGCGATATAACAGCTGTTTCTGGTTAAACAAAGAGGATCTTACTCTGAACAAAAAGGTCTGCCTCTGCAGGGATTCTTTCTATAATGTTGTCAGACATTTAGAATAACAGTTTGAGCCTGTCAGTACAAAAACAAGAGCTTTCAGTGGATGTGCTTTGATGGCAGATTTTCCCCAAGGATTACATTGCAACCTGATTCGCATCTGCTGGCTGAAGTGATCTGGTGGACCAGTTCCAAGACTTTTTGTACATTCAGACACAAAAATATAGAGCCCAGGTTTAAACATACTGGAATTACCCTTTAATTGTGTAATTGTTATTGTTGAGCTCTCACACAGTGTATATTTCTCTCAGGTGACTATCATTGGCTACACTCTGGGAATCCCTGATGTCATCATGGGCATCACTTTCCTGGCGGCAGGCACCAGTGTCCCAGACTGCATAGCCAGTCTCATTGTGGCTCGGCAAGGTATACCTTTCCCCCTGCAACATGTTTAGATTGAGCTCTTGTGGATTTATTATGACACAGTGGAGAGCCAAATGGACGCTGTGGTTAGTCAGCACACATTTTAATCGCACTAGTCCACCGGGACATCCTCATTTCCTTTGGTGATTGAAATAAAGAAGACAATAGAGTCTTATTTGTGGTGAAAGTGGTTTCTCCTTTTGTTAAGTGCATAGACCGATATCTTAATATCTCATTTTTCTACCCCTCTACGTTGTAAGCTAAGCACATGCAGATGGAGTTTAACATGCATGTGTGCATCTTGGCTATAAGTGATAAAACTTGTACAGATACACACTTTGTTTGCATTTTCCAAGCTAGTAGTTTTACAAAATAGTGTTCAGAGATGTGTTGTCTCCTACGTGCACAGAAAATAATTGAACACGTAGGAAAGTGAGGAGCATGACAGAGCAAAGGAACAAGAGGAAATAGTGCAGAGCTGTTTATAGACATCACAGTGCAGCCCTGTGTCACTGCCTTCCCAGCTGAATTAAGGTTGCAGCCCTTGTGAATATCAGAAAGTACAGAACAGCAAAATATTAATCTGCACTTGGGAATAAAGTGCTTTGACCGGAAAGTCAAGATGAAAAACTTCTTCTTCTTGCTTAAAGTTGCTTTTTTTAATCACTTCATTTGGTTTTGTTGCAGGTTTGGGAGACATGGCGGTGTCCAACACTATTGGGAGCAATGTGTTTGACATTCTGGTGGGACTGGGGGTCCCCTGGGCGATACAGACCATATGTGTCAGCTATGGATCAGTGGTAAGGAGCTTATTTATTTTCCAAGAACTCAGAACTTGTCATTTCTGTATTATTGTGCGAGTGAGAAACAACTGAAATCCTCATCTCTCCTGCTGAGATGCTCCTCATCTCTGATCCTGACTGTCAAGATTGAAGAGCTGCAGATGAGTTGTTGATCTCTCTGTCTTGTGTGCTGCAGGTGATGATTAACAGTCGGGGTCTGGTGTACTCTGTGGTGCTTCTGCTGGGCTCTGTGGCCCTCACGGTGAGCAGTACTTCATGTTGTTATGCTACACTGGTTCCACGTGTTGACCATGCTGTGGTGTACTGTACTTTGATATAGATAAATGACATCTCTGCTTGGCTTCTCTCATGACTGACTGATGCACTGTTATGCAATCGTGACTGAACCATGTTATATAATTGGCTCATAATGTTAAAATTCAGTATTATGAACACTTGGAATGCAGAGGAAGTGATGCACTTTTCTTTTTGGGATAAGCAGAACAGATTTTGGTAGTTATACTGAATTCAGTAGTAAGTTGGAGGGTCTTTTTAAATCAATCGCTGCAGTGATTTCAGTTTTTTAAACGCATTCAGTGAGTTTCTGGAGCTCGTAAACAAACCCTGCACGTGTTTCTCTGACCTCGGTGTCTGAAACACACACATAGTGTGACACACTGCTGCACAGTAACCACTAATCATATGCGTATTGGTTGCACAGTTATGTCCTCAGTTAAGTGATATTCAGTCCAGAAAAGTGATGCAATGGCCTGCAGGAGCCACCCTGATGTATCTGTGCATGTTCAGGTGCTGGGGATCCACCTGAACAAATGGAGGCTGGACGTGAAGCTGGGCGTGTACGTCCTGGTCTTGTACGCCATCTTCCTCTGCTTCTCCGTCATGATCGAGTACAACGTCTTCACCTTCGTCAACCTGCCCATGTGCATGGAGGAGTAGAGCACAGCAGCATGCCTCGGATACCAAAACCTCAACGTTCCCATAGCAACCCCCAATTTCTTTTTTTTTTTTTCTCTCTCAATAATACTGGACCTATCTGCAGACTCTTTCTCCTTCCTCGCGCTCTCTCCCTTGTAATCCTTTCAGCCCCAAATATGAGTCTCATTTCCTCAAGAGGCAGTACACGCTGTAAGAGTGGACTCCATTCTATGTCTCTAATTTGTCCTCTTGTCACACAGTGCCAGTCCTTAATGCCCATTATTTCGGGCATTGCCTGTTATTGCAGTAAAGTCTTTATTTCCTCTGTGCGCCTGTTAACTTTCTACCCATCTCGCATGCCTTTAGATGTCGGGGACCTCCAGAATCATAAGTGCCCCTGTTGATTGTTGGTATGTGTTTTCACCGTTTTCACATTGTAGATTTCCACACGTTTCCAAAGCTTTTCCACAAACCAAACCAGAGTCTATGAAGAAAAAAAATCCTTGAAGTCATTCCTAAAAGAATTTAAGAGTTGCCCTCGCACCCAAAGAAAAAGTACACTCCTTTTCCCCCTCTCGCCCCCCTGGAGGAGGGCTTTGTCCTTGGCAGCTCCCCTCCTCCGGCCTGGACCCAACCGCCCTGGCATGGCCTTTGGCATCAGGGAGCAGATACTGTTAGTGCTTCACTCGCCCTCCGCACCGCAACTCTATTCAACCCTCATCTGCTTGATCAAATCTGCTGTTTCTTTCCAAAAAAAAAAAAGAAAAAAAAAGACATTTTGTCAAGACACTTGGTGTCAAGATGTTTCACAGTCCAGGTCAGTTGACTGTGAGGGTGTTATGCATATGCAGCACGGCACAATGTAAACTTGTAAACACTTTTTTTGGTTGTTTTTTTTTGTATTTATTTTTTCAAAACAAGGTTTTGTCTAGTATGAAATATGGAGGAGAGCGTGTTGCAAATATAGGACATTGCCTGTTTTTCACTGAAACAAATTGCACATGGAAATGCTTTTCTTGCTTTGTGCTGTAAGGAGATTTGACCACTCAGAGGGGCGTCTGGCTGGCGGTGGCAGCGACTCCACTCCAGTGTTCTTTTCATTCAGTGATGGGTCAGTCCACTATTCCCTCTGCACAACTTCAGAATCAAAAACTGGCTCCAGATCTGTGGGATGCATCTGATTTTTGTCATCATCAGGTGATGTGCTCTCATCTCGAGACAGCAGCAGAATGGAGGTAGTTGTTTAAAAAAAAAAAAAAAATGCAAAGAATCCAGACGGTTCTCAACACTGACTGTCTGCTATAACACCCTCTGGCCAGTAGGGGGTACTGCAGCCCCTCTACCCAGGACAGGGGTGCCAACCACAGCCGTTGGTTATCAGGGAAACTCGGAGAAGGACAACTCCAGGAGGTGTCAATGGTGATGGTCTCTTGATTTTGAGTTACATGTAGATATTGCACTTTAACAGCCGTCCTCTCATTCTGAATCAACTAGTGCTTCCTTCTGTGTGTGTGTATTTTCAGTGTATATGTGTCTGTGTGACTGTGTGTGTGTGAGAGAACATTGTGTGTGTGCGTGTGTGTGCGTGTGTGTGCGCGCGCTCAGTATGGGCCCACGCCACCCTTCTCACACCGGGCTCTCGACTCTTGAACAGACCGAGACCTTGTAACACCATGAGCACACCCACCTCTGTCTGCAGTGCATGCTGGGACATTAAACCGCAGCTCCTCCACAGCACAGCAAAAGGCTGAGGGCTTCTGGGCATCTCCATGGAAACAGCCCGACCCACTTTACGAAAATCGGCAGCTACGAGCTACACTGCAATCCAGACATTTGACATCATGCAAAAATGCCTGTGAGGAGTCCACAAGTGAGGTGCAGAGACTAAAAACTGTGTGGGGAGTGTTTTAAGTGTTGAAAATAATCCTCTGCCGCGCTGTTGGCAGCAGGCTCTTGTATATGCAATCTCAATTTAAAGAATTCTATGTGACTGAAGGCCCCTGCAAGATTGCCATATAAAGATGGGGGGATCCCGTGGAGATGTGACGTCAGTTTGTCTAGTAGTACTTGATGTGTGAGCTCACAGGTGTGTGTGACAGCTGAGGAACTGAGCCCAAAGGATGGACCTTTCTGGATCAGTGGCTTTGAGGGAAGTCTAATTCCCCACCCCTCCTACTCCCTTTTCCCCTCTTTCTCCACTCTTGTCCCCTCTTGCACAAGGGCATTAACTCTCCATCAACCCTAGCTGAAGGAGCAGCAGGGGGAACGTATGGATGGATGGATGGATGGCTTTCCTCCACCGCCCTTGGGACTTTGTCACTTTTCAAAGGACCTGGATGTGAGCAATTTAAAGAAGTAGAAAAAAAAAAAAAGCTGGACCCCCTTAAGCTGCTACTCTATCGGGGTTCAAACAGCTGTGTTTACTGGACGGAGGTGACCACACAGGGCCTACAGACTCCTCCACACACCCACTGATATCCTTGTACACCTCCCTCCCTCCCCCTCAACCTTCTCTGTGGGTCTTCTGTCCAAACAGGACCTACTTTTTGACGCGTTTTGTGAGGAAGGCACGTCTGTACTGTACTTGAGTTGATTCAGAATGTGCAGTGTTAAGGTTATATTATTTGTGTGCGTGTATATTTTGTTGCTGCTCTGTGTGGTCATGTCCCGGGTTGCCAGGTTTGAGTGGTTACGCCACAGCAGGGGAAAAAAAACACCGCTCCTCGTTTTTGTCCTCATCTCGACACACAGCGTACGTTCTCACCGGTCGTCTGACTCGCATCTTTGTACCCAAGTCACTTTTTTTTGGAAGAGGAGAGGAAAAAAAAAAGTAGAATTCAGATGCCATACTTGTCGTAGCTCTGCATAAATCCAGATTGTATGGAAATCCTGTGTACAAACTAAGCGCACACACGTTAGAAAACACGTTAAAAATGACAATTGAACACAAGAGAAGACCAGTATGTGTTTCTTGATTGAATGCGACCTGATGCACTGTGAGCTCAATGTGATGTGGGAGTTGTTTGTCAAGAATAATAAATGATTAAAAAATATATTTAATGTAAAGTTAGTTACTATAAAACATTACTGAGGACATCTGTATAACTTATATGAATGTATTGTCTTGCTATACTGGACATATCCAACCAATGCATTTTACTGTAAAGCAATAATGTGAAGAAAAAAAAAAAAATAAAATGGCAAAATAATTCCTGTACATTTGTCTCATAAGTTCTTGGATTGTTTGTGAAATACATAAATTAAATGAAGCCATTTGTACATGTATCTGTTGTGCTGTTGTCTTTTTCACAACATATGCTGATATTTTCAAACTATTTGACAATTTTTACCCCATATTTTGGATAAAATCAATGGAAGTACTCTACTAATGTACAATTTTAATGTATGTCTGTATTTCCATTTTTGCAAATTTTCAAAAGACATGTCTGCAGAGTGACTACTTTTGATTTTTAGAGTACATTCTCCAGATACTACTTAGAATTCAGCATTGCACCTCAATAAAATGTAGGGGCTTGAGGGAAATGCATTAGAAAAATAACCAAAACTGAAGCTGCAAAGGCTTCAATACCCTGATATTTTTGTACCAAGTCTGAGTGAAGCTCCACAAACACTCAATCCTACATTTCCCATAATGCAACATTTCTTTCCAGGGCTCCACATTGCAGACAACCTGAAATTCATGTGTAAAATTCATAGAATGTGCCTTTAAGTTGGATTTTGATTGCAGGACTTCTTCTTGAAATGGAGTATTTTCTGTTATTTGCTTAAATTATTGCTTTAAATGTACATTTCTGAAGGTATACAGAAAATATTATTCATCTCCCAACAATAAACTATACTAAAAAAATGGTCTTTTCTGTAATTTCCTCTAATTCTTTGCTATAAGATTTAATTAACAGAAGGTGACAACACTGAAGGACAACTTAAAAGTTGCTGACTGAAAGTTTTTGTCTTTAAATGACACATTGATATGAGCAGTTTAAGATATGTAATAAATCCTTCTTGGCGAAATGACCCTCAAGGTAAAGTTAATGAGTTTGATGTACCACTTATGGCTACTCTGCTGCACCAGAAGTGATTAAGTCGTTTTTTAAGAAAAGTAGTTTATGCCCCCTCCAAAACTCTTCAATATATTCTTGCCATATCACCCTGGCTTGATCGCATCCTTTCTTTCTTCATTCTACCGGCCGAGCTTTTCTGCAGCACAAAATTTACAGATTTTTTAATTAAAGTTCCAGCATCCTCCCATCGCATCAGCTGTGGATTAATTCACACTCAGCCAGCGCTCAAAGTAATACCATGCAACAATACCTTTAATTTTTGGGATATGTGTGAGATTAGATAGCAAATAAATCATCTGCCATTTGGTTGAAGCATCCCTGAAAAGAATATTGAAATGAATGAGTCCCACTTGTGATTGAGATGTTGCTACGAATGCGTGTATTTCTCCCTGAGTGAATGATGAATAATGATTTATTGGTCCTTACTGGAAACTTGTCTTGTGTGATAATCAAGCTGAAGAGCGCTGCACTTAGACAGACAGGGTGATTGCAAACAATCCGTTATTTATAGTGACAGCTGGCAACATGTGAAGAGTCCATTGAGGGGCGAGTGATTGGAAAATTCATGTTTTGATTGCGTCTTGCCTCCATAAATCTGGATTTTTTAGCTATCAGCACCAGTAGGGGGCAATGTTGCGAAAGGATTCATATCCCAGTGTCATAGACTAACTTTGTTACAGCTGAGGATGAAATGAAAATGGAGCTCTTTCCCCCAAGTGAATAGGACTCTGGCAGTCAATGATACGAAGTTTCAAATATCAAACTGTGACATATTCAAACCATGACTGGAATGAACACTTTCTATATGACTCCCTGCACAAAACACAAAACACACTGCACATTATTTGCTAATGATGGATGTCCATATCCTTCATCAGCCAGCAGACAGCCAGCCATCTGGTGTGACCAGCATGGCCCGTGCAGGCTACTGGTGCTTCTCCCTAATGAGCCACCCTCTTGGCTACCGTGCAGCAGTTAACAAGCTTCTCTGTCAGCCGTGATCTTGTGCACTGATGAGTTCCTTCTCTGCCCCCTAACAAGCCCATTTGGGCAGCTACTGCGTGTCTCCCGTGAACGCCGGCTTAGCTTCCCTTCTCTATTTGTTGTGCCACATTTAGAGACAGGGCCCACGCATCCTGGCCTTGACATATACAGCACTGTAATCCTGCTTTGAAAAGTTGTTTATCTGCTCACCCTACCGCCCCCACAGTTACAGTTTGGGACATTTTCTTTCCTTGTTTGTGCCTTGCCGGTGCTTTTGACTCCACTCTGCTGTTTTAGGTGCTGCAGTGATGGATGGTGAGCAAACTGGGTTGCTGCTGCTTGCTGCAGTCCCTCAGAAGGGCATCCTGGGCTGCTGAACACAAGGTGTTGTGGGTCGCCACAGAGTCCTTAACTACTGGTTTGGCTTGGCTTCCTCTGCAGCATGCTGGCATTAACTGCTGAACTTTGACTTTGCATTTGTGTTTAAAAAGTTCAATCAAATTACAAAGCAAAAGGATTTTCTCACTTGCCTCTTGCAGAGGGGTAGGCGATATGAATATCACTTCAGGGTATCGTTACGGTATGATATCATTACATCAACAAGGCAGGATATTGAAATAATACAGATACTATATCGCAAAGCACTACTCGAGTGGTATTAATCCATGTAGAGTCTTGATTCTGAAATGCTACCACCAACCCAATTCAGTGGAAGTAAATGGAATTTTGTTCACAGCAATGGGGAAAAATACATTTAACCAGCAACATCTCTTTCAAGAAACACTGAATAGCTTTCAGTTTCACTACTTTTTACTAAAAAACCGTCTTGATAAAAACTGTTGAGAGTCATTTTCAGAATAGCTGTATTCGCTGCTCAAAAGATATATTTTCTGCATCGTGTTGCAGTTGCCCACCACTTTACTGGCCAAGCCGGTGATATGTCGCTCTTAAGAGTCTTGGGTTTTTGGCTCCTTTCTGGCCTGTGCTCTTAAAAACTCCTCAAAATTGAAGCAATGTCTTCTTGCCACCTCTTATCAGACTGTCACTGGGTGGTGCTCAGTTGAACCAAAGAGTGATTTTTCCATCTCAGTTGTTTTATTTGAAAATGTTTCAGGTGCCTAGAGATGTAAAATTCCCCAGTAATTCACAAACAAAAAAGTGATTTGAAAAACAGTCAGAAAAACCAACATTATTGTAGCATAAATGAAGTGGTAGCATTGTTTTCTGCTGCTTTCTGCAGCCCTCACATTTACCCTGCGACCACTGTGAACCACTAAAAATGCATTTATTAAGAATTCACCATCACTCTGTAGACAAAATGAGTGATGCGTGGCGCTTTAGGATTTCAAGATTTAGGACATTTTCTTTTAAGAAAAACAAAGCAAAACAATACAACAGGCAACATAACCACACAAAAGAAGGCTCTTAACACACCAACCTTACCTCCCGCCTGCTGGGTGTGTAGTACAAGACAATAAAGGTCCAGTGGAAAATAATAAAAACAGAAGTTGTCAGCCGACTGCACGTGGAGTGTCCACTGTGGGTTGTTTCTCAGGTAACAGACGAGGAGCGGTCAGGTCTTGTTGAATTGCAACTCCAGTTTTTTCAAGGTAAAGGGTATTGGTCATTTCAGTGAGCCACAGCTGAAAAATGGGAACTCTTCTTCTTCTTCTCCAGACTGCAGGAAAGAAGCTGCTGCTGATCTCTTTTTAATACAGATGTTGAAAGTGAAGCTCCCAGGACAGAATTCAGAATGCCAGAGAATGTTTTGAACATTTCCATCTGATATCTCTCTGTCCTGGGACACGGAGCGATACATGATAGATGCCGTGGGGCTAGATTTTTGGTAATTTGTTGTAAAAGTCAGTGGGGATTTTGAATTAGGTAGGTCCTCTGGAGGAGTACGGACAGCTAGAGGCAATAGAAACATGCTTTGATTGAACTAAACCTTTATTTCACGATGCTTTTCAAAGCACTGCACAGTGTTCAGACTGAAACCTTTCAACACAACTGCATATTTGCAGCATTTCAAAAGCAATTTTGTGAGCTGGCCTTGTCATGTTGCTTCTTTTTATTGGTTTTCAGAATGAACAGCCTGTGTTTCTGCTCAGCAGTCCAAACGCTAAAGGCTGAGTCCATTTAAAGTGTCTAAACTGACAGTCCACAATTCCTGAATGGTTCATTGCTACCGTACTCTATTACCACCATGTGACCTTTCCCTGGTGTTTAAATCGTCTGCTAACTTTATAAGCAGATAAAATTAAAATAAACTGAATAATGATGAGGACAGTGACATTATCAGAGCTGTAACCTGTGGTCGCTGCCTGTTTTGGGTCTTTTTTTTTTTTTTTGCATCCCAGCCAATAATGATGCCCCTTTTAAAATGGCATGTAAATCAAGCCGTAAAGTGGGAGGACACAAGTAACAGCAGACTTTTCGACCACAATGCACGCTCAGCTTTCATCCTAAGTTTATGACAGCTCCCTCAGTCTGCTCCCCTGTGCATTGTGGCTCAGTGATTAATCCATTCTGCACACTCCGAACAGTTCATGAAGGTAACACAATGCCTTCTTATCTATGTATGTATGAATATTAAGCAGTCAGCCCCGGTGAGGCTTCCAGTTTACAATGGAGACTGATAGTTCCGATAAAACCATCTGGGAAAATCAACTAATGCTGAGCCATGTATTCAGGCCTTTAATCAAGGTCAGAGTTAAGAGTTTTCCTCGGCTATTCCACACGCATCCATCATTACAAGAACACATTAGTGTTGGAAACAGTCCAAGGTCTGCATTTATTGTAGCCTGAAATATAGATTCACGCTCAGAATCGAATGTAAAATTAAATTAAGACAGTAAAGCTGACTCGGATGCTTGGTTTTAAATAGACATCTTTGCCATTACTCAGCGTACTGCTATCCATAATTAAAATGGAGATACTTCCTCCTTTATTGGTGAATTACTGTAAATGTGTGTAATGTCTCGTTAAATGTACTTAAATTTGTGTGTATGGACAATGAATCTATTTCAGCACAAATAAAGATAAACTGAAAACAGTTGATGTTTTCTGGTAAACATAATTAGTCTTTATTTTTTCTATTTTATCCTTTATTTCGTTACATGTTACATCCATTTCACATTTTTGTCCTCATTGTTTCTCCTTTTACATGCGATGCATCTTCTATATTTCTATCTTTACGTAGGCTAATGCAACACCAGTTTCTTTTAAATCTGTTCTGTGTGTCTCATTTCTGTGTTGGTGCTTAATTGGTTTTGTTCGCACTTGATTCTTCAGACTTGTTTCAAGCTTAATTAATTTTATTTTGGCCACCTGGGAGCAGAACAACAACCTGGAAATGCAACATCTCACCATGTAAACTTGGTAAAATGGCAAACACTTACCTGTTTACAGGCAGCCATGGAGCCACATTAGCTTTTGAGGTTGTGTTTCTGGCCGCCTGACAAATGTAAGTCTGACATTCACTCTTTATTTTAGCTCTCTAATTGTTTCCACTAATTTTGGAGGGAACTGTCAGACTTCTTAGCTGCTAATGCTACAGTATGCTCACTGGCTAAATGCTAATGTCGCCTGACTGCTGTCTGGTTCAGGTAACGTCCTGCACAATGTGCTCGTCTGCATCCAGATTTTAAACTCTGAACTTTAACTTTAGAGAAGGAAAGGGATGTGAATGACGTGTGATTAATAATGTTATTTACAGGGCATTTAATTATAATCTTAAGTGCATAATTACGTTTCGAAATCACAGAAGGACGCTTCCCGAGGCGCTATTTCTGGAACTTGCCTGAGAATCGTCACATTTTTACGTTTTCTTCAGTATCAAAGTTAATTAGTGATAGTTGTCTCTACATGTTTGGAGGCATTGTAAACAGAAATAGCTAATAGCTAATTCGGCATACTTTTGATGGCGCATATTTTCCGAAATGTGAACAAATATACGCTAAAAGTTTTAAAAGTTATAGCCGGCTGACTCACTGTCTCCATAGCAACACTTCCTGTTTGATGTGGGAACTTCATCTGAGGGGAAACCCACAGTGTCAGACTGTGAAAAAAACCTGATATGGAATAAGAATAAATCATTTACAGGGAGAGCTGCGAATATGCAAATATGAGGCTGCAGGAATGTCAGCATCAGTAAAAATATGCAAGAACAATCAGGAAAATGTACTCAAAGTATTCAAAATAGTACTCAACTTACGTGTTATAATTCTAAAAACAATTAAAAGGAAAAGTCCTCATATTTGTGAAGCTGGAATCCAAAAATATTTCTGCATGAAAAATGATGATTGTCAAAATTTTCTCAGTTGACTAATAGATTCGGCCGCACTTGAACGTTTTCATATGTTTTGTGTGCAAAGGTCTTGATATTTGAAGTAAATCTAATGCAGTAGAGGTATGAAGTGGCATTGGAAGAAAACACTCAAGTAGTTTACAACTACCTCAGATTTGTACTTGAGTAAATGTACTGACCCTAACTGAACATTAACTTTCAGCACCTTTTGGTAAAACACAGGGTCATTGTTTGTTGTCCAAACTGTGAGTGGACAATACATGTATTGCAGTTTTATGACAGAAACACCATCAAAGAGTGATTTCCATATAGATGACTGTGCACAGTGGGTAGTCCAGCTGAAGGGGCGTGGAGCCCACAGAGTGATTGTGGCGTGAGAGCAGAGACTTTTAATAACATCTGAAGCGAGTCTCAGAAGTCAGCAAGTCCAAGGATGGTTCAGAGAGCGGCGGTAATAAAGGAAACGCCGCCGTCGTCCGATTGTTTCTCATTTAATTTTGCTGAGACTAAGTGCTTGAGGAAGTCATGGATACGCTGTAAATCACAGACAGTCAGAAAAAAACGCTTTTGCCGACTTATTACACACACAGAGAGCACAGTTATGCTCCTGATGTGATGGCACAGTGATTTATGGATGCATCCCTCGCTCAGGGGGTCTCAGAAAGGTGATCTGTTGCAGAGGCAGCCACAGGTAATTTATTCTATTCCCAAGTTTGCCATTTACTTTTCCCCCTTCAACCACTTGCGCTGACAAGATTTATTCAAACAATAGTGGCATTATGCTGTAAGCCTAACAATGAGCTGTGATCCAGACCACAACAAAGATTTGGTCTCAGCTGTGGACGTATAGGTTCTAACCAAGAACTAGTTCTTTGGCTCTTATTCAAACAGGGAGACATTTTTAATTAAATTGTGGGCCTGGTTCTTCATTTGCATTATTTGACAAAAAAAAAACAAAAAAACAAAAAACAAAGCCATTTTGCTGAGCTTACTTTGGAGAGCGTAGGAGAGATTTAATAACGCGAGTTGCAGCAGGGAGCCAACCAGGATATCAGCTGTCAGTGTCGGGCCCCAAATGTGACATTTAAGCTCCTCACAGTGCTGCGACTTCGGTTCTGTTGCAGTTAAAAGACAATATCTGTGTCATTTCAACATTTAGAGTTATGGCGTATTTACATTTAACAAATCATTTTGTGGTGCATGAGGTGTGTAATTAGATTTTTTCCTTTTTAATCTACTTGTTTATGTTGCACAGTCAAACGTAGATTAACTGCTGTCCCCGCTAACAAGGACGCTCTAAATATAGAGACCTAGATCTGACAATAAAGTCTGCAAATTGACAAGATTTTGAGGGTTTATTTATCGAGGGAGAGTTATATGTCTTCCTGTGGGTGACAGATGATTGACAGTAAAGAGTGTGATGCAGTGTTTGCATAAATGTGAAAACAGTGGATTTGCACAGTGAAAAAAAAGGATTAACAGAAACTGATTCCACCCCAGCAGCGTATTATGCAATGATGCAGCAGAGTTTGAGTCTGACCAAGAAGTTTGTCACATTTCAAGGACAATTCCAGTTTATTATAAGTTAATTTGTAGTTTCAGTTATGAAAAATAATCGATGATGATGATGATTTCTCAAGCAAATTCTGACAGGGCAAGAAACACACGCCTTCAGACCATCACTCCGCTTGTAAACGTGCCAAAAATGTAGATTATCTGAGCCGCTTCGATTGGAGGTAAAACTGAAAGTGAGCGCGACCAAAATGTCAGTAATAATCTGTCATTGCACAGGAAAGTCATGCACCTCTACCACAGTAAATATGATTTGGTCTGTGAAACTGCGGTTAAGGATAGTTTGCATGAGGCGGCATGTAATAGATGTCGTCCACCACATAATCCTATGAAACAGCTATGCACGCAGGATGCTACGGGCTTCGTTGAAAGGTAAACAGTCACGCTTTTACATTCCTTTCCTCGAATCCACAGAGTTGAATTTCATAACTGCAGGAAGTCAGTTATGCACATAATTAATGTTCCTCAGTACTTCTCTACACTAAAATGATTACCGTCATTACTTCCATGCCAGAATTCCTCTGGAAACGTTCGGTCCAGCTGAACCTTTGCTGCAAAACGTGGCAGAGAGTGAGTTCAGGACACACAGCCACGGCCTGTGCTCGCCATTGGAAATAATGGAAATGCTCTGCTCAGTGTTGGACTCACACTTCTGGTGTGTAAGACCTGAAATAATTTCACTGTTCACCCCTTGTTTTCTCTTATGTATATATTTAATATGTTTGGCTGTGGCTTTCTTTTGGGCACTTGTTTGAAACCCGTGCTTATCTGACCCACATGGTTCTTCCTCTGACTTTTTTTTTTTTTTTTTGCCCCTGAGACCTTAGCGAATCACAACTATGAACCGGAATGAAGCTGAATAACCAGATCAATAATCTGAATTCAAAATAAGATATGAATAACAGATAGAAGCTTTGAGCATGGTGCAGAATTCAGCAGCAGGAAATCCCCTGCAAGTAGCAACAAAGCTGCACTACGTCAAAGCTCCATCATATTTTTTTCACTTGCAAGTTTGTAATTAGGGCTTCTGCTGGAGAGGTCCTGTAAGACAGGAGCTGGACTGAAAACCGACAGCCAGAATGAACAGGATGTGCCCGTAGAGATACGCCTCAGAAATATTTAATACTCCAACGGCAAGAACAATCGATATGTTTCTACAGAAGAGAGAGAAGAGAAGGGTTTGTACAGATGCTGTAAGCCCCAAACTGATCCTGCTCACCCACGTAAACGATTGGTTGTTTGATGAGCTTGAATATTGAGGGCATGGGGAATGAAACCAGCACTTCAACGTGTACATTTTTTTTGTGTATTTTGCATATTTTGCAAAAAAAAAACCTTCCTAGTTTGTAAGTAAGCAAATATACTGGAACCTGGATCTCATAGCAGTTTGCCAGCCAAGCATAATTTTACCTGCGTATAAATAAAAGTCTAATTAAGCTGTTGCGATGGCTGTCTTTGCTTTGCAAAGGATATTTAGCAGTACAGTGAGAAAACCTACTTACATCTGTCCTGTTTCTGTAGTTTTAAGCCAGCAAATGAGGACAACTTAAATGAATGATAGCGTTGATGCTAAAGATGAAACGCAGTCATGTATGTACTTTTTTGAATTATAATAGGACTGAAGCTTGTCCTGCTTTGAGAACCAAGAATGAAACCAGAATGATCTGGGTTCTTTTTTAATGGCCTACATTATGTTTATGTAAAGTAAAAAGAAACATCACTCCTTTGGTAATCACCCAGTCTCTTTGTCACTCTGCAGCTGACGGTTATCGTTAATGGAGTGGAAGCCCCTCAGGGTCTTGGAGAGTGTGTCTCCGTGAGCTGAGATCAGCAGTTAACCTTCGTTAACCTGTCGACAGTAAAGAGACTTCCCTCGTGCATCTGACCTCTCCTCCTCCCACCACAACACTCAGGTCAGTTAATAAAAATTCCCCACGGTAGCACGAAGGCAATTCATTAGCTGTACAAGTTCTGTTTGATAACTGATACCGGGTCAGTGCGGAGAAGATTAGTGTTAACAGAACAAAACTGCAAGAGGCAAGGTGATAAGGATGACTGGGAGGGAAAAGGGGAACCAATTTGAGAAAAGGTTCATAAATTTTTATCACATTTTTAAAGATAAATTCATTGCTTGCTTTCCCCAAACGTGTTAGCCTGAGGGGTAGAAAATTAATGCCGGAGTCCAGGAGGAGGCTGCTCAGCTTAAATATTTATGTGCTGTGTGAATTCCTCCATGCAAAACATAACAGACGTGGCTCTGCTGTTACGTTGCTTTTAAGTACAACAAGAGCACCAAATACTCCTCAATTTAGCTAAAAAGAATATTTATTTCATCGTAACGACAAATTTGGAAAAAGAAACCATGCTGTCATCATTATTCTTTTATTTATACTTTTATTAAAACATCATTGGCCTCCAACAAGTAAAGAATGTACATAATAATAAGAATAATGATGATGATAATAATAATAATAATCAACTGAATAACATCAGAAATTCTGTTTATTGTATTTACGTTTTAATTTTTTGTCAATTCTTCAGCGAGGCGTTCTCTGGACTCTGATCTCTGCATTCTCTGACTTGCAGCTAGTTTTAGAGGAATGTACAGTATAGGAAACAGAAAATATCTCACCCCCATCATATTTATCATATATTTTTTTCCCCTCTCTCTACATATTTTGTCTCATTTGCAATTCATCGCACACATCAACCGCTCACGTCTCTTCCAAAACAATTTGAAATAAGCTAAACCCGCTGTGGCGAACATGTACGCTTGCAGGCACACACACCCAAAGGACTGGGTGTGCGCGCACGTAGACACACAGCCAGTAAAACACACGCTCGGATGCCCGCAGTGGCTGGTGTAGTGCTGAGCTCTGGTGCTTTAATCAGACTTTTGGTCGTAAAGCGTCGCACTGACCGAGGCAGCAGCTTCCACAGAGCTCCTTTCTCAGCAAACGCAGAAGGAAAAGCATTCGTCTGCTGCCGACCTCGCTCGAGCACAGCACAGTTAGCCCCACATGACTGACCCGTGTCACTCTCCGCTCCTCCTCTCCATCAGTGCCTCACACTGAGTGGCTTGTCCTTTAGCGCTGGAAATACAAAGGAAATGCCACACTGCCGAAAAAGTGACCTTTAGAAAATACAACACACTCACCGCGGGGGGATGAACTGTCCATTTTACACAACATAATGTCACCGGGCTGCGCAGCGTGGAGATTGTCTCTTAATAAAAGTTTGAACTTTTAAAACATTTGAAACAATTAAAAACACAATAGCACGATAAAAACCTTTGACTTGATTTCTAAAGTCTACACGCTGCGCTCAGTCAAGTGTAGGTTTACAGTATGTTCTGACAGGCAGGTGATGCTGAAAATCTCTTTTATGGTTTCACCGCAGTTCATGTGGGCTTGACAGGAGCAGAATATCATCCTGTCATGCAGCTGATTTCTACTTCCACTCACTGAAGCTTTCATAAAAAGCAGTCAGTCTCTAATGGTCCAGCGCTCCGTCCGGTGCTGGCGGTCATGTGTCGATGACGTCTTGTGCCGGCGAAGGTTCATGTGGCAAACTGGTGGCGTTGGGCAGCGGCTGCGTGTGGCTGACAGAGTTCTGCTGCAGCTCTAGCGCCATGGCGTTCTGCGGGTGGGGGAACTCCTTCACCTGCCTGCGGTACTCCAGGAAGGTGGACGCCTTGGTGGCGATGGCCACCACGTTCTTTCCGACAAAGATGGTGGAAACGCGGCTGTCCTGAAACAGTACCATGTTTACGCCTCGTATGAGGATGGTGACCACGTTTATGGTGACCAGGCTCAGGACCGGGTACAGCATCATCTTCTGGGGCGACATGTGCTCCCCCTGCATGCTGATTTCACTGAGCGACACGCAGGGCAGGATGAGCAGCAGGATGTAGCAGTAGAAGAACATCAGGCCCTCGGCCCAGATGGGCAGGCCTGTCCGCTGGGGCTCCCACAGGTTGGCTTGGATATCCAGCAGGTCCAGTAGGTCCAGAGCAACCCAGAACAGGCGACTCCTCATGTCCTCCTTCTTGCGGAAAGTTCTCACATATTCCATACTATCCAGAGCCACTAGGACCAAGTATAAGCCTGGTACGCATACGGATAATAATAACGTCAAAGCCTTCCGGGCCACCGTCTCCAAACTCTTCCTGTCTGCCTTGCAATTCTGGAAGACAAAGTAGAGCTTGATCTCCAGTACAAAGATGTACAGAAACCAGAGGATCATGGCGTATCCTCGTCGGGCGGTGCGCACCTCGGCGCCGACCCACACTGCCACGTATCGCAGCACTATGAGGAAGCACACGTCCCCCACCAGCACTATGATACACACACCAATCTTTCTGGGACCCTGGTTCTGCTCCACCAGGTAGGCGTCCATGAAGGCCATGCTGGTCATGATGACGATGGTGGTCAGGCACACGTGGCGTTTGTCTGGGGGCGGCAACACCATGGCGAGGGCACCTGCTGGCTCTCACTCTCAGTCCCCAGCTTTCAAAAGTAAAAATAGTCCAGAAGGAAATTACAGCTCTGTGTCCACTCCAAACCTTAATGGTTGGAGGAAAAAAAAGGGTATTTTAGGTGCTCTGACAGCTCTGGTGTACACAGGAGCAAATGTCCAGCTAGCGTGTCTAATATTAAAATAATACTATAAGTCACGACACTAATAGTCCATAGAGGAGGACGGTTATTGCGGTTATAGAAGCAGAGCAGTGTGTGGAGTCAGCGGAGGTATGCTGGCTGCCGATTGCTCTCAGACTATGTGAAAACAGGAACATCACCTCGTTACTCAACGCACTTCCATTGATCCGCCTCTGCCTGCGAGCAGCAGCTACACCGAGGGCTCCACGCCTGACACACCATGACTGATAGTAATCCACACACAGTCAAATGGCGAATACTCACAGAGCAGGCTCGGTCTAATGGACATGTGATGGGATTGCGGGACACGGTGCTGCAGTGTAGAAATGTTTATGGAGGTGTTTATTTTTGTATGAGGCCGTGCTGGAAGCAGTGGATGTATGCGCGCCGGTGCTGCAGCCCAGCATGTGCGAGGAATTCCTCTTTGGATACTCCCGTAGACGGTGGCGCAGTGTGTGTGGCGCCTTGCAATCCTGCAGCGTCTGTGAAGGGAAGCGGAGGAGAGAGAGGAGAGGAGTCTGCAGTGGCCAGAGGCCCCCAGCCGCCATAAATCACAGAAGACAGCAGGTCAACGGCCCATGAGGCCTTGCGTCCCACGCCGGCTTCCCTGGGGGGTGGCTCTTACACCGTGCCGAAGATCCATCCTCCCCCCCTCCTTTTGCCACGTGCCAGCCTCTCCACGGCCTAGAAGAGGGAGGAAATAAAGTGGAAAAGAGGGGGAGGGCAGAGGAGAAGGAGAAAGAAACCTGTCAGCACTACTGGGCCATATAACACAGTTTTCATTGCCAACGGCCGTCCACATATGAGCAGCCAAATAATGTGTCAGCTTGGCTCAAATAGAGCCTGTTTCACTATTGATAGGCAGAACATATTGCACGTTACGGTGAGACTGCTTCAGGATGTCATTACCTCTCTATTGTCTGTGTCACGAGACAGCCGGATGCATGGCTCAATATGCTACAATGGTAATGTTATTACATTCAGCACATTTGGAGCCATAATGTCCAGTAGTTAAAATTTGGGGAATTACATTAATAGTTTTTTTTTTTTTTTAAAAACAAGAAATTGTACAAACTAATTTTAAAGTCTCATACAGTAGCTAACTGCTCAGCATCTCTTTTGCTTTTTTCTGCATTACATGGCGCATTTTCTTCTCAGGGAAGGGGGGGGGATGGGTGAGAAACGATGGCAGAGCTCACTTTTTTCACATTTTCAGTCAGTCTGGTGTACAGTAGCTCCTAAACGGAAACAAGGGAATTGTGATTGCAGTATGTGTGCAGTACATTGTGTATTGTAACTAAACCACATTTCTATTATAAGCACGCGTCTCCATGCATGCTAAGTGTCCAACGTAAAAACTGTACACTGATAACGGTGACATACCTCAGGTTTTATTTTAGCTTCAGTTCCAGCCCCATTTACACTCTCCAATTACAGTCTATTTTTGTTGAACGATGTTTCAAGGTGCTTCTGTTTTGACCTGTTTAGCATTCCAGCTGATGTGTGTGTTGAGGCGTGTGACGGGTCGGGGTGCGGGGGGCCTCTCATCAACAATCCAGTTGTGCATTTAGAGCACTTTCCATAAAAAATGAATAAATATGTACAGACGGCGAGCATTTAACTAGCCAGCAGGAGCCCACCTTGTGCGCTGGCCTCATCCATAAATAACACAGCTTGTCTAAATATTAGCATATAGAGGAAACGAGGCTGGGTAAAATAAAGTGAAGTGTGTTAACTGAGCAGAAACATCTCGCTCGAGTCGAGTTTGGTGAGCTTGAGCAGAAACTAGAATTTATCTGTCGCTCTGTCCTGCTCTGTTCACTCCTGTCTGCTCCTCCCGTCACTGGATACTTCAAGCAGAACACAAATAAATCGCATTAGTGTTTCTGTCGGCAGAGGTACGTCTCACATCAGGACACGACTGTATCATTCAGAAGAAGCACCGGCAGTGCACTAATAGCCAAGCGTGTAGCCCTGCCATCTTCCTCTGGTCACAAAAAGTGCAATGAGGGGAATTTTAGATTACATTACAGAGCCAGACATGAATAAATGATAGCATATAATAGTTGTAGTGTAACTTTAGTTTAAAAAACTGACAGGTAAAAGCCTTAAGTGTGCATAAACATTAAATATCGATCTTAAAGGGGCACTCAACTTAGTCAGTATTGCTTTTCCATAAAGATGGGGGACCAGAAAGACAGACTTGAATTAGGTCACGATCAAAGCAACAGGGGGCGCCAACCATGGACCGTGACGTCCCCAGCGTGAATCCATATCGCTCTCTGTCATTTCCTGTCATCTCTCTGGTATCACTGTCTAATAAGGGCATGAAAATGATGCTGACGTTGGGGTTATGGGGGGTGGGGGTGGGGGGGGGTGCTGAACTGTACTCTCCATGGCAATTAATTTGAATTTGAGGTGTGAAGTCAATGAAGTGCCTCCTTAACTAAGATTAAGGTGTGACTTTCTAATAATGCACCTTAATGACGACTTCAACAAAGTCATTAAGTCTTTTGTTAATGTTTTATATATTAATAATCTATAATAGGGCAGCTGGGATTGGCTCCAGCCCCCCCATGATCCTCTCAGGATAAGCAGTTCTAGATAACAGAAGTCGTTAACACCAACAAATGCTGTGTTGTCAGGCTGTGAAACATTAGGTAATAATGCAGTTATACATGTCAGTAATCCACTGATGCTGATGGTTTTCAGGCTTTGTTCTAAGTCTCAGTTGCCTTGTTTCAAGCGAATATAAAAAATAAAAGCAAAAAATGCGAATTAGGCGTGTTTCCTTCAACTGTTTTGGAGCTAGTAAAGTAAAGAAAGTATGGACGATGTTACACATGTATGTAATATACAGAGTGGAAGAAGTAGCTATCTTTCCATGAAGCGCATTAACTCTTTTTTTTTTTTTTTTTAAACATTTTTGGTGCAATTGAGGAACTTTTTGGCAAATAAGTTGTTAAAGAAACTGAAGTTAAACATTTGCGCAAGTATGCTAATTCACTTTTTTGTTGATGAGGTGATCAAAACCACCAGTACACATGTGTCTGATCAATGCTTGTCTCATAAGGAAGTGGTACCAAGGTTGGAAATAACATGAATAAAATGGGAAATGTCATGATCTTAAATGTGGCGTCAACAGTGTTTCTAACAAAAACTCAAGGTCAAAGCTTAAATTTGTGCTCTTGCCATTCACTGATAACTGATAGCAGCCTTTTTAATGATATTGATTTGATTCTTTTTGGGGAAAAAAAAGCAACCCGGAAATGTATTACAAATTGTTCCACCACAATATTTGCTTTTCTAAATCAAAGTCTTCTACTTCACTCACATTTTGACTGAGCTCTTCATTCGAGAGATTTAAGTTTGTGATAAATAAACATGAGTTTGTTTTCAGCTGCGCTGTGTGAAATCACCAAAGCAAAATGGGCTTTTGAGCTTTTTGAAGGAGATCCAAGGATTGTGGAGAGGTTATTTTTCATCAGAAAATACCACCCTGGAAGAGCACAAGCTGCATGTACACCCAGAAAGGATATACAGACAAAATCAGAGCTTTAATATCTCCTTGCAAAAATTTCAAGGAATGCATTGTAAGCGCCGTCATTGTGACATAAAGAAGCAAAACATGTTCCATCTAGGAAGACGGCGAATCGAAGGCTGTCAATGGAAGCCTGGTTTAAGAAGAGCATGACACCGGAATGAGCCTCATTTGTAATCCAAGCATGAATTTGAATGTTTAAAATCCATTATGTAGAACAGGGCCTAAGTAAGAGATTAAATTCATAAGATGGTGATTAATTGACTGATTAGCAGAATGCTGTGGATCATTAACATGCTATAAGGAAGGCTGCTCCCGCATATACAGTACATCACATCATCATTTAAATGCCATTAATTATCAAAAAGACACTTTGAGATTGTTTCCCTAATGAACGGATTACAGCCGGCTTGATAGTGTGAGAGTGCTGAATTGGATGGTGTGAACCTCCTGTGACTTCAGCAATGAAGCCGTGAACTATGACTTCATCTGGAAACACTGATCCTAAGGTGTTATTGCCTCGGTTTGGCGCTACATGGGCGCCTTATGAAACAGGAAGTTGATGAACTTTGACAGTAATGGATGATTATTAATCCTTCTGTCATGTACTGCAGAAAAGTGCCTTTGTCTGAGCGAAGCGATGACAGAAGTGCGCTGCTCTGTTTTGCATATTCTGCTCAGCATTTATAATGCATAACTCCAGGCTGAAGATTAGCCCTGAGTGTCTGCAGAAATAGAAAAAAGAAGGAAAGAAATGTCCATTGATATGATATTTGACAACTGTGCTGACTATAATTTCACATCTTTGCTTGACTTTTATGGCTCTGCGCAGGCAGCAGTCGTAGCCAGAGGCGTTGTGTTTGCGGTTTGTCCGTCCATCCTGTTCTCCTGAACGCCATATCGCAGCAACGCTCAGAATTTGGTTGTCAAAGGTAGGGTTGCAGTGGCATGAGGTTTTCATCGATAACTGTACCAGAAAATATCGCAGTGTCATGGAATCACAGGATTACACAGTTACTATTGTGATCCTTAAACATATGAGAACAAAAGGGCTTTTGGCTCATCAAATACTTTATTTCAATTTCATGAAATATTATGTCCTGACAGACTTGAAAATTTACATAAACTTGAACTGTTACACTAATATGGTAGAATTCAATTCAAGCAGATGCACCTGCTATGAAAACCATCAGTATTCATACTGTGGTAGACCGTGAAAGCAGCACACTGCTGCAACCCTGGTCAAATGTCAAGATCACTCTGACCTCACAAAACACGTTTTTGCCCATAACTCAGGAAGTCCAATGGTGACAAAATTTAAACATAGAAGCAAAGAAGTGCGTTGTTACTGTCACATTCCCGCACGATGCGCTGTCCTACAAATCGCCCCTCTGAGGACAAGAAAGGTTTCTTAACTAAAGCGATGACATTTTACATCTAAAAGGTCGAAGGTCAGCTTCACAGTGACATCATAATGTTCTACAAGAACACTTTTCTGGCCGTTGTTCAACGCCATTGCTCGGGAGCAGAAGCGCAGATTGTGACCGTGTTTCTCATTTGGTCAGATACAGAATCAATGACACTAATCTTGGGTGTCCACCTTGAAACTGCGCTGATTGTGTAGATCATCTGTTGAAGGTGTGTGTGAGGCATCCATGCTTTACAATTTGTAGCTTCTTTGCAGCAACATCCATGTCATTGCACCATCTGATGAAACTCTCTCAGTCCTCTGTAAGTGAAGACAGCATGTTTTACAGATAATGTCTTTTTTATTAAATTCCTTCAGTCTTAAGTACATGTATTACATGAGTCTGGACAGACATGGATGTAAACTAGCTTTAAACTAGTTTCCCTCTGTGTGCTGCACGCTGTACGTTTCAGCTTTGCTTATATGCTTCAATTACGGCGTATTAATTATGGCATACTATAAATAGACAACATAGAGGGCTGTGAAGTGGCAGTACAACATTTCTTCGCAGAGGGAGGCTATTATTGTGTCTGCGGTCCAGGCCATTATCTCTCTAAACAGCCAGCGCTTCCTTGTCAGGCAGTTATATTAACAGTTAGCCTCCCTGACTGGCCGCAGGCCTCCGCATGGATCACAACACGGACAAAGGTCGGGACAGCCAGTGGCGTTACTGCTAGTTTTTTTTGTTTGTTTTTGTCAGTTCTTAGAAAAACAGTGGGAAGGTGGTTTGGGCCAAAGAGTAAGACAGTCAGTAGAACTGGAAGAACAGTATTTTGGCACAGGATTTTTTCTACTCTCTACCGTGTGGGAAAAAAAATCCGATCCGAAGTTGTTGAAGCAGCGCTGTTTGCAGGTGCTGCTTTTGAGTATGCACAAAAAAAAAAAAGGTTTACTTCCAAGCACTGACTTATCTTAATTACCTGTGTTCTTTCCACTGATGTTTGTCTTTTCTGACACCGTCTCAGAGATTAAGGATAGTGGAGCTTCAAGAGGCTTTTCTTTTAACGCCGAGATGTTCAGACACTTCATAAACCTTGTGAGGACTGTGAGCTAGCACTTGTTTACAGCAGCAAAAATCATTTCATCCTGCAACTATGGGTAGTGTGCTCTGTTACCTGTAGGCTTCAAAGAAGACTGAGATGTTTATTCTTTTGGGAAGCCGCATTGATATGCATTAAATGTATCGCATTGTATCCCCAACTCTGCTTCCACTCCACGCTTCTCTCCTTTCTCCTGCCTCCACACCCCGAGGATGATCAGACGTTTACGTCAATGTCAGCAACGCTGCAGTGGGACGGCGCAGGCCTCCGGAGTGGTCCGTTTTGTCCGATATTTATGTCAGGTTGTCTTCATTAGGGCCAGAATGAGACCCATATGTCGTCTTGGCTGCACGCCACCTCCATCATCTCAGCAGGTGTTCCGCGCCGTCCTTTGTGTTACAGTCAGCGCTCGGCTAGTTTTGGGAGAAGTGGCAGATTGCTTTGAATTTGCCCAGTACACAGAGTGCAGCTCAGCACAGCTCAGCGGAACACTTGTACACACACATCAGCTTAACACACACATACTGCACAAGCATGCGCCCATGCACACACATGTGCATGTAGGAGGCTCTTACACACACACTTTCCTCGCCTGAAAGGTTGCTGACAGGATAGCAATCTGCAGGTCACGTCTTTATCCCATCTTTCACTGCCTGATAACGCGCTGTAACCACACACTGATCACATACATCCTGCACTGATTATACCATAGCAAGGTATTATATCCCCAAATCCCTGAATACATGTAAAGAAGTGTCTCCAATAACCAACCTGGCTGTATTCAAACATGTCGGCCTGATTCTCCGCGTTCGCTCTGATGAATGCGTGTGACATCTCTTCGGCGCTCTGCACATTTCCTTAACGTATTAAAAGCACCGGAGTCAGCTGCCCTCATAGGGCTTAGCCTTGTCTGTGATGCATTATTCACAGTTTATATCTGCTGTATCTAATAGATCACTGTCGCGCGTTGAAATTCTAAACGCGTCCGCTTTGCATTTTTGTTGTCATTATTTTTGGCCTGTTTAGTCCTTTCCACCTATTTTGTGCAATTCAAAGGCACACGCCTCATTTAGTCAAAGCACAATACACGAGGTTTGTATGTTACTCGCTGCTCTTAGATTCCCATTCTCTTGTTTTCCTGTTATCCCTGAATAATATGCTTGTAATTGCTTATGAGACTGCACTGGGTTAGAATACTGAGGAGGATCTGAAACTAAGACGAGGGCCATGTTTTGTAGCAGTGGCTAAGCTCATTTTATCACCCATTATAGTTGATTAAGGCTGATCCTCACTCTCCTCTGCCATGTCACATTGTGTGCGTGATAAGCACTGAAGGTTCATTTCGGCACATAACTGTAACTAACCCAATCTGCATTCGAGCTGTCTGCGCTTTTAAATAGCCGTGGGCGTTGATCAAACGCTGCCGAAATCAAACAAGCTGCACACGACAAACGATAGATAGATGCTACGCAGGGTAGGCACCCATAATAGGCATTGTATAGGGTTAGATGTTGAAAGCAGCTCAAAAGTGCTATCCTCCAACTTGGCCCCCAGCAGCGGAGACAGGGGGGCTTTTCAGCATGACAGACGTGTCTTTTTCTCCCCTGCCAACTCTCAAACGGCCATAATGTGCGCAGCGTCAATCAAAGTGTATTCTTTATTCACAAAGCTGGGGAGAGGATCAAAGGCACTATGCCACAGTGAGTCATCATCAAAGTGAAGAGCAGCCCTCTGACATCCCACCCGGCAGTTAGTCACTGACACAGGGGGCGAAGCTGACTAGTTGCCCAATGTATACACACGAGGAAAGCCCCTCTTGAACGCTGTCCAAAAATGATTCTGTATAAGTGGATACGGCTGGCAGACGTTTAACCTTTTGTTTTAATAATCTCTGTTTTCTCCTAACGCGCAGTTCGGAAGAGGCTGTTATCAAAGGTATCAAGTCAATACATTGACGGCACGCCGTTCCACAAGCTTCTGTAACTCAATGCAATCTCTCATTGAGGGTTTCTTTCATCTGCCGCTCTGAAAGAGAGAATCCCGGGGTTCACCATCCATATTCTACGATCACTGAGTATCTGCTACAGCACTCGCTATTACACTTTGAGCCCTTGATGATTTTATCAAAGCTGAACCATGATTTATTTGTTAGCATTCATTCGACTATAGTCCCCATTAGATTTGGAAGTGGCTTCCTCCCACCATCTCTTCTCGCTTCAGTCTTTAGCTGTAACCTCTGCTGATTCCTGCCTGTTCGCCCTGCCACTCAGCTGGCCTCGGTCTGTCAAACTGCTGACATTTAAGCCATGGTGGGCTCGGGCTTTTGGGAAATGGTGTTCATTAAAGGCTGCTTAAAATAGCAATAACATTTCATACTTTTATTGAAAATGAATGGAGCAATGGACATACTCCTGAGCAGGCTGATGCTCCAGGGTGGGATGTTTGTTAATGTGCGTTACTCCAAACGTCAGTGTGATTTTTATTTTTATTTTTTTAAATGAGTTTTTCAAACTTCTGGAGCAAAAAGTGGAAGTTCTGGTTCCCCTTCAGCGCTCTGTGTAGACAGGCTTTTGTTTCCTGTCCTGTGTGTGTGGATAAAAATGATCTTTTGAAAACTTTAATCAAAACTTAGTGCTATTACAAGGGAAGAAGTTAGCCTGGAAAAAAAAAATCAATATTAATGAAGACTTTTAAAGCAGCATTCATTTTCAGTGACGCGTTGGTGGCAGAACAAGCTGGAAACACTGACATATTATGACATTATAAAGCTGATTTGACAAAAGTGTTTGCAAACAGTTGCCCTTTTCCACACCCAGTCGACACCAAGCGGCATTAGCATCAATTTCAAATGTTGTTTCTGCGTCTGTGAAGCCAGTATTCAGTCTCCTGTTACTGATTTCTTTTGGTTCCCAGTTAGCTGCTTAAAGCTCCACTGTGTTCACAAAAAGAGTCTGCTGTTTGGTGTTGGATAAGTCACATACAGTGGGTTTATTCGAGGCTTTTTTGTTAAAAACAGCTGCCTGCTGAGGCTGGAAACGAGGTTGAGGTGAGCGGTGAGACTGAAAAAGTACCCAGTAAAGTCGCGGGCCATAAACCCAAAACAATGAGCTGTAAGACACTGTGTGTAGAGCTGAGGGGAGTGGCAGAGCCGCTGATCTTCCTCTGTGGATTCATGAGTGACCCTTTACATGCTACATGTAGTCATATAAAAGTATTGATTAATGCAGCTTTAAAGACCAAAAATACGATGTTCTCCCGATACTACTTGATGTTTGAGTTGATTGGTGCTTTTATAGACGAAGAAGAACCCTTTTGCCACCGTTTAAGAGGACAAAATAAAATCATACCAGTGAGAAATGGGGAAACGCTACCACCACTCCAGTCTGTAAACCTGATCCCGCACAGGGGGAACCCCATTACACCCGTGGTCTCTGACATTTCAGCTGACCTACAAAAGGCGCTTTAATACCCAAATGTGCTGTAGCCTCTCATGCTGCTGTCAGCTCTGATCAATGAAACATAACCTCACCCCCCTTGAAACAACCCTTCATTTTCTCTCACTTTTATCAAACTTCCCAGAATGCAGTCAGCGGAGCAGGACCGCATATAAATCCCGGCTGCTTTGTCCCGGCCCTTTTGCTTTTGCGACTTAAACTTGAGTAATAACAATTAGGAATTCCTGAATAATTAAGTCTAGCTTCCCTTTAATCCCCTCTGTTGGAAAAAAAAAAACACACCTTCAAGCACATACTGTAACTACCCCTCACACTGATAATTGGATTGTCCCCTCAAGTGATTGTTGGACGCCCCCTTTTAATTTTTTAAATTGAGAGCCACAAAAGAGCATGAAGTGCCGCAGTGATTACCATTACCCCTCATCCTTACTCACACACACACATGCAAACACACACACACTCAGACAAACATCTCCAGCATGGCATTGAAGCTGTACCACGGTAACACACTATTACGCACTCCCCTAGCTTTTAATTCTAGCATGCACATAAAGGCAAGACTTTAACAAGCGTATTGATTCGCCCATGCGACACCAACTCTCATATTCATTTCTCTAATGATAATTTGGGTGTGCGATCACCCAGGGACAGAAGTGATTTTTATCCAGCGGTTTTACGGGGAGATCCATTTAATCTCTGTGTCAATAACCCACTCCCCCCCGCTTCTCCTCTCCTCAGCTTGCTCTTTTGCCATGCCTTGCAATTCCTCCTCCTGTGTTCACTGTCGCCATTACTAATCTAGCCACCCCGAGGGAGGTGGCATCCATACCCCATTCCAGTCACGCTTCCACTCTGTTTGCTTTCCGTTGCACTTGGGGGTGAAATGACTTCCCAAAGACATCAAAACCTCACAGGTTCTATTCAGTATTTATCGTTTTTGTATTGCATTAATGAGGCAAACCGTGGCTGAAAACGCAGAGAAGTAAGAATCCTCCGAGTTCTGCCACCAAAGCTCACTTTATTTTCTATCTCAATTAAATGCCCACCAGTTTGCATGAAACAGATGTGCACTGGCAGGTAAAGGGGCAGGACCAATCACCTTCATGCACCGTCCTCAGAGGGGAAAAGTAAACTAAACGGGAGAGATGAGAGGAAGGGAGAGGCAGAGAGGGATTGATGCAAGAGAGCAAGGGTTGCTGTTCCACGTGATTGAATAAAAGGCAGAAGAGATGCGATAGAGGGAGGATTTGAAGTGCTGCTAATGACCTGGGAGTTAAAACGGATAGCTTTGCAGAGGAAACAGATTTAAATATTGCCAGCCAGGGATTTATGATGATAATGTGGAAAAAAAAGGCAGAAAGAAGCAAAAAAAAATGTCCCTTTCAACAAGTCATTTCATCTTACATTCACTCTTAAAAACTTATTTTCCATGAAGCAAGTGAGGAAAATCTATTGATGGTGTGAGAAATGTTCCCCATTTTCAGGACGATGGGTTTTTAAAACCGAGTACAAGATCATTTACCTTAAGTGGAGATGTTTGGCAGCGGATGAGGATCTCTGTCACATTCCGTTCACGTGCTTTCTGCTACGTTTGTGAAATGAGACCGGGTATTTGACAAAACATTGCAGAACTTTGAATGCGTCTCACGGGCACAGTGTTTGCTGAAGGCGACACCTGCTTTGTATGATAATGAAATAGAAGGCCATATTTCACTCAGGATTAGACAATTGTGTGGCGTGCCGTTCGTTTGAGAATTTCTCGGCGTGTGCTTCTGCAGAGGTCTGGTCGGGCATGAACCGAAAGTTCAGAAGTGCTGTGCATCTCTGAAAGCATGCACTCACTGGAACTTTACCAAAACCACAGTAATTGTACAACTGTGATAATTTTACTTCTGGTTGTCATCAACTTGATGGGGCTCTTACTCAACCAGCCGTTCCCTTCAGGCCTTATTAGAGTGTTGTCTACTAGAGTTTTCCTTGCAATTATTGGCTGAGTCATTGTGAACAGACTGTCGTGGCTTTTGGTTTGCTGTTGTGAATCTGCTCAGCAGTGTGCAGTTTTTGATGGGTAGTTGATATTGAATGGATAATTTGGCTCCGTGTTGAAATTGAGAGTCGCGAGCCGCTCAACTCTCACACATCACACACTGTCGCTGTGAGGCGGAAACCATGTCTGTCCAAAACTGTTACTTTTCAGGAAATGAGAAAAAATCCTGTGATTTAAAGTTGGTATTTTGTCTTCATGTGTGGTCAGATTTTATTAATATTTGACCCAAATGACAGTAAAAAATGACTTTTTGACCTGCGAATGTTGAGAACATTTTTTTGTCCATCATTGATTAGAACTGAGGCAGTAAATGCAACGCATTGCTTTACCATCACCTTACAGGTTTCAGGGTTTACTGTAGTTACAGTTGGCGTGCACGCATGTTTTCCTGTCACATTATTTGGCCAAAATCTCTAAAAGATGAAGCACTATAAACAGACTGAGGACCTGGCTATCACTGGATAGCAAACGCTCGACTAAGCTGCAGTCAAACCTACTGTGGTTTGCCTGCAAGCTTCTCCGCTTGCACACCTCTGAGGCCTCAAATGCATAAATATTAAGTAGTTAAAATGTAAGCTGCAATGTAATTTCAAATTAAAATCCCTTGCATAACTCAGTGCTGAGTTATCACAATCCTGTTACTGTCCAGCAGTGATGCACACACACATGCAAACATGGTCCGCACTGTGTGAAGCTTAAAACGCCTACATACCTATTGTTCACCCACACAGGTGTTTTACTCATGTTGCCTGATTAGAGCCCTTCCTCTTAGGACTGTGTGGGAATGTACAAACTGTACTTGATTGACATCTCTTTTGAGGTTTGTTGTGTTTGCTATATTCTCCTTTATTTGAATGTCCACATTCAAGCGTGAAATTTATGCACCATGCAGAAAAGCGAACTCAAAACCTCTCACAATGGAGGGAAAATTCACGCTCATGGCATGGACCTGGCTAGCAATCTCAAAATGCGGTGCATTGCTTTTTATAGATGGAAAAAATACATGAATGCAGCACAATAATGATGATCACTAAACATCTGAAATCCCACTTTAATGCTCACCAGAGTCAACTACAGAGTGGACATCATAAAGAGAGAAGTGAATGAGGGAGTTATTACAACACCAACATTTTATTCTGCCATCTGGGCTGTGTAATATCCTCCATGCTGTAGTAGAGGTGTAATCAGCCAGAGTAAAAGTACCTATGTGAAGAGTACTGAACTCACCTCTAAGAACTAAACCAACTGAGCTTGTGAAATTTAAAATATCATGCACTGACCGTTAGGGGAACAGTGGAAGCTAGAAAGCAAACATCTACTTCTCGTATTGGCCAGCTCATGCCCTCTATAATAATAGTATTACCCTTCCGGCAGAACTTGGTGCAACATACTGATGCAAAAGCCAAAGAGCATTAAAGTGACTACAGAATTTGGCAAACTTGTAATCTCTGCCACTAGGTTTCCTGGCACCAGTGCTGCAGGATCGCAGTCCGCAGTGTTGGCTGAGGGGCCAGTGTTACAACATAGTGGCCTGTGATGGGTGGCCTCAGAGCCACTGTGTCAAGATATTCATCCATAATAGACACTCAGTGACAATTAGGCATCAGGTATTTCATTATGTGCACTTAAAAGAAAATAATCACGCCACATCTAAAGTGGATTATTATGATGGGTATCACTTTATGGAATCAATAAAATGGCTGACTTGCATTAATTAATATTAATGGTGCGAGTAATTCGTTTAACAATTTGTACTGTTGTGTGCGATGACTGGCGCGCCACTAAGACCCTTCCACACAATGAGCTTTGTCAAGTCCATCAAGCGCCACTGACATCCACTAAATGATCATCGCATATTGTGCTGTTCTTAACGCAGGCATGTTCTTATCAAGAATGACATGAACATCAGGCTGTCTGATGTAAACAGCCCTACAGAGGCCCCAAGCAGATGGGGCACGCTAATAAACTTCTGTTATGTCATGCTCCTCAAACAATGCTAGGCAGTAGTTTACAAACAACAATGCAGAGGAGTCATTAAGATAAGCAATTAAAGTCTGAGGTATTAATTATGTGTCTGTGACGATTAAAGAGTGAAATACAGAGAGAAATTGTTAAAAACGGTGTTCATACATTTGTAAGATATATGTTACGTGCCAGTTTGACAATTACAGGATTTATGCGTTGCTGAATTCACCAGCCTCTGTTTATCAGGAGGGAAACAAGGGCCCACCTGGCAGAGGCCCAGTCGCCTTTTCTAAGTGAGTGCAAAGGCATATGTGGCTGCTCTCAGGCTCCAAAGTATTGATCAGGCTATATGTCACAATACATTATGATGTAAAAATTTGATTATGTGCATCAAGGGGGCTGAAAAACACACTGCAGTACTTAATGTGTAGCTCGCGGCACCTTTAAGTGTGTGGCGCGGTCGTCATAAACAGCACTTCCACCACCCTTGATGCAGTTTTTTTGCAGCACGCCGAGCAATCGGGCTCTATCTATCGAGCATCAATGCGTCCACATCGCAGTCTATGTTACATCAGATGGTTCAAGCACAGAGCTCTAGTTTCAGAGAAGACGCTGCGATTATTCAGACTGTCAGGGTTGCCCTCTATTTTAGTTCGAGCTGACAAACGCCTCAGCTCCACCGAAATGAAAAGCTGTTAATTAGTCTACAACTGCTGTTTGTTGATAGGCAGGAAGTCGTGCAGGTACAGTTTTGCCGTTTTCAGGTCAAATCCATCTCCTTGGCTTATTATGCACATTCTGTCAGCAACCAGAGCACCAAAAATCTTCCCTGCATGAAGGCAGATAATTTATTTATGTGTGAAAACTCTATAAAGTCTATGAATTCTTTCAAAATAAAATACGACAGATGTGGACAAAGGAGGATTGGTTAGCATGAAGGGGTCAACAACAGTGACATGCTAACCAGGTGGATAACAGGTGGAGTCACAGCAGTAATACTGCTATATTAGTATTACTGTAGTACTGTAAACTGTGACATAAACTGGATTACAGTGTAGCTTGTGATGAAAAGAAACGCTCGAAGCTCAAACTGCTTTGGGTTTCCTGTGAGATTGTAATGAATGAGCTATATTTTATGCAGTCTGCATGTATATCAAAGGTAAATGCTGTGTATTAGGCATATCTTGAATCAGCTGTGAGACATTTCCTGCGATGTGTTGATTCTTCTGTAAGAAGGAAACACAGCTCAGTTGTTCTTCACTGTTTAAGCTTTAAAGGCTAAAACAGGCAATCAGATGATGGCATTTTGTTGCACAAGCATCCTTTGTTGTCGTCAAAGCTTTATTTTTGTCATATCTAATGATGCTCCAGTCGCACTGTGAACGCTGCGTCATGAATTGATGCGAACAGTGAGAGAAAGTGTTGTCCCGTCTTTACTCAAGGTCTCACACGAAGCTCGGGGGGTTGTTGTGAGCTAAAAAGTCAATTTGATCAATCAGCCAACCGCTGTCAGCCTTTTCAAATGAGAACAGCCTCCATCTGTGGAAGTGCTAGGCTGATGTACACCACACACACACACACACACGCACGCACACACACGCACCTCAGGCTAGCCTGCAACTTCATAGGCAACAGAGTGTACAGAGGAAGAATTAAAGAACAGCAATTTGCCGTCTTTTCTTCAGAATGTGCTCTGTGTTTCCAAACGTGATTCCGCCTTTGGGCTGTGCTGTGTCGCCTTTATTAACAGATTAAAAGCCAAAAAGTAATTGAGAATTAGCAATTCATCAGCAAGTTATTGGCGGTTTGGTCTCGCCAAACTGGGTCTAAAATCATTCAGGCCATGGGCTCCTATTTTAGCAATCCTATTTTTTTCAGCTCAGCGAGGGAGTCAGTGGAAATACACTGTCGCCTGCTACTGTAGTTCTTTTTGAGGTTTGTAATGTCCTTTGACAGACGCAGAGCCCTATTTAACTGCCTCCTACATTGACACGCAATTTAGTTTTTGCTAATTATAGGGTACAGCGGTCATAAATTATTCCCTGCTCCTTAGCTCTCCCTCACCCACTCTTTTTCTTCACACAGACAGAAACACACACTCACACTAACCACACAAACAAAATTACCCATCTGCTGATTTTCACACTGAGGCTGAATGTCACGTACAACGGGAGGCCGCGCACTGACTCGGGGCGGGGGCAGAGAGGACGAGAGACGGGGGGTGCAGGCGGAGAGACGAGAGCAGGGAAAATCCAACAGTTCATCTCTCCCCTGCTGTTAAAGGCCATTCATAAATACTCAACCTTCACTCTGCCTCACTGTCACCGATTCTATGAGACTCCAGTGCCTCGGCGCGTCGCAAGCAATGCTTTAAATTATCAAAACACCAAAAGTTTGAAACAGTAAATGCATCTTGACAAGAGGAGATAAGGAGGAGCCAGAAAACGGCAGCTCAGAAGTAGCCTGTTACCAGCAGAACATGCTAGAGCGCCCCAATTATAATAATGAGACACTTACAGAGCTGCTATATTCAGTTTGCATGCAGCAGGAAGGCACTTTTAGACTCTAATAGTGCTGTCAGTGCTCAAACTTCTCTCAAACTGTCCCTTTGCTGTGTGGTACTGTGCAGCCTCTGTCACAGAGTTAATAATAAGGTCAATGCAGACAGGCAAACACACAGTGAGGCTAAAAAAAAAGGCAGCAGAAATAGTGGGAACATCCACAGCTTATATTTATTTTATGGTCAACCAGGGAAACACAAAGTTCTTATTAAATCATTCTTATTAAATGATTAAAACACACTGTGTACGCTTAACTATGGCCCTTCGTGCTATCTCAGCTGTTGTAGCTGTAGAAATGTGAGCATACGTAATTGTGGCTAACATTGAGCAACAACTTTTTTTGGTGTTTGCTAACAAAATAAACATTATTTTACACTGTAAAAACACGACGAGCTGCTCAGATTTTACCCTCCAGTAGAGACGCAGATACATCAGCCCAGAATCCCCAGAAATTACGTCCATTTTGGACAATTCTGCACCTCGTGATTTATGAGCAATGCCGATGTACAGGGGTTCTGGACCCCATATCCTTCCCCACATCCATGGCTAATCATTCCATAGTATTTATGCCTGTACTCCCCCCCCCCCAGTCCTACGCCTCTGCCAACATCCACTGCAAATACAGGAAATACAGTAGTACAGTACAGAGCATGTGAGACTTTCATAAATGCTAACATCCTGTCACAGACCTGCGATCGTCTGCGGTTTAGTGACCGTAATCACAATCTTTCCCCAACCTAAACCCAACGTTTTAGTCACCAAACCCCAGCAACAGCTTCACCGTAGTTTATGTCATATAACCACAGACGTGCCCTCGCTGCAGCTGCCATGCTCAGATGTTGTAGCATTTAAAAAACGTTGGCATTAAATGTAATCCAATGTAATATCTATTCGTTGCAGCAGGAGGTGTGGAAGCATTTATCTTGTGGACAAACATCCTCAGTATGTTGCTCCACCTTTTCAAAGAGATATAAATAACATTATATTATCTAGCTGGGGCAAATAGCACAGAGGCTAGCCTTAAAAGGTGGTGTGATTTTGGGTCTGTCAAGCAGGTATAAAAAGATTAGGCGGCGTTAATTGCAAATTAGTCGAATGTCGCGAGATTGTTGGTCTGGATCAGTGTTGGTGTTATTGTTTACTGCGCCTCTGCTCTCCTTCGCCTGGACTTAAATGACTCATGTGTCAGGACGGAGTTGGAAAGCTAGCAGCAGAGGAAGGATTTTGCCTGAAATGCGAGGAAGAGGTGCCTATCTCTAAAGCTGCACGGGGTGCCAGACATCAGCCTGAGTGACAAACACAGGCATAAAGGATAAGAGTACTCTTGTCTTTGTCGTCTCTCTTCTTTCTGTCTCTCTGTCTGGTCATAAATGTTGAGTATCCACGAGGGGGAAATGCTCCAATTCTCCCATTTCTCTCCTTGAGCGAGCTCACAGATTCCTCCCCTCCTTCCCACTCTGCTCCTGTCTCCCTCTGTCTTGGCTGTCCTGATTTCTTCCTTATTTCTCAGAGCCTGTTTGACCTGCGCTAAGGGGATACGACTCTGCCCTCCTCACCCCACCCAAAGCTAACAATCTTCCCCTGCTCCCCATTATGCTGAGCATTCACAGTGCACACCCTGCTCAAGGTCATTTATTCAAGGCTAAGCTCACGCTGTTCATATTTACATAGCAAGGGAGGAGGAACAAGTGCTTGGAATCAGAAATGAACCTCCACAAGATATACGCTTTTTTTTTTTTTTTTTTAATATAATCTTGAAACAGTAATGCAGAGAGGAGGCTGAATAACCGACCAGCATAGCATGTTTGAGAAAAAAAGCTAAATTCCTCTGTTGCTGAGGTGACCGGTATCCTCGCAGAGACTGGGGTGTGATATTGAAGAAGAGGGCTGGTAATGAAGACCTGACTCCCTGGAGAGAAAACACTCGTGGCTAGTTTCACAGACATGGATTACGCCTGTTCCTAGACTAATTTGCCTTTTCAGCGGATGCCTCTGTTGAGAAATGGCTTTCGTTGGAGTCTCTGCGTAACCGGCCCCCTGCGTCTCGCTCCTGAACTCAGCCTTCGGTTCAACTGTCTGGTCTTTTCTCTCTTTCTAAAAGCATCGAACCGACATCCCCTCCACATTCTCACCCCTCTACCCCTGGCTAGGACGAGATTTAAGACCTTGGCAGATAGCACAAGTTGTACGGCTCCGGCTTATTCATCATGTTAAATATCCCTTAGCCTTCCGCTCCCTCGGTGTAGATTATTCAAATGACGGCTCCCTCATATTTGGAATTAGGCTGTAGACCTATCGGCTCATAAACTGGCTCTATCCGACATCACACTCCAGCTGCAAAGAACCCCCGTGATGTATGCTCTCGTGTGTCATAATGTACTATTATTCCATTTTGAACATGCTAGTGGGTGCTGCGCCTGTGTCAGCCACCCAGATTAGAGCCATAAAACTTGGCGCTGAGATGATGTGACATTTCGCCCGGGCTGTAAAATCTCCGCAGGCTGATCTTACTCTCAACACTGTAAATTCAAAGCCCGCAGTATGAGCACTGAGTCAGGCATTGCATGCTGATTGTACGTTAAATGTGAGTGCGTATGTACAATAGGCGCGGGTGAGACTGTTCCTGTGTGTGCACGTGCATTTATCCCATTTACTTAAACTCTGGTAATGACTGCATGCGTGTATGACTTTACACTGTACAGGCACAACTTACAAGACCTAACACAAGATGCATTTGGGCATCTCGGCTCTCAGCACGAGCGCATTCAGCCATGACTGAGCATGAGGGCGCACTATAGGCGGTGTATGCATGACTGTATTTGTCTCCTTGCATGCACGCATGCATGCTTCAAACTCTGTATGAATATTCATCATGCTCTCTCATACTGTCTGTGTGTTTGTGTCTGCGCGGCACTATCAGTATCTCCCAATCCATCGGACGGGGTGGCGGCGGGTTGTGCAAGGGAAGTAAAAGGGACAATGAATGACATTGACAGGCAACGTGCTGCAGAGCGTCTCCCCGTTCCAGGGACACTGAGCTGATCGCTGATAGCAGATGTGTGTCTAATTGCGGAGGGGTTGGGCGCCCTGGATACGTCTCTGTCTCCTCTGTCTCTGCCTGCCAGGAAGCTAAGCCCCCTCCAGAGCCCCCAATCACTGCTTCTAATTAGAGGTCTTATCTCTGTCAATCACCGCGCCTTTCGCTCCCCTCTGCGGCCCGCTGCACGGATAACAGGGTAGCAGGCTTGGCCAGGATGGCGGCGGTGGTCGCAGAGGACGAGAGGGAAGCTAGACAGGAAGGAGAGGCAGAATTGCTGAAGGGAGCTGACAGAAGGAGCGGGAGATTTGGTGAGGGAGGATCAAAGAGGTGTGTGTCTGTACGTCTCTGTATGGCTTGTGTGCTGAAGTGTGAAAAGGTGTAAAACTGTGTGCAAGTGGAGTAAAAGAGGAAGAATGTGAAGCCACTTAATTCAAGTAAACTCAGCATCCTCTGATCCATCCATACAGATCCACTGAGCTACTCCGCTGGAGCAGCTGGAGGTTAAGTGCTTTGTTCAATGGCAACTTAACAGTAGCTGTTGAGTGAGAGGAGAATAATATGAACTTCCCCTCCCACATTTGTCTGGCTGCTTCTATTGATGGTTTTCACTCATAAGACCATTTGTCTAGCCTTGAGGCTACTCGCCATGCTCCAAAATAAAATAAGATAGTATATAGTATACAGTATACGGTTGTAAACAGATAAAGTGATATACATGCAAGCTTTTCAGACATGCATTTGAACCAAATGCATGTCTCAAGTAAGAGGAAAGCTGTTTGTTTGTTGAAATATTTACTCAATATAAGGCTACTCAGGCCTCAAGTGCAAACATCACTTCTTCAAATTTCTCTCTTGGTGGCAGTTGTGGGAAAGACCGTTTCATTAAATATTTAAATTTAACCATGTTTTCTCTGAAACTGCAGCAGAAGTGGCAGAACAGCTCACGTATCACACGTTATATCTTTTTACCTTGTTACTGAGTCAAACACCATTGGCTGACCAGATAAGTCGAGCACAGATTGATTAAAATTTGACATTTTTAATCCAACATATACGGATCCACAGTAGGAGTAAGGAGACATGTCCGAATAAGAGTCCGAATATTACATATATATTAAAAAGATGATAAAAACATCGCAGGCTTTGGCTTGAAATGGACAATTTGTTTTAAATAATTTAACCTCATGAACTTCAGCTCTCATCCTGAACTTCCATCCATTTTTATAAAGGCAGAGGCAGCAGTGTAACTTGAATATCTCAATACAAAAAAACAACTCTTTGAAAGAAATGTATGCTGGGTCATACATATTCATGCTTTTTGTTTGAAGGAAAAGTTCAAAGTTTGCTTGCTTTCTTGGAGTGAGATGTGAACTCTGACACCAAACTCATGTCTGTACATTAAAATGTAGAGCTGAAGCTTCGTGTCCTTAGCTTAGCTTAGTGTAAAGTTTGGAGGTGGGTGAAATAGCAAGACTGGCTCTTTCAAAAATGTTGAAAAATAAGACAATCAACACCTCTAAATCTTGATCCTGGTTCATGTAAACGGTATATTCCATTTGGATATTCCACTTGTGGGATATGCCCATATTATTCTGGATTCGGAGCATTCTTTGGACGCATTCGGAATATGGGTCTCAGTTGGGGTTTTTACCACAGTGTGCGACACATAACTTCTTTCCTGTTTGCAGTCAGCTCTGTGCATTGTAAACAGCCCAACCAGCCAACAGTTTGCAGAGCTGGGGTAGAGATTCATGCACAAAATAAAAGCTCAAGTTTTCAGCCAGAAACTACTTTTAAACATTATGAAAGATGTTGAGTATCAACAGGTTTTTTGGGTATGTGCAAACATCCTAACGCCGACCTTTTCAAGAAGATGGTTGAACGGATGAAAGAGGGAGGCTGCATTCATTAGTTGGAGAATGAACAGCTGCATGTAAACAGGAGCATTAGTGGAATATTCATTTTCATTAGCCGCGTAAACAGCTTAGCAGGAATACTGTCTTTCTTGGAATAAATCAAAATTTTGCGTGACTGTCGAGCCAAATAAATCACACTGCACTTCAAGGCTTGAAGTTTTGCTGAAGTCTTGCACACTTGTGATTGTAAGATGAGATAATGGTTGATAAGATAATCACGTCGTACGCGTATGTGAACAGAAACGTGGACAGGAGCAGGTGAGAAGTTGAGGTTAAGTAGAAGAGATTGAAACAAAAGGACAGACTTGTGGCAATGAAGCTTAAGTGTGGGATAAAAAGGCAGATTAGGCCAGAGGTGAAGAGGGCTGGAACATGTCCAGAGAGAGCAAGTGAAAGGGAGAGGAAGGAGACGGAGGAATCCTCTCGCTCTCCTCGTCTCAGTGTCTCTCCAATGCCGGTTCTGTCTGGGCACCTCTTCAAAATCAATTTAAGAAATTACCATTCAGCCAGAGTTCCGTCATTAGGATTTTATAATTTCATCTTCCTCCTCCAGTGCCTTTATCCCAGAGCCCCTCAGTTCATCTCTGCAGCACAACCCCGGTGAATAATTAACCGCGGCCGTGAGCAGAAAGACGATGAGCGACACAAGCGTTCTATCATTCACACACAGCCGCACACCTTCAGCGGCGGCGGTGTGCTTTAAAGTCTCTCCCTCCGCTTCTATCTCTCTACGGTTTTACTTAAATCTGACATACCGTGTCTCTCGCTCGCACGCTTAACATGCCAGCGCTCTGAGACACAAACACAAGTTCCCAGACGCTAAATATGTCACCCACACACGTTCCCACCTTATCATTTGCACACACGCTTGCTTAATGTCTGCCTCCTCTGCTCCCCCTCTATTCCCTCAAGGCATTTTAGCTGAGGAAGCAGAGGTGGAGGGTTTTTTCGGGTGAGACTTGTGGGGTGATGGGTCGGGTGAGGACCCTCTAAGATCCCTAGACGACACAGCAGATTGCCAAGCCTCTTCGTCAATACAAGTCGAGGGAGAAATGCTGAGGCGGGGGAGGCAGAGCCCTCATTTGCCCTCGCTTGCCTGCAGTGTAGAGCTCCATAAGCCAGGCAGAAAAGGATGGCTGAGCTATTGGAGGTGGACACTGGTTGGAGGTACACAAGGTGTGGGTCTTAGCTGGGGTTAGCTTTAAGACCAGATGTGGGCGAACACATTTCTGGACACTCGGAAGAAAAGTCGGATCCTCTGCAGTCCAGCCATTTGCAGAGCTCTGATGTCAGCCGGCTCTTTAAGGAGCAAAGGCATTTATTCCGGTGCCATTTGGCTAATGGGCCTGTGGTGTGTCATATGTGCAGCAATCAGCGACTATTATACCTTACATTCTGCTAACACAGGTCCAGCATGTCCTCATGAATGTGAAATGCTAATGGTATGCCAAGTAATACAGCGTGTCTAAATCGGCAGACTCATTCAATGGCATGCAGTCAAGGCCTGAGAGGTGTTTTTAATAGATTTAGTTCTGCAAAAAGAATACATTTATTTTATTTGCCTCACACCCATTTACTGTACGCATATTATTGTTTTTCTCCTTGGTGCCAGCTTGTTATTGAACTCGCGCTGCTCATTCTGCCAGTGTCTTCAGGTTATCATTTTGTTTCTGTCGTCTTTATTGTGAAGAAAGAAGAAATCACTTCATGTAATGATGATATTTGTGTTTTCTTTAAACTCATTGTGACAAACTTAATTTTTTACATTTGCATTAGTATTCGTGGTCCCCAGGGGATTCATTTCTCTGACGTTGTTGAGCCCCAGATTCTTTATTTAACTCCACCAACGGGACAAAATTTTCAACCCAGGCACCAGAGTAAATGTTGGTATTGTACATTTCTTTTCAACTTTTCGACACTTTTCAACACAAAAACTGCTTGGTTAGGTTTAGGACAAGATCATCCTGGTCCCAAAAAAATTTTACTTAAGTTCTACCTTTTCAAGAATGTACCAAGTCCACTTTGTGCTATTTTTTTCCACCTCCAAGTATACTTAAGTGTACTCAAGTAGTAATTAAGTACATGTCAAACATACTTTGAATTAAGTACAAAAAGTAAAAGTACCTGTAATGACTTTTCTATACTTGAGAGTAGTAGTTGAGAATTGTTATAACTAATAACCAACTGTCATGTTCATGGTTCCCAGAGGATAGATCCAAATGAGTTTGGGGATTCCCAGTCAAGACTTCTACTGACGCCATTGTGAGGCTGACATTGTGGTTCAGAGGGAAATGTCTCGACTGTTGGATGGGTTAGCCTGCAGCTTGGTGCAGACATTCATCCCTCAGCATCATCAGATCAGAATTTCAATTCCTTCAATACTTTGGTTTCCATATCTGTTACTACAGTGAGCGTCACATCCTCACAGAGCTGCTAGTGTGACTACAGACTCTCATAAAAATGCAAAGTGTTGTTACACTTGCACTTGAAAGTCCTCAACGTTTTTAAAGGAAACACGAAATGGTTTTTATCCATACATTGATAGAAAAGCAGAAGCTGTTCTCGCTGGCTCCACAACCTCTGGAAAGCATACTAAGTATAACTGATTGGTTACTGTCTCTGTCTGGAATCAGACCATTGCAGAGAAGGGAGACGGTGCCAAAAGAATAACGTTTCAAAGGATGTAATCTGGGAACAAATCAGGCAGGAGCTGCTGGCAGCTGTGCGTCCAAATCACAACGCTCACTTCTGATAGCAAGTTAGAGGAAACCAAAAGTAATAAAAAAGTTAAAATGGGAAATATTTGCTACCCAGTTGGCTTGGTTTCTGTGAGCTGGCTTACAAAATGGGCAACACTTAAGAGGGAAGAACCCAAGTTGCAGACACAGCAGAGAAAATATGCTTGCCTGAAACATATATTTGTCTGGATATTTAGCTTCCGTCCTTTTTGGCATGAAATCAGGATAAGCCTCGCTGATGTTGTTGGCATGTGGAAATGTGTGTGGGTTTTGGGAGGTGATGTCAGTCTGATTGAACGCCCTGCTCTCATATCATGGATCAGTGTGCTTAATCAGCACTAGTTACAGCAAAGTTAGGCCTGTACGACAAGTGTGAAATCTGTTGCACGCTTTCATTTTGACTGCCGCAAAGTAGGTGAAATTTACAGATTGGCGGTGGCACGCTATCGTTCTTAATAATGCACATTCCCCAAAGTGTTGACTAATTGGAACCATTAAAATCTTGACACCGGTGGTTAATTTGTTTCCTTGTGTTTTATAGCGATCATTTGTCCCATCGGCATGCTCTGATGAAACATGAGGTGATTACGCCAGTAAGTGAGTCTGACGGAGTTGGAGCGGGTTGAGCGAGGTGCGGGCCTCACTTCCCAAAACCCCTAATGTCATCAGTCGCTGACATTCTCGTCACGTGGAATCGCTCAGCCCGGAACGTCGTGTTGCTGTGACGAGCAAGACCTTTATGAACACACTGAGGCCTAAATGGGAGAATAGTCAGCTTGACCTTTCTGTGAAATCATTCAGGAGAGCACAGTGAAATATCTTAATTAGAAAGAGATGGAGTTGCGAAGAACACGCATTGATCAGGCAGAAACCACAGCTGTGGAGACGGGGCTGGAGGGAGGGAGGGAGGGAACATAATGCAAGGCTGCTGCTGGACAATAGTCATGAATCATGTAAGTCTGAATGAAGAATGGGGTGCCTATCTGTACAAACTAGTTTTTAATACAGACACAGAAGACTCCAAGGCCACAGGATGAGAACACACATGAATAACAGAGTGCTTTTCATGTTCCCTTCTTTTAAACTGTGCCTCTACACTTTGCTCAAGTATATTTTCGAGGCAGTAATCCCCTTTTTACTTTGCTACATGTACCATTTCATTACAGCTAGTCTCCTCTAAATACAGGGATTGAGTGTAGGGGTGGTTTCGCAAGGTGCACTTCTGCTGCTGATTTGGTAGCAGAATGGAAGAAAAGGTACCACCGCCCGCCTTTTGAGCACAATGCGACGATGACGTAGCAGAGCCCAGATAAAGGGGCAGCGGCCTGTGTCAGTCCCTGGCCACACTTTTTGTACCAAAACCTAAAGATAACAACAGTTGAACGATGAACTGTTGCTGTGCCTCCCAAAAAAAACCATGAGATATCTCCACTTTAAAGACTCCTCTATGAGCACACACTGTAGGTGTAAATGTAGTTAGCTAGCTAGTGTTAGCCATATACATTTTTCATGTGTAGCATTAATGTTTGATGTCATGATAATAACATTAAATTATCTTATAGCTAGTGGTCTGCTGGGCTTTTAAATTGGTGTCATAAGTGCTGTTTCATTAGTTTGCACTGTCCTACACACTGTAAAATACCTTAGAATGGAAAATAACGCTTACATGCGTACAGTTATGCATGCAGGGTACAGAAAAACAAGGGCTAGGACCCAAATGCAAAGGCGGGCTTGGTGCAGTTCACTGTACAAAAGGATTACAGGATGGTGATACAGGCAAGGATCAAAACCAGAGAAGGCAGTCGAAATAGGCAGACTAATCCAACACAGAGCAGGTGAGAATCCAAAATTGTCCAAAAAACAGGCATGGTCTGGAAAAACAAAGCAATGGTCCCAAAAAACACTGGAAAGTGCTGGAACACTTGACACAAGGTCCTAAGACCAACTGGCTCAGACTGAGGGAGCACACAGAGTTAAATACACCAAGGAGGAAAGGCTAATACAGGACAGGTGAAACAAATCAATCACAAAGGCAACAAAACAGGAAGTAAAGCATGTGATTACACACGAGGAGAACTCTTTCAGCATAAAACAGGAAATAACTAACACCCAAAACCATGACGAGGAATCTATTAACCAGTTCTTTTCAGTTATGACACTGTCAGAGAGATTTTAATTTAACAATATGTTTATTATTAGTTGTATTTTGCAATGGTGTGGAACTGGACTGATTAATGCAAAAGGTTGTTTAATTCATCAAATGTCTGAATATAGTGTCAAATGAAGACGTCTCATCCATAATTATTGGTTTTGCATTGATATCAATACTACATGTATTTGGATGTATCTGCAATGTCGCCTAAAGAGTGGAAAACTATGTACAGGCAAGCAGAAAAGAGTCTGAAGTAGCTGCATGTCATCAACATGCCCACTTGCTGCTGTGTAGCAGGATAGTAGTATTGCCAGATCTGTAGCAGTGGACGCAGTTAAACTGTAAATGCCGTCATACTGCTCAACCCTACATGTTCATAATTGATTGATTTGCTCAATTAACAATCCAAAAGCTGAAAACGCTCTGCTTACTATCAGATAAGACACAGAAAAGCCACAAATCCTGACAACTGAGAAGCTGCGCTCAGGCAGCGTTTTTGACATGTTTGCCTGGAAAATGACGAAACGATTGATTGATAATCAAAATAGTTGCCAATTTTCATCCTGTTGACTGACTAATTGACTAATCGACTAATCAGTTCAGCTCTTAAGTGCCTATTGATTTTTTTTTTAAATTAAATTTTCTTCAATCAATCTTGACACACAAAACAGCAACAACAGCGAGAGGCACATTTTCTGTATATTTCCACTACGCAGCGATGATGAATCGTGTTGTGTGGGCTCCAGTCGACGTTACTGAAATCCTTTTTGATGCATGTCTTAATCATTTTTAGTATGCCTTTAGGTTTCTAGTTTGTTTATTTTAAGGTGTTTCAAGCTCCTTGATTTCTCACTCCATTTTCTCTTACCTGCACTTCATTCCTGCTCTCTTTTACGTCTGTATTTTATCACTGTGCAAATACATACTGTAAACTCCTATGTAGGCCCTGTGGGAATTTAAGTCTTACACCATACCCAGACCCACGGGTTCCACAGTGAAGTCAAGAGGGCGGAAACGTCGCTTGTAGCTTGTCACAGCTATTGACAGAGACCTTGTAAAACTCACCGAGTCCAGTGAAACGAGGCACCAGTCAACCTCTGATTCACCTCCTTGACTCCTGTTGACCAGCTCTGATGTAAACAGAGTGCCAGCAGAGCACTTGTTTGACCAATGCAATATGCTGTCTGTCTGCTGCTGTGATGCAACTCGTTCCCTCATCTGGTCCTCAGCCTCCACTGTGGATTTCCATCAACTTGCATCACCGTGAGTGACTGCTGTGATTGGGGACGCGAGCATTTCATTATTGTTACACTTCAATTATCGGCGTGAGGTTAAGAGCTATGAGATATTATTTGGAAAAAACCCTACTGGAGGACTCATGGTTTCATCAGACAACTCCAGAGAGTTTTGAGGTTAAAAAAAAAATTCATTACTACAAAGTTTTAGCGATTGTGAACAGACGGACAGGGAACATAGTGATATTGATCTGCTGAGGCTAAGAATAATGTTCAAAGGCACCAGACTTCAGGGAGTAGGCTGGTCGGGTTTCATTAAGTGTAAACATTTTCAAGAAAGAAATAGCCTGAAATGAGAGAAATCTGGGGAATGGGAGATGAGGGAGAGATAGAAAGCCAATGAGAAAAGACAGAGAACAATTCATTTTTTTTTTTTAATTCCTCGAGCCATCTCTTTTACTCTGCGGCCAGCTCTCAGGATAGATGAGCGTGTTTGCTGGATGATGGAGCTTTTCAGCCTTGGTGGTGGCTGCAGTCCCTGTCTCTGGCTCTGACATGAAACTATGGGCAGCAGCCCCGGGCCCACACTGCCAGAGCACTGTGTGGACAAGGATGAAGCACCCGCCACCGCTTTAGCTCCAGTTCCAGTAACAACACCCACATAAATGGCCTATATGGGCTTTTAATAAGTGTTTGAACAAACAGGCACTTGCATCTGCTTTTGTTTGATGTGTTTCAAGGGCATAGTACTGTCTGTTTGGCAGTGTGGGCTTCCACCTGCCGAAATGCATCGCCGGGATGATAATAGCATTTGACTTCGATTGAGGGCTTTGCGATGGGCAAGGCGTGAATTGTTTCATCTTTGTTTATCAATGTTTTTCCCATGGTTTTCGGCTAATTGCAGAGCAGAGTGGCTTGCAGAATGCCTATTAGTGCCGTGCTGAGTTGAGAGACAGGCCAGTGGAAAAAAAAAAAAAAAACCTGCTCATCACTGAAACCCAGAAAAACCCACAAGCACTTACACACATTTATATGTAGAATAATTCTCTTCCACTTCCTTCTTAGCGTGCACAGGCTACTGTGTATGCGCACACACACGCACACACAGGCATGAAAACAACAGGCCAAGATAAGACAGACAAGCCTTTTGTATTCGAGCCCACACACAGAAAATGAAGCGGTACACGTGAGAGTACATCACTGCCGGGTGTGTGTGTGTGTGTGTGTGTGTCCTTGCATTATCTTTTGCCTGTTGGTGCTGGTGTTTAAGTGCTGCTGAGAAAGAAAGACAGAAAAGAGAGAGGGAGGGTAGACAGGGAGGTGAGGTGAGAACAGATAGAGGAATGGGAGAAGGAGGGGAGATGAGCCCTGTACATCCAGAGTCCCCCTACACAGCCCAGGGGCAGTGACACAGCAGCAGCTGCTCCTGCCTTTCAGAACCACAGTCACAGTCATACGCAGCAACGTTTGTCCCCCCAGCTACAACTACCAGCAGCCGCCGTGGACGTATCAGTCCGCCGGTCCTGGCTTCAGCCCGACCGAGGGAGTCCAACTCTGCCCCTCATCTGGCTTGATCTGTATCGATGCTGATGTACACAACGGTTCACAACAACAGTGCGCTCGCTGGGCTGAAACGCACAACACGCAGGCAATAATGTCCTACAAACGGGTCAGGTAGCCCCAGTGCAGCCGGGTTAATTCCCTGCCACGGTAGCGACCCTCCTGTACTTCACAAAGCCATTGAATTTATGGAGGGCTGGCAAAGGCCAGGAAGTGACAAACGAGAGGGGAATACAGAGAGCAACACAAGAGCGTATGAGACATGGTCTGTTGGCTGAGTGCTCTCTGTGCATTCATGTGTGTGTGTGTGTGTGTGTGTTTGTGCAGTAATTAAATCATGAGAGTCTCTGTTTTGGAGCTCTGTACATGGAGCCTAGACCGGCTTGGGTGCTGACTCTGTGAGTCTGACTTAATTACAAGCAAGCACACATACTGTAATTACACACAACCACACCTGCACAGCAGCCTGCTCTGAGAAAGACAATACAAACAATGTTTTCTTCAGAAACAGTTTCAACTCGCTCGAATAAGCATGCTTAGAGGACGACCCAATGACGCTCCCTTATTATCTACTGTGTGCATTCAGCTCGGACAGTGCTGTAGCTCATACAGCCTTCAGTCGTGCTGTTTTTGCCCATTAGTAAATAGATAAACAGTACAGCAGGATACTGTCAGCACAATGTGTCGTGGCTATTATGATAATATTTTTATGCTCTCCAGCTGGGTGAAATTCGTCACATATGTGCACATATCGGCTGTTATTCAACTTACTGGACCGTGCCATAATCAGTTTAAGCAGCATACAGCTGTGCAGACAGATATATGGTGACACATCATCGCTCGCACATACACAGAGACATGCACAGCTGCACAGATTCACCCTTTGAGGACATTTACACAATACACAAACACACAAACATACCCAGGCCCTGGACGTACACTTTGCATTAAACTGTGTCTGCCAGTTTTTCCAGACGCGGTTCATTCGTCTGGCTTCTTAACCAGCGTGACAGCGTACAGGCCGGGCCACCGTAAGGCCAAACCTTCTTGTCACCCTGGGACCCTGATCTGAACCTAGCTGTCACTTGCATGCTAACAGAACACCAGGACAAAAGAAAAAGTGGAAAATGTCACATCTCACTATGAACCGTACCGTGACATTTTGATGTCCTCCATGTTTTTTGATGCCGTGTTAAAATGTGTCCCTGCAGTTGTGACCTCCAGATGGGTGACAAATTGAAGTAAAAACCAACACAGAGTATTTTGGTAAGCCTCCTCCAAAATCTCCCTTAAATGTTCAATACATCATTGCTGTCCAGTGAAAACCAATTAGTCAATTCCAGTGGAATACATTATCAATTAATATGGAACATGCACAGCATAAATGTCTGATGCCTTGACTAAACTTGTTGCCCCTCACTGAGCTCTGCACGACAGGGAGTGGCAGTGGTTGTGGGTGCCACAGATGGATGCTCTGTGACGAAGGAGCTTTTGAAATGCTATACGAGCAGCAGCAGTGGCAGCAAAAGCAGCAGCAGCAAGTGACAGCGAAGCTTTCAGGTGAGCGGTGTGGCAGCAGGCATGGCATTGAGGAGTGAGCAGAGCACTGTCAGCTTAAGTACACCGCCATGGTTGAAAGGGTGCATTGGATATACTGTATGCTGCACTGACAGGGGTTTGCCATGTGACTGTAGCGACAGACTCGAGTTGGCTGCCTTCACCAGCTCGCAGGTTTTGCTTCATGTATCTCCAATTTTTGGTGATTTTGAAAATTTTCAGCTGAAATGAAGGATCAAGTGCTCTTTCGTGAGCTGAGAAAATTATCCGACTTTCAAAACCCAGTGGACTCTGAAAGATGCTTCGTCACTAAGCTGAAAACAGGGCTGTTTTTCTTAGCTGCTGAAAAGATACAGTTTTGGAAAAATGTGATTTACAACATTTTCAGGAGGCCAGTCAGTGACCCCTTACCTTGCATAGAAACATTCATGCATTCATTTTGCTTCTCCACTCACTTATTTTTGTTTTTCCTTTTATTGTCACCAACGTGGAGCTTTGACCAGTGGACTAACAGGGCCCAGAGCCAAAGAAGTGGAAAATACCACAACACTTTTCACTCTGAACCGCTCAGTTGATTTCCCTCACCTTTCATTTTAAACTGAAAGTTATTTATGCACCAAGTCATTCATGGTTTGGTGAGCAGGAAACGGTTAAATGCCGAGCTGACATCTCACTGTCGCTGGTAGGGTGCTTCCTACCAGTGACAGACACACAGACACACACACCGACACATGCTCACACACATGTCCAAGTACAAGCCAATGCAAGCTAACACCTACTCCCACAAACACATGCTCAAGTAGATTCCCACACACATGCACACACACTGTATTCTCACACACAGGAGGAAAGACACACTCCATCTGGGCAGGTGCACGCACTCGCAGTAATGATACGAGAGGATGGAAATGAGCAGTGAACACACGCAAACAGGAGCAAAACGTGCGACACGGTTCCTTTCTAAGAGCATTGGATACCAGAAACAGAAGCGTCTCTGTGACACCCTCGCTGTGCATGGAAGAACGTATGTGCACATACAGATTCACAACCAAGCACGCATGCTGACAGATTAATGTGGATGCTTGTTACACTGGCAGCCCAGGCGCTTAAGCCAGTAAGGTTACGCTTGTTCTAAGCGGTTTCCTGTAAGAGCTCCAGTAAAATGTGAAAATGTAAATGGAGCACAGACACACACTTCCTGTCCCTGCCTCCCGTCAAGATGGAGCCATTGAGAACTCTCCATGGAAATGGGTTTACATTCCTACTTAAAATCATTATAAAGGAAGCGGTCTCTGTGGGATGATATGGCTTATTAATGTTTATGGACGTTGAAATCGTCTAGAGCCTCCAGCTACAGAACATTCCTTTGCCCTGTTCATTTTTGTGTGTGATTCAGCTTTGGCCAAAGCTGCTACCGTTGCACCTCATAGCACATACACACAGCTGCAGAGCAACAGTAAAGTGCATGAATTAGATATGAGGTTGACATAGAGATGTAACAGATCTGTTTGCTGTTTGCCTTCACACTGCATCGCCCACTTAACACAGAGCTGAACAAACACTAAAGTAGATAGATACAGTACATAGGTAGATAGATAGATAAACAAGTTCTGAAACCTAAACAACAAAAAAGCTGATTTATCAGTGCCTTCCTGAACGACTTCCTGCATGAACATTATCCGTTTTCCCAATTAAAAAAGTAACACTTGAAAAAGAGGACCAGCACTTCAGTGTTTGAAGTGCTGGTAATTTGCAGCATCAACACGTAACCAGAAAAAAAATAACCCAAAGTGTTTGTGGTTGAAATACATAAAAATATAATCAAGGATGTTTTATTGACGAGTGCAACATATTTCACTCAGCACATCTTCCGGCTAATGGAAAAAGTAACGTGTTGGATGTTTTTTAGGCTGGTTTAAGTTAGAAAATGTCATCTTCCAGGACTTATAGGCCTCTGTCAGATTCCGCGTTTAGCCACCATTTTTCTCCTCCTGGCAGTGTGGAGAAGTCTTTGATCTTAATGGTACAAAATGTAGCTCGCCAACAATAAAATTCTACTGAATAAATTTTACTGGTCAGAGTCTCCAGTCAGACACTTTGCATGTCCCAGCATCATGAGGGAAGAGAGGACAATCACTCTTAGCATGACCGTGAGAAGCTGACACCGTCACAATTCAATATGTCACACCAACACCATCGTTTAGAGTCAATGTAGGAAGCGGTGTGCCCTGCCCCGTATGTAGCAAAGTGGAAAGTGAGGGTGGGCTGATCAGAATGGCGCATAAGCATGTGACCTGCAATTAAGATTGACCTTTATATGAATCCCAACCACAAGTGATGATAGATAGGTAGATAGATAGATTCAATGCATGCATGTTGAGGTTCAGTGGTTGGAACAATGAGCTGCAGATGTCAAGGTGTACATCTGGAAAAGACAAGACTCCTGTCTTCACCAAAGGCCAGGCCACTCCACTTGAGCAGATTGATTTCCCATCAGTTCTGTATCCCTGATAACTGCATGCCTGGAGGGCTGCAATGGCTCCAATATTTCACCGCTATATACCCGCAAAGCCACGCTCCGTTTAAAGCATGGTTGTCAATGTGTGGAAGTGTGTGTGGGTGGCTGTAGCTGTGTGGGTGTATGTGGGGATGAGTCTGTGTGTGTGTGTGTGTGTGTGTGTGGAACAGCACGAGCAGTTAGCTATACTGCGTGGTGGCTTTGTGGTAATGACGTGCCAAACATTTCTGCATGTATGCAGGCCAGGAAGAGGCTTTGCATTCTGCTCCTGCTACAAGTCTCTTTTTTTATTTATTTTTTCTTGTCAACCATCTTCCACTGTAGCAAATTAGCTGAGCTAGCGGCAAGAAAATACCCGCAGTCAAAACAGCGATAAGGAAAAAATCTTTAACCGCCATGCAGATGGTGCAGAATATTATGATACCATAACACACACCCGTCTTACTCAACACTGACAGTGATTGGTCAAAATCCACATCTGCATGTTTGTTTTCTCCTCCAGCAACACAGGTTTGAAGTCTTTGATTTATAAATGTCCAGTGTTGCTCTTCCAACACAGATTGCCAAATTGCCCTCCAACAGAGAAACTGCCATTTAGGGTGGCAATACAATGGTACCTGCTTCTTCTCCCTCATTAAAAATCCCAGAATATATGAAAATGCAAATATTTTTCATTCCACAAGTATAACTTCTGGACACAAGATGTCTCCTACTTCACTGTGAAGTCCAGCCTCAGAGCGTGAGCACCGGAGGCTTCAGGTTTCCTCATCACACTTGTGTATGCCGAATATTGGACCAAGATTGACTTCCAAACTATTTGTGATGTCCGTCCCTTAAAGTCAGGTTTTCAATTAGCGCAGAGAAAATTGACTCTTTCAGCAATGAATGTGAAAACAGCCTTCAAGTGTCAGACTCTGCACGTACATCATCCTACACAGTCATCTGGAGAAAAGCACATTTTTGAGTGGAGGAGGACTTTAAAGCTCAATCCAATCACACATCAGCTCTAACCATGTTACAGTATTGTACTGACAGTAAACTTCTTATCATCCGTTCAGCGCAGTTTGCTTCTCTGTTGGAATAACAGCAGTTACTGAGCTCTGCTGTGACCCTTACCTAGTTACCTCTCCAATTTGTATTCTTGCCAAAACCATTATGCCTTTTTGCTGTGCGTTATTATCTCTGAGGATGCTGCAGACAAAGCCTTTCAAACAGCTGGATAATTTAAGGACCTTTATTCTAGGATGTGAAACACTGTAGCTGTTTTCTCTCAGATAAAACTGCAGCACTGCTGCCTTATTACATATAAAATGACTGTTTAATATTAGAGTTCTTTTAGCTGGGCTTGGATAAAAGCTTGATTAACACTTAAAAAGCCAATGAATTTTATGGCTCCTCAGGGAAAGACAACAAACCGTTAATTGAATAGGTTGTGAACGCTACTTTCTCGCTTGATTTTGAAAACCCCTGGTTGGTGCGAAAGTGTGTCAAGGAGGAGTTGAGGGAGGTTTAAAGGATTAAAAATTTTAGAAATGTATTGCCATTCTCATCTAGGAAGAGCATGCATGTTTGCTGTTAAGTATGCAGAGTTTTATGTCTTAGTTTGGCTTTATTTTTGTGCTTCTGGGTGCATAGACTCTGTGTGGGTATTTGCATGCGTAGTGATTAGAGGGAGAGAAGCAAGCAAAGTGGTGCCAGTTTTTTTTTTTTTTTCAACTGCTGTGCTTACATTAGCATAGATCATGCAGCAATCCATAATACATGGCTCGTTAACAAGGTTGGTATTTTTGATCCATAATTAAGGAGTATATTTTCAAAGAGTTTCCAGAGTTAAACATGTGATGGCTGCAGGCTGCTTTCCCCTCTGCCACTCCCAGGCCACGTTATTGTACAGTATGGTCGCTATTGATTCACCATGCCATTTGGCTATTGATTGGAGTGGACGCCATTATGTCAGTGAGATTATAGCCCTCCGAAGCGCAGTGATTCTGAAGTGGAAAACCAGTGGCTGAGAACCGATGAGATGAGCTGAGTGCTTACTGCGTCAGATGCAACCACAGCTGTGTTTCAGCTAATGACATAGAGCGAAGCACAGCACAAAACCGCACAGCTTAGCGTAGCATGGCACAACCTTGCCCAGAGTAGAGCCAAGCACAGCAAAGACAGAGTACTCTCATTTCTGTAGTTTCCATCTGTGCCAAAGAGAGCTGTAGAAACACACAGGGGAGGGAAAAATCACATTGACGATTCCAGACACACAGACTTTTTATTGGTGCGGCTCATTGCGGCCTAATATTCTCTGTGACAGCCATTGCCTCCCAGATTGTCTTCGGTTGATCATTCAGATTGACCACAATTCACGGCGCGGGGGGGAAGGGGGGGGAGGGGTTTTTCAGAGGCCTGGGATGACTTGGAAGGGGGTTGTGGAGTGAGGATGGCGAGTAGGCGTTCACCACCTCGTCCCGCTCTCAGGCCTTCACACCAGCCCGTCATGTAGTTATGGCAATATTGAATTTAACTGCGTCTCTAGCAGGGGCCTGAATTTTAAGAGACCCATAAATGGATTTCCAGGCATGCAGTAACATGAGCCGCCGTGCAATGAGCGCGTAAAGAATCCCGCTCGTGAAAAGCAGCTGCAATCTGTGTAATGCAAAAAGTCTACAGCAGAACCCATCAGCCCCCCGGATGCCAACGAGGGCTCGTAACTGCTGACCCATGTGTGCCGTACTATGTTTTTCAACAAGGCACAGTTTGAGACAGTGCACCGGTTAAGAGGCTGCCCTCTGGGTGGCAAATGACTGTTTGTCTGGCCTTGCTTTTATGGCAGAGAAACGCCCCCAGATAAATGCCCTGAATTCAGTGTCTTACCCACCCTCCAACCCTGGGAGTTTCATTTCTAACTAGACAAAGGCAGTTTAGGGAGCCAGGCAATTGTGTGGCCTGCCCTCTGTAGAGCCACTATTCAAATTCAAATTCATAGTCTGTTTATTGGATAATAAATTGAGCATGAAAGATTAATTTACATTTATTTCATCATCCCCATGATATAGAGCAGCAATTTCTATACAGTAGCGTCCAGAGCCTAATAACCCAGAGGCAAAACTTGCATATCAAAATGTGCTTTCTTTCTTTTAAGGACACTGGAGTGGAGCCCTGTGGCAACATATCTGCTATGATTCACACTTCTTGCTTCCTCCCACTAAATTCTTGTCACTCACAGTGTGAGAACGACATATCAGACACACTTAGCACCGAGCCGATAGTTATCACACATTTAGCGCAATCAAAATCCTAATGAACATCATTAAAATCAAGGCTTTAAAAACCGTGGATTACATCACCGTGGGTTTACACAGTCGGGGTGTGTGTGTGTGTGTGTGTGTGTATGCTTACGTGCATGCGAGTGTGTGTTCAGGGCTATCGGAGCCTTGTTAGAGCGCCGCAGGCAAAAAAGCATGGGGGTCACCTCTTATTCAAAGCAGGCCTGACATGGGCATTTTTCTTCCTTTTGCTTTTGCAGAATACATTTCTTTGTGCTAAAGAGCTGCAGCAGACGGGAGCGAATGAGAAGCCGGAAGCCCTGGGTGGTCCCCATCAATTCCAAGCACCCGTGTGCTAACCAAAAGGTCACATGTTTAATCCCAGCAGCCACTAATATGCTGCTGGGATTACAAGGGTGTCAAATAAATAAGTCCTTGAACGTGACAGTATTTACCAACACTTGACTTGAGACGTTCGGGTTATGACTGTGGTTCCAACCATTAATATGCTGATTATATTCTCCATTAACCGATTAAACGTTTGGTGTGTGAAATATCAGAAAACAGTCACATATTGCACAAAGCAGCAAATATCCACAATTGATAAGGTGGCACAGCTAGCTGCTTATTCATTTTCAAGCGACTAGTGATTAATCGACTGATCATTTCAGCTCATCTTTTGACTTATGGTTGCCAAGATGTTATGATGTGGTTGATCAAGTATCTTGTCAAATACCTATTGATATAAATCAAACTCCAGCAAATGAGCCAGATCATGGATGAGCTCGCAAGATCAACTTTTGGACTCTCTTGGCTGAATGGGTGCCAGAAGAACCCATAATTAGGGTCCATGCTGCGGCCATGTTTCCTGTTGAAGTGCCATTGAGCAAAAAGAAGAAAAAAAACTGAACCCACAGGCTGCCCACTCATAGTAAATCAGCTGGATTAGCAGCATTCAAATGTTACATAATGAAAGCATATAGGTTAAAAGGGAGGAGCGCCCGTCTCGTGCTCATTATCAGTCAGTCTGAAATATCGGCGTGGTGAGAAAGCGCGGGGGTCGTGAGGGTTATATATTTGCTCAGTGACTGCGCGCTGCTGGCTGCGTGCCGTGGGGGTGGTGTGTGTGTTGGGTGGTGGTGGTGGGGGCCTCTGAACATGGATGCGCTGATTTTCCGCGCGGACCGGAGGCACGAGCCGCTGCTGCCTGGGCACGCGCTGACTCTTCAAAACAAACAGCCGCCTTCAATAAAACTGACGAGAGCGAGCGGCAGCGCGGCCTTAGCCACAGGAGAATAAAAGCAATGTTTGGGGTCCGACTTTAGCCTCCTCTGCCACACCACTCGAATTCACCAGGAGCTGCTGCAGAGCGCCAAAAATGCGCTGGTTTAACAGCGAGAAGAGCGGCGGAAAGAGTCTCAAACTAGAGCGGTAGAAAGTGGCAGCACTGGGGACTAATTTCCTCTGAACTCACAGGATAGAAAAACTCAACAGAACTGCTTTAAAAAATAAAACTGGATTCCAACCTAGACTATTCCCATTTGTAATGTCTGGCTCGTTTCTCTCCGAAGCAGCGCAGAGACAAGTCGTAACACGTTCAACATATTGTTGAATAGGAAGAGAGCCCCCCCCCCAGCCTCCCCTTGTGGGCTCCTTTTTTGTCGATTAACATGTAAAAAGAAGCTGCTCGCTTACCTCCTCTGGACTGGAGCCTCTGTCCGGGGTGCTGAAACGCTTAGTCTCTCTCCGGGGTGCTGAATCTCATTGCGGGCTCAGGAGAGGCTTTGTAAATCCGCTGCGAGGAGGCGCCGAAAACGCCGGTCCAACAAACTGCTGCTGCCGCCCTTAAGTTACAGTCAAAGCAAATCCCATTCCCGGCCGCGTGGCCCAACACCACGCGGACAGCGCGAGAGATGTTCACAATTGTGATGTCAAATCTAAATCTAAATCAGAGTGGAGCCTGCTGGCTGCGCGGAGCCGCTTTGGCAAGTCCAACTGCTGAGGCTTCTCTGCCGGATAGGCTCGACCACATCTCCCTCTCCCTCTCTCTCTCTCTCTCTCTCTCTCTCTCTCTCTCTCTCTCTCTCTCTTTCCTATTCTCCTCGCTCTATCAATCACTATTCAATTCAAATATGCCGGAGTGACAAGAGGGAAACCAATAGCCTCCAGAATCCTATACAAGCTACAATAGACGCGAGCAAATGACTGCCAATAGTTAAACAGAAATCATTTAGCATTAGCTTTATTGGCAGTGATGCGATAAAGAAACATTCAATTTGACTTAATTCAATGCGACTGTGCCAAAAAATTATGTCACTGCTGCATGCAAGCTATAAGATGAAGACAGAGGTACATTCTCTCTCTCTCTCCCACACACACACACACACACACACACACACACACACACACACACACACACACACACACACACACACACACACGCACACTGTGGGGAATTGAATTGAATTTATGGTCAATTTACTTATGTAGAGGGAACAGCCATCTGTTTCGGCCGCCTCCTGCCCTGTCATTTTGTTGCATGTTTGTCTTTTGTTTTTAACAGAACAACAGTTTTTCCACAGAATATTCTTCGGTAAATGGGAGTGAAGAACAATGGCAGAAGGATTAGTCATGAAAGAAAAGCACTAATGCGATAATTAATTTGGGATGGGTGCCATCAATTTAAGTGTCACAGAGGAACCCGGATGGCAAGATTATAAAAATGAGTGACATTGTAGCAGATCAAAATACCATAATGTAGAGTCAGGCCACTTTAAACTCACATAGAATATACCGGAACATCAATATTAAATACCATCAAGTGGGTTTTATTCTCCATCTTATTCGACATTAATTTTTTATCCCTGTTTTCATCTTCATTCTGCAAAGCACTTTGAGCTGCATTTCTTGTATGAAAGGTGCTAACCAAATAAAGTTTATTATTATTGTTGTTGTTAAAGTGATGCGATAGGAAATCAAAAAGTGTAATCAGTTCATTCAGGCTGTGTTGAGGAGTCAAAGCACAAGACAATGAGAAAATACCATGTGATACCATATGGTAAGACATTAAAATCCTACTATGCATGAGAAGGTCATGAGATCAAAACTGAGCAAGTGTACAGGACTGTACACTAAAGCTAATGTTTCTGAGCTAACACATGCAAGCATGCTCACAATGATAATTTTAACAGGCTGATATTGAGCAGGTGTAATGTTTACTATGTTCACCCTCTTATTTTGGCACATTAGCATGTCAACATTTGCGACATCGGGCAATGCTTTGCTTTAAACCCCTATATTTAACCTTTACAAGTAGTATGTAAACATTTCATAAATGGTTTATAACATACTATAATGTGCTGTAGTCAAAGCACTGCTAATGTATTTCTTAACAACTAAAACTCCTGTGGGAGTGAAGCTCGTGTATAAACAGATGATGAATGACAGCATAGTAAAACGCAGCTGAAATAATGTCTTCATAAGAGAACCTGTAATTGTTGTCAAGTACTGTGCCTTAAAAATGCCCTTATCTGTGCTTCCAACCACATCATAATGTGCTGTAATGTAAGCAATTTCTCACATGTTTATATACTGCTGATTAATGTTAAATAAGTGGGTGGTAAAGTGAAGTGCTACCATTAGTGAGCAGAGCACACAAAGTAGAGCTGAGGCTGACGGCAGTGTCATTAGTCTTGCAGGTATTTGATCATAAACAAAAGCACTGGACAAATTGACTTTTTGACCTGATGGTGGCACTAGATGTAAAGTCAGAGGATAACCAAAGTGATTGCACATCATTCTGAGGGAGACATAAATATGTGGACCATATTTCATGACAAGCCAATAGTCACTGAGGAATTCCACTCACAACTGCAAAGGTCAACCTCATAAATATCACTAAGAAAGTCAGGGGATCACCGAAGTCATTAGGATTCATCTACTGTGAACCACCACTGTCTGTACAAAATGTTGTGCCAGTCCACCTAACAGATATTTCACCGGATAAGTGGAAACTTTGACCTGCCGGTGACGCTAGATGAAAAGTCAAAGAATCATTAAGATCCATCCTCTGGGCAGCGTGGACATCCTAAATTTAATGGAAATCCATCCATCCATCAAATGTCAAACTCAAGGTGGTGCTAGATAAAAAGTCAGGGGATCACCAAAACCAGTAGGGTTCATCCTCTGGGTACAATGAATGCCTGTTCATAGAAATCCATTTAATAGTTGGAGAAATTTTTCAGTCATGACCAAAGCGGTGCACTGACTGACCAGCTTTCTTATCCATATAGAGCCATGCTGCTGTAGGGTGGCTGAAAATCTAAATAACAAAAACATATATGATGAATTTCCTAAACCCACTGTTGAATAGAAACAAAGCAGAAGACAGGGAATATATCCTCTGTGTTAGACATATCTATGTAGACATTAAAACGCTGTCATGTAAAATAAGGTCGTAAGATCACAGCAGAGTGCATGCACGCATTCTAAGTGGCTATCATATGCTAATATTGTAGACATAGAGGATGAAACTGAAAAGGGAGAAGGTCACTAATTCACTATCAACTGACTCAGACATAGTGTAAGTCAGTATAGGAGTATTACATAATACATGAAGCCATAGAGGATGAGGAAATAGATGCAAGCACACTGTAAAGTCACAGCTGAAGTGCCATATACAGTCTATAGGCCTGCTATGTCCCTGTAGGAGTATAATAAGAATATTGTAGTGTTTTTCCTTCGGGGATTTGGCTGCCCCCTTCCCTGCAGAGGAGAGGAGTCTGCTCTGTCTCATTAGCTTTCAAAACCACATCTATACAGAGTGACTGCGCACAGCTACTTCAAATCAAGAAGGCACAGAAAAACCCTCCTGCGCTTGCTCGTCATTTTAAAGTTATTCAGAACCCACACATACCGGCATCGCATTAAAAGTAATTTTCAATGATTAGGGTTTTCATAAGCCAATCAGAGCCGATTAGATTCGGCAATAGAGGGAGATGTCAGGTGACTGAGGGAGCTTTGATGGGGGAGATCAGAAGGTTATTCCTCGGTCTGAGTCAAAGTGAATGCAGGATGAGAGGTGTTAAATATTGAGGATCCCCCCCCCACCCACCACACCTCCCCTGATAGATCTCAACTTCAGCGTTATGTAACGATTTTTCTCATGTTTTGGGGGTGTGGGGTAGATTGTCCTCTGGCAGCCAAGGAGGGGAAGTTGACTGTGTGATGCATGCTTTCATCATACAGGGTTGAGGCAGTCAGCACGGTCCACTGTTGCTACCTGTGTTACTGCAGCAGAATTTAAAGTTGCTGTTTAAAACGTTTCATACAGATGTTATTTACCGAGCATAAGAAAGCAGCAGTTGTTTCACGGCAGACATTTCACTCAGAAAAATCCATCTTTATATTCTAAAACTGACGCCTTCTTGTATTCAAATCAGTTCACAGTGTCACATGGTGGAAGATCCTATTAGGGAATTTATCTCTGAATTCCACATTAATCTCAATTAGGCACCATGGACTGATGCAGACTTATTATACAATACACCCAAATACATCTTTCTTTATCGTTAGAAAAAAAAATAATCGAGAACGTTGTACAAAAGAATGTGGAAGAAAGTGATAAAGTGACATCAGCGACAGACTTTGTAACACATGAGTTTCGCAATCACTGCAACAGGATTAAGATTACAACATCTGTGCCACCGTGTTATTGTCTCGTCTTGGGGCCAGACATTGTGTAACAGACATACAAGTGGATCGGCAGGTGCAAAGATGAAGCTCAAAGCTGCAGTTAATTTTAGCCCGTATTGCCTTATACTTCATAGTGGCAAAGCAGCTTATTTTGGCCGCTCTGTTTACGTAGCGCTGGGTTTGGGCCTCAGATTACATCTGTGTTGTGTTTGTTGACCAGTGATTAGCTTTGCGAGCACAAAAGATCTGGTGCTGAGTGTTCTTTCGATTAATGCACCTGAATGCAGCATCAGACAACAGACTAAACTAGAGCCGTGGTGGAAAAAGTATTTCGTAAAAACACTCTTTACAAAAGTAAAATCTTACTTAAAGTGGCTGTAATTGATATTTTTATGGTGACAATCGAACAGCGTGAAATGAGCTTCAGAGTGAGTTTCGGCTCATTGTTCAGCTTTCTGGATCACAACTTCACTGTTGTGGTTCCCTCTCCGTTAATACCTGCTCAGCACCAAAGCGCAAAGTGACAGTTCATGACTAGGTGATGAACAAAGTTGAGCATTTAGTTGCTAAAGAGCTAGATATTCCCCTGTGGAGGTGGAAGAGACCAAACAAAGAGCTAAAAGAAAGCAATATTGGACCAACAGGTAGACATAAACATCACTCCAAAGGAATGATACTGTACCTCCGTGCGTCCGCCATGTTACGCCGCCGTGTTTCTACAGTAGCCCAGAATGGACAAAACAAACACTGGCTCTAGCGAGGGCTCTTTGTGTTTTTAGGAGCCACCAAAGATTCTCCAACACACTTGGAAAAAGGAGGGTTGAGGTGGAGGGTGTTCACTTGGTTGCAATCTGCAGCATCACCACTAGATGCCTCTAAATCCTACACACCGGTCCTTTAAAGTGGAGCTAATTTTAACTGCTTCGCACAGTGTTGGGTAGTTTATGCCTATGTCGATGATTTGTAATAGTCTTCTGTATAATCTACAATATTGCTTCATATGTTTTGTATATTAAATTTGGGAATCTGCAAAGTTGTCGCTCCAGCTGTCAGACAAATGTAGTGGAGTAAGAAGTATAGTACAGTATTTGCCTCATACAGCATTGAGTAGATTTACTGTGTTACATCCCACCAGTAGCTATGAAGGCAAAGAAATGTGAAGGTAAACATCATTGTAAAAACTCTCCATCTTTAATCACCAAAAAGGATTGCAGTGTTGGACCAAATGAAAATACTATGGAGACTGTTTTCAGTGTAGTTTGGCCTTGGCTCCACTGAGTTACATACTGTTTATATCTGGGTGCAGCTTCTTCTTCCAAATAAGAGAAAACGGCGTGTTCTGGGTCTCAAAGCAGACGTGTCACAAGTTGAATAGTTTATTTTGGTGTTTGCGCCCTTGCCTTGCAGTTTGGAACATCAAGTACCTATTAACACCGCATCTTTGGCATCTTGCAGCAGCAAAATGAATGAAGCGATCGAGTCCAGAGTCAAGAAGCTGAGTCACATATTCACATACAGGTCTTAAATGGCAAAATGCCAACAAGTCATCAACAGCTCTGAGATTAAAACCTCAAAATCAATTTGGTCTTTACCAAAATTCCCGATTTCTTTCTTTCTTTTCGTTCTTCAAGACTGAAAATTAAGCCCAGTCAGGCAGATCCAAATTTGAACACATCTATTGACTTCAGTTATCCATTTATTTCGCTGTTAAATTGGCCTTCATTAATCCTAACTAGCGTACAAAAGTATTTAACATTAACCGAATGAAACAGAACTCAAATAAATTGATATGTTTACTGTTGCCTCTTTGAAATAGTCACTAATGTGTTCTCAAGGTCTTTTTGGTTGCCAAAAAAATAAATAAATAAACTTCACACTTCACATCACAGTTTCAAAACTTTAGCAGACAAGTTTCGTCTCATAATGTCTGTCCTTTTTCCGGAGCGGTTGTCTTATTCCAAAACTGTAACAGTTGTTGTGACTCACCAGCACAGCTTGACTGCAAACAGTTTTTTCTGTCACAGTGTTCGTCACTTATTCAGAAAGAAGCCAGGAAAGTATTTTAGTGCTTGAAGAATTGTCCGGTTTATTGGCAAAATGCTAGAAAAGATTATGAAGTCAGCAGGAGGACAAAATAAGAAAGAGTCTCCTTCGAGCTGCCCGTTCTCTGCAGGTTGTTTTCTGTCTCTGCACCAAGGAACTTTTTTTTTTTTCACTTACATTCTTGCAATATTCTCGAGTTCTGCAGCAAAAGTGCATTTTTAACGCTCGACGCTCACACTGCGACAGCTGTAAGCGACCCTCCAGTGACCAGAGCCATTGAAGCCATGGTCTCCCCTGGCCTGTCCTAAATTTACTTGGGCTTAGAACTTAGGTTGAGCCCTCGGGAGCCAAACAGAAACTGGTGTAAATGAGGTTAGCGTTTCAGTCACTGTGTTTGTGTGGCCAGCAGCTACTTCCACAGTTCCAGCCTCTACCCATCTGCCACTGACCCTTGTTTTGCCAAAAGACCAATTGCGGTTTGTGGCTGCCAGATTAGTCTGTGGTGACATCATGATTTTGTCCCACATAAGGCTGATTTGACATGCTCTGCTTGCCTTTCTGTTGCTTGCAGCCTCTGCTCCTCAAATCCGGTGCTCTGCCTCCGTCTCGTTCCTGTCAAACACATCAGGAGATGATACCTCTGTTTGGTGGACATTACTGTGTGTGTATGTGCCACCGCATCCACTAAATTCCTCTCCAGTTATGTGCCTCATAATGTCTGTTTTAATGCAGCTCTTATTGGGAGTCTGCTATTTGTTCTCATCTGCATGATTTCCACTTGCTATCCATTATTCATGTTTTCTCCACACACAACTTGCTTTTTCTTCGCTTTCAGGCTTTTTCCTCATGTTAAGCTTTTATCCCCCCCCCCCCCCAGCTTCCCTTCAGTGTTTGCTCTGAGCAGTGCTTTGATGTCATGGTGCCGGCCCAGCCCAGCTGTCTGGACCAGGTGAGTTGGGATTTATTCTGAGTTTTTTAATAACAGTTTAAAGTACTTTAAATTCAGTTGAGTTTAAACACTCTTCATGGCCAAAACTTTACATACATATGCAACTTAAAGTGTCTGTGTTGTGCAATGGTACATTTTAACTAAATCAGAATACAGTCAAATTAAATATTTAAGAAAATAAAAAAAAAGCCCAAAGCAATGAAAACAAATCTTGAAATCCCTCTTTAAAACTTTGGAAATTTTCCGATACTTTACCTTTTGGCTCATTAGAATCAATACATACAGCAAAAAGCACTACGCAGGGACTTTTGCACAGTGTTGTTGTTACTGAGGATACCTAATAAGTTGGAGTATGATGAAACTTTAAAGATCCCGATGGCGAAATTGGCCAGTGCAGTGCAACATAATGTAGCAGCGCAAGTAAAGAGAAGGAGGCCACAGTGCTCTGCCTCATGCTTCTCACAGATGCATAATGCACATCGGTGCACATTCTCATGCAGAATGACGTAGGTATGAAATGTGGGGAATATGGATTCGTGCTGAACATAGTCATTTACAATTCCTCTTTGGATGTCCATGCATTTTTTACCTCTCATCATCACCTTGATGTGAACTTGTTTCATATTTTTTTTATCCTCGATCAAAGGAGCGATAGAGAAAGACAGATAAGTAGAAGGAGGCAGAGAGAGTAAATCCTTCCAGGTAAGAGCGGCAGCAGTGTAGGTGAGGCGCTGGCAGCCGAAACGAGCCACCTTCCCCCCTTCTCCCCTCCCCTTCCACATACACGTCCTCCTGCCACCTCCCCCCCCCTTGGCCTTGTGCATCTCCTCACAGCTCACTTTCATCTGTGTTGCACTATAAACAGAGCTTCTTACCATTTCAAAGCTCGTACCTGTAGTCTCTCCTCTCTCCGGCCCCCCATCTGCAAGGGCAGCAAAGCACAGTGGGACTGGACGTGATGGCACAGGTGGCGGGATTTGGCCAGAGGTAAAGACTGTATGAGGGATGATAAAGAGCCAGAGTGCGAACACAGAGGCAGTCAAAATGAAATAAAATTATACATGGGGCATAAAGGATTACACCCCGTACAGCACAGCCAGTAAACAATGAAGTGGATTTGAGCGAGCGCACAGTCTGACACATGTATCCACGGCTTGTTTAACGAATGTGTAAATGTGGGAGGATTCCAGTGAAATATGCGCGGGAAGTGGCTGCATGTCATTACGTGTGCGTTAATGCATTTGTGTTTGTATTTATTAGGCAGACAGTTGGCATTTGGTAGCCAGCTAGGGGGCTTTGAAGCATATTGTGTGCACCTCTATGTGTGTGTGTGTGTGCGTGCGTGCACTGATATGCGAGTGGAGGTGGTGAAGTGCATTAAAAGCCTGCCTGGCACAGTTTGTGGAGAGACAGGGGGCTCGTTCCAAGATAAAACTAGACTTAGATCAGCATGTTGAGTTTTTGGCAGAATTAGCTTACTAAAAAAAGTCATTTGCATATTGATTGTGTATCTGATGAAGCTGAATATAAAAAATAACATTGTTTATTACAGCCAAGGGACTTATATCCTGCTCTTGTGGCACATATGGCTTCGTGAATATGAATCCTTTGTTGAAAAACTTACTTTGGCTGCAAGTAAATTTGACGGCTTACCAACTTTAATCCTTACTCATATTTATGGCCTGTTGTTTTATGTTTTTTCCATTTATTTCTTATAAACATGTTTTGGCAAGATAAGCATTTCTCGTCCCATGCTAATATAGCAAATGAAATTGAATTGCAGGGATGGATTGAATGGATGTGTAGGATGAGAGTGAGAAAAGCAGGGGGGGGTTGGGAGGAAGTGAGATTAGAGGTGGGGGAAAGAGAGAGGGATTAGTAGAGGGCAGAGTGAAAGAGAAAGAGGATTGCTCTGCCAGGTGAGCCGTGAGGTGAGCCAAAGCTTTCGGAGATTATAACAGACTGGTCACAGGTCAATCAGGGGGACACGTTGTTAGGAACCGGGAGGCTTTTCACCTCCCACAGCTCGATCGCCGGAGTGACCCGCGGTCTGTTTGTGCCTCATTACCTGTCCTTGGATCAGCATGTTCTGAAACAAGTTGCTGAGGAGAGAAGGGAGCAGCTGATTGAAGGGACACTGATAGATGAGGGATGGGAAGGGAATCTTGCAAAGGTGTGCTAGCGCAGAAGATGGAGGGCTGGAGTAATTCTGGTCAGAAAATGTGAGGTTGTGAGACCTTTCGAAGCTGAAAAGAGGCTCTGCGTTCAAAACAGAATGATCATTTGTTTTCTGACTGCGTACAGCAAGTCATTTTAAGTTATAGTGTTGTAGGAAGATATCAAGGAGGTTGATGAAAAGCTTCATAAAATGGGACTTAATGGTAAACTGTGTAGGATTTTCCTTAAAACCAGTGCTTAGATACATGCAAAAGTAAACCCCTTCAATCATCACTGATGATTCTGTGTGCATACCCCTCAGGTGGCAACCAGGTACCAGCAGCAGGAATACGACATCAAACAGTAGCCGACACATTCCTGCATAGTATACCTTTAAATGACAAGGCTGGAAATATTCTGTTTCTTTGTCATTGTGAACAAATGTCACGAAAAGAGCAAAACAAACAACGTGTTTGTCTGTCTCTTAAAACTTCCCGACTTTGCTGCCCTATCTGTGCCACTCAGCCCATTTGTTCCTGCTGAACGAGTAAATCCTTAAAGGTCCCCTCCAGACATGTTTTGAGACATATGAGAGCACTCGCCCGGAATAATAATTTGTGTCTGTTATGTTTTTTTTTTTCCCACTAAAAACAAATTCAACTACCCTGTTTAAGAATTATTACATCGTTACTGCATCTTCTCCCTGATTGAAAAATCCAGAATCTATCAAAATGCAAATACTGTTGGTTTCAAAACTTAAAATCTATTCTCACTGCTGTCTCACTCATCTAAATTGCATATTGGACCACGACTGGCTTCCAAACTAGTCGGTGGCTACTTACAAAAACAAATCATTCCCACATTTCTCCCGTCTTAACTCAGATTCGAGGCGAACGCAGAAAACCGTACCTCTTTCAACAGATGAAGGTGGAAACAACCTTCTCGTGTCGAGCTCTGCACATTCATTATTCAGCACAGTGAAGGTCAAACATCCGAGTGAAGTAACAATAAGCAAAATCCATTTTTAAGTGGATGGGGATTTTAAAAATGGGTCGGTGAATATATGCTTTCATTTTTAAAAAAAGGCTAAAGGCAGCCAGACATTTGAACACTTCTGGGTATTTACGGCGCCATGACGGTACACGTGGGTTTGACTTAAGATGCTGCTAATGAAGGAACATGTCACCCAGTGCTTCGCTGTGGCTCACTGATGTGCTTTTGGAGTTCTGTGGCTCAGAGGAATAAACTATTAGGCTTTGGCTACACAGACTCGTTAGCAGACAATCATTGTTGATTTTGGACTTTTCATTGGTTTTGTTGACAGTAACAAAAATATACACACACTTAAGCGTTGAAGCAACTCAATCACGATGGCAAACACAGCTACAAAGGTGGGTAATGCAATGCTGCGTGCTCATTAGCAGTATCAAACCCATCCAGTATGCATTGTTTATTTTCTCCTTATCCCTGTAGCTTAGTTGGAATTTGTGACCACTGCTCCTGTTCGGATTTGAAGCCATCAATTTGCTAAATTGTAGACTCTGATTTTACGTTTTGCTTTGCATCATTTCATCTCTCCTGTATGTGTATGTATAAGCCAGAACAGATGGGCGAAATGTACGTAAACACACATTATGTTGGGAACCAGAGTCTTTTCGCTGGATCCATTTTGACCGGCGTGAGCGCCGCTTTCATTCTGCATGTGCCTTCAAATGCAGGCAAAGGCTCCTGCATGAGAACATCTTAAAGGCATATTTTACATTATTTATCCAAGTGAGCGTCAGTGTGGTTTATTGTTGTCTTTGGTTAGAAAAGGAGTGATGTCACAGCAGAAAACAAACCTTATCAATGCAAACAGCATGGTGAGAGCGGCCGAGAGGCTTTGGTTTCTCTCTTTAACAGGATTCCTTTACTTGACATTCTCTGGAGCTACACACAGTCCCAGAGCACCTGTTTGATCAGCCTCCAGCGGCGTGAAGGTGCAGCCAGCTAAGACCAGACCGAGCAGAGGGCGGGCTGAGACTTGATATGATTGTCCCTTTCTGAACAGACCGTGATATCTGTGCACTGACGAAATCTTGTGCAAGACGGCTCAAACGCACAGTTCCCTCACCATTACTAACACTAATTAGCTTTTCCACCAGACTTTCATCTCCCTTGGATTGATGCTGTTTCTTTAGATTGACAGATCAGATTGCAGGTTTGCCCGGAGGTACAAAGGCTGATTAATAACTTAGGTGTGGATGTAATTAGTGTGGTCTATGACTGCTAAGGGACTCTTGAGTGAAGGCCGAGCTCAAAGTTGTGTATGATGTACAACAGGTAACTCCTCAGACTCAGGAAACGTGTGTTTAGATGGCTATATGTGGAAAGACAGCTGCTTTTTTTAATAGATATATCAGTTATTAACGCTTTAATTTGTTGTTAATTGGATTTGCAGTAAGCTCTCTTTAGGCTGTAGTTAGACACTGCACAGCTAAATCCTAATGTAAGCGTGCCAACATGCTAACAATGACAATGATAATGTGCTGTAGCATCATACTTTTGTTCGTTAGCTCACAAACATTTGCTAATGAGCACAAAACCCGAAGTGCAGCTTAGGCTTTGCAGGTATTTGGTGATTGTTCCAAGTAAAGAAAGCTGAGGAATCACCAACTAGACATGAGGGCGCCGGCTGCTTCAATGCTATTGAGTTGAAAAAAATGCCTCAATCCAATTTTTATATATCCAATCATCACCCACTTCATCCGGGTCGCGGGGGGAGCAGCCTGAGCAGGGACGCCCAAGCTTCCCTCTCCCTGGACACTTCCCCCAGCTCTTCCAGGGGGATCCCGAGGCGTTCCCAGGCCAGCCGAGCGACATAGTCGCGCCAGCGTGTCCTGGGTCTTCCCCGGGGCCTCCTCCCAGTGGGACATGCCTGGAACACCTCCCTTGGGAGGCGTCCAGGGGGCATCCGATAGAGATGCCCGAGCCATCTCAGCTGACTCCTCTCGATGTGGAGGAGCAGCGACTCTACTTTGGACTTTGCCCACAGGACCCGGCCGGGCACAGCCCGAACGAGCGGTCGGGGTCGGGGTCCAGGACTGTACAGATACTCCGTCAGTTTATTCATTTTAGTCCAGTTATTCAGGTTGAGTGAAGTGCGCAGAGACAAAAAACTGCTGCTTCCAGGTCTTTGAACGACTTCCTGCTTTGAAGTGAGTAATTGTGCCGTAATGTGGAACAGGATTTTCTTTTTTTCAAATGGATTCAAAGTTGGTAAAGAAAAAAGTAGCGTTCAGGAATCGATATCCAAAGTTTCTGAAGGATACCAGCCTCACCTGGGGGCCATGGATGTCTGCACCGGGTATCATTTCCATCCAGCAGTTGATGGGATACGTCTGTCAGGAGCAGAGTCCTGCCCGACATTGCTATTCCTAATGCAACGCACTAGTGCAACAGTCTGCACTCTCTTTCGGCTGAAGTGAACGCAAGCATTGTTTTCAAAACGGCATAAAAGCCGCATCACATTTCACCAAACAGCTTGAGCGGCATAAGATGAGCATCTTTGAAGAAAGCTGCTGCAGAGTAAGGCTGACAAGGTTATTATCAGAGAGAAATGTAGGAGAGGATGAGGTAATTAGTGGACATTTGAATCCATGCTGCACTCATCGTGCTGCAAAACACCGGGGGGGTATTAACAGCGCGAATGGAGACGAGATGACAATGACAGAAATGATTTTCTTAAAAGCTATCGATTCTCAGGTGACAGACATCACCGCATCGCTTCCCCGAGCTCTTTTGACGTAAAGTGAGGGTTTATTATTTATTGTCGTGTCAAAAACTTAAAAATGTATTACTGAGACAAGCATTACCGTGTACTCTTTAATAATATATACCGTCTGAGGGGAATTACAATGGCATCCGGCTATGATGCTTCCAGTTTTGCAATCTTGCCGATGCATAAATTAGTTGGGCAAATCATCAGAGACTAACTGCGTTTTCTAGATGACTTACAATCAAATAAATGTATATTTTATTGGATTCCTCCCTTCATTTGTGAAATTTCTAAACTCAGGGCCTCTTAAGCTTGACAGCCGTTTTTGATTTTAGACATAAAGTCAATTCATGTCCACAAAACATGAGTTAATGAATTTTATTGACCATGCAGCTCACATTTGCTCGGCTGATCGTAAATCACACAGTCTGATAGCAGCAAAAGCACCTAAATGTCTCTTTGGTTAGTTGCCTGTAAAACTTAATGGAATGTTAACTCTCAATATACACAAGCTCTTGCATTTTTTTCAAGATATTGCAGCAATGAGACCTGTTTGAAATGAGAAAATGTTTAGAAATTCTGCTTCTAAGCCCAATTAAAGTATGAAAGTTGTCTGCTTTATCTTGTCCTCAGTCTAATTTGTGGTTTAAAAATCATTTAATTGCATGAGTAAACCACAGCAGCTAATCAGAACAGCATGTTTTAGCTTCTCAACATTTTTTTTTTGAGTCATTATGCAAATTCAATAACTGGATTAGATTAAGAAAAACAGAAGCTCAGACAAATGAATGGTAAGAATATTCAAATTCTGCCGGATAAACTGTGTTTCCTCTAAGAGCAGTGATACAGTGTGAAAGGTCTGAGGGCTGGCTGAACAGATGACGGATCGCGGTGCAGGAGAACGAGGAGTGCAGGTGAAATAATTAGAGGACAGCAAAGATGTGAGAGGTAGATAAAGGGAGAAGAAGAGGTGAAGGACAGAAGAGGAAGATAAGATGCAAAGATGAGCAAATGGGAGATACAGTATGTTGATGTAGAAGTAGGAGTTTCTTTTCTTATTTGCTTCATCAGTCAAGGTTTTGACCTTTAAATGAAGCTTTCCAAAATTAGAAATCCACCGTTTGTCACATGTGACATGGCAGTGCGGAAAATGTGTGATTCTTCTGTATCATTTGGTCTCGTCTTTGCTGCAGTGACATTTGTTCACTGCTGTTCTCAGAAGTCACTCGTCAGTGAGTCCACCGGGGTGATGTCTTCTTTTCGTTGTAGTTAGCTCTTACTGTTCCATAATGTACCTGCTGGAACGTGAAATTTCATTTTACATCTTAAAGTCATTCTTCAGACAAAAATGCCAAACTTCTGATCTGAGAGAAATTGATGATTTTTCTTGGTTTTAAGTGATATTAAATTTATTTAAAATTTTAGTAGTTAGCTAGTTTATTCTAGTTTTTTCTTTTTATTGTGTTTCTATGAATATTCTAGATATACATTTTATAGTATGGCCTGTGTTATTACTGTTCCCATACAACCTGCTGCCATAACACAAGAATTTGCCAATTTGGAATCAATAAGTACATCTGCCTGCCTGCCTGCCTGCCTGCCTGCCTGCCTGTCTGTCTGTCTGTCTGTCTGTCTATCTGTCTATCTATCTATCTATCTATCTATCTATCTATCTATCTATCTATCTATCTATCTATCTATCTATCTATCTATCTGTCTATACTCAAGGAAATAATCTGCAGATTAATCAATAATGCAAATGCATCAGTAGTTGCAGCCCTGAAGAGAATCATAACATCCAGATTCAATAATGCATACAGTGTAAGTTTTCTTCGGTTTGCATGCTGGAGAAAATGTGGCTTGTTTGTGTCTGATAAGCAGTGTAACCCTGGACTTACACCTCCGAGATAACAACGTGACAATTTGTTCTACAAAATGAACCTCCAGCTAAATGTTTTGTACTACAGCTTGGCCAATAAATATTCTGGGCTGATATGCCAGCCGACATTAAGTTATTGCAGATAGAATATATTGGTATCTTTGTATATGTCAACTGATAGGTAATGAGAAATTATCAGATAACGAAGGCAAAATATGTTGCCACCAGAGAGCCTTGACAAGTCTATGTTTCAGCTGTAAAGAGCAGCATTTCCTACATACTATATATTCCACTGAACACCAAATCTAATCTTTGGGTTTAATAGTTCTTATTCTGGGTCATACCAGACTGTAGCATATCCCAGCATGCACCGGGCTTCAGATTCAAGCAGACATAATCACATCTATTCAAATTCACCTGATCTGCATTTTATTACTCTGTGTAAAGAGGCTGCAAAGAGCTGCACAAAAGATGCAAATTCAACAAAGCTGGAGATTTACCTGGAAAGTATGTCTTCATAAACTTAAAGAAGAGACAGTTGACCTGGACAGGCTAGAGTTGGAGACAAGGCCAGAAACAGCAGGGTGGCAGCCAGCTCTAGTGTATTAAGCCTTCCGGCGTTGTAGTGATAGATTTACACAATACTCAATCTCTGACCTTTCAGTCTTGCCAAAGCAGCACAGGACGCCCACATTTCCCTCTGTCTCCTCTCTCCATCTCTACCTCTTTCTTCTCAACCTCTTGAGTCTCCCCTTCAGAACCAATAAGCGAAGACTCTGCTTTTTTTTTTTTTCCTCCCTCCCGCCCGGTCTTTTGCACCTCTTTGTGGTCATTAAAGGCTAGTTTGATCTGCTTTAACCGCTGTGTTCCACTGGAAGAAGAACAGAAGAAGAAGATGCATGAAAGCGTTACCTCAGCCCTTGTTTTGCATATTGTGTACGCCCTGATAGGAGGCTGTGCAGGCTGAAATCCATCCTCACTCCAGCCTTTGCAGGGAAAAGAAAAAAAACCCTCGAATCTGTAGCTGCCTGTAATCACGGCAGCTTTTCTAGGAGGTATCAAAAAACAAAATAGCAGCTTATTTTTTGCCAGCTGGGCTCCTGCTCCCTGTTTTTATTGCTCCCTTTTTTTTTTCCGGCTTCTGTTTTTTCTGCTTTCGCCTGCCTCTGCTCGTTCCTTTCACACAGACCACATTCTCATTATTTATCACTCTTCCTACCTCGCTGTTTATCCTCGCTCTCTTCTCCTTTCTGCTTACCTTCTGTGCCATTCTCTCACTTAAAAGCATGTCTGGGTGGAAACTCTCCTCCCAGTACCAGTGACCCAATTACTCTAAGTTGTCCCTCCCTGGTAGGATGTAGCAGTGTCCCTCCCTGGAGACTCAGCCTGCAGCACACAGACGATCCATCACTCTCCGCTGCCACCTCCCTCTCGCCACATTTATTACTGTCTCACATACACACACAGACACAGAGGCGTACGCATTCCCCCACATGCATGGATGCCCTCAAATGCTCTGAAAACCAGGTATACACATCAATAAAACACAAATGCATGCATAAGTAGACATATGCATGAATGTAATTTACATGCATTAATACGCACACACGTATACACATGTTGGTGCATAATTACTGGTGGGAGTGTGAAACATGTTGACAATTATTTCTTTTTGCTCTGACACCTCATCACACCTCCACTCTTTGTTTGTATAATGCTGTCTGGGTTTTTCACAGTCCTGTCATTAGAGTTTGATGAAGGGGGCAGGCGTCATGAAGGCTGCGTGCAACCATTAATTTCCTGAATTCACCCTCTGCTGCTGCTGCTGCTGCTGCCGGGGGAGAAAAAAAAGTCCCGTTCAGGATAGGTGATGGCAGGTGGGGCTGCATGTAAAAGGTTTCCATTAATCTGTTCACTAGAAAGTTAGTAACTACAATCCATTACAGTTACTGTTAAAGCAGGTGGTGATATAGCGGCTCCCTGCAGGTTCAGCGGTGTCTTGCTGTTGCTGCTTGTTTCGGCCGCAGTAAAATGGAGACAAACAGAAAAGCTCCGTTGGCATTGCCTCTTATTCTGCAGAGGAGGGTTATATGGAATTGGATGCTGCTTGCTAATATTTTGGACCGTCCACTTCCCTCCATTCCCTGAAATTGTAGCACTGTTGAGGCAGCTTCCAGTTGGTCAGTGATGCAAATTTGTGTGTCAAAGTTGAATTTTAATTTCAAGCTAAAGGGAATGCACCACGCAAATTCACTGATTGTGATGGTTCCTGTGAAATTAAACCTGCATTACTGGATTGTTTTGGTCATGTATACAGCAGACATGGCGCCACACCTGACGCATTTCAGTCCGACACTGACTTTCCTTTTAGCTCAGTTTTGCCCTCTGCAAACTTCTCTGCAAAATACTGACGGAAGTTTGTCTCTTTATGCTCCACTTCACTCCCCAGCTACTTCCTAACCTGACTCACTGGATGTAGGTTGTGGTTATTAAGGCAGACTGCTGTTGGCTGCCTTAAATAGGTGGTCCTTCTACCATCTGCGTGTTATCATTTATAAAATCCCTGTGTCTATGGGAAACAACAACCTCTGAGCTAGCAACCTACACACTGATATATGCTGAAAATGGCAAGTTACCCTAACTCTGGTGTTACCTTTGCAGAGATTTAACCATTTTAATGTCAGAGCTTGCCTCCACATGTGCAAATGTTTGACCAAAAAGTGCCCTGACACTATTTTGCAAGGCAGCATTGCTGCATCCTGGGCTTTGTGCCACCCAAGACAATTGTGTTTAAAGAAACACAAACAACTCAAAGCATTTTTTTTTCCCCATATACCAGAATGATAACAGGTGCAGGCAGGTCTGGCTATGCAAGACTAGCTATTCACCAGCTTTGCCTGTGTACTGTTTGGTGCAGCACAGGAAGCGTAGTGTGGGTTTGTCAGATTCGTTTACCTGCCCTCGGAGTCCAGAAACATCTCTGATGAAAGCAGTGACAGTGAATCAAAACAGTAAAGTTGCCAGCCATAAAAACAAAACAATGCTAAAAAGGCGCTGAAGTAGAGCCGAGGAGAACTGCAGAGTCAGGGGATATTCTTTTGTGGATTTGTCACTACGAGCAGCCCCGTTCACATCACACACAGTCACTGGAAGCATTATTTTGTACAAAGATATTGATTAAGATTTCTGTTTTACTGATTTCTGTCTGAAAACTTTGTTTTACTTCATATTCACTGACATACATTCAGGCAAAAATCTGTCACAGCACTATAAATGAAATTAATCACATTACCTTATGGTCGTTGTCAAATCTACATTATTAATTAGGCCTACTGTTGCTCTAAGTCACATAAACCAGCATGATTTTTCAGAAGACAAAGTACAAAAGAAATGAAGCATTTGCGCTTTGTTTGATTCCATCTTGATAGCCTATTGATCACTGTCCATTACAACCTGTTGTGCTGGTTAAATCAGTTTTGCTGAGCAGCTCAACAGGCCTCAGTGCACACTCTCATCAGCAGTGTTAGGACTACAGCGTGTAGAGGACACGGACCCAGCGGAGTATGAACTCACAGTATGTGACAGTTTGGACATGTTAGTCTTTCTCAGCAACTAGCAACTCTGTCAAATCAGCAAAGGAAGGAAGAGTAAATGGGGCGCGTTGGGGAAACATGATTATCTCCAAGCAAGAAACTAGACCAGTCAATAAACACTAATAGATTAATGGAGACAACGGGGGATGGAGTCCCATCTCTAACTCTGGGCATTAGTTTAATGATCAGAAATGCTGAAACAGGCTTCGATTGAGCTCAGCCAATGCATCGCCTGCTGGACCTCTAATGGGTCCAAAGTAAGTTTCTACTTCTGTGTGTCTGTCTGTGTGTGTGTGTGTGTGTGTGTGTGTTTCTGCCTCTAATTCCCTCTCTGTGTGTCACTTCCCTTCTGGCTGTGTAGCTTCTTATGCTCCTTGTGGCTCACAGGCGCCCTGTTGATTGACAGATGCTGGGAAGGAAGGGTTATCAGCCCATCTGACAATCAAAGCCCTCTTAAAGTAGCAGCACACAGCCTCACGCAGGATATAGGCCCAGAAGTCGGGAGGAAAGATTTACTGAAGTTTAATGGACGGTTTTTAACCCGTTTTACCCAAGAAGGCAGACAAATAACACTCCTGCTTGCACACACTGTGAATAACATGTTAGCTACTTGATAGATCTGGTGTCAGGGGTATCATGGTGAAATGGCCCAGAGCTGATGGAAAAGAACCCGTGGAGGTCTCAGTGTGGGACCTCGACTGATGTGGAGACCCCCAGGAGAGACGAACTTGCTGCCTCATGTTCTCCCAGCATGGCAGCTATCCAAGCAGGTGGGTTGGCCAATCCTTGAAAATATGCCCCGTGGAGAATAAAGGGGGACGAGCAGGGGGCTGTGGCCAAGAAATCTGCTCACCTCCCTGGAAATCACCTCAATAAATGTCTTGCAAAATTGGTCCTTTGACACCGGACCTGCTGCAACTCCTTCTCTTTTTTCTTTTGTCTTCCTCATTGTCCTTCTTACCTGTCATGGCTGCACGCGCCTGGACAATGAATTTGGCAAATTGATCCTCTTGACGATTTTCCTGGACGGGCATGCTGGGCTGGAGGTGTTCCAGGTGGTGGTAGCGAAGTAGGGCTTGTGCTCCGTCCACAGGCGAGCAGTCTTCGCCAAGCCTCCAGGTGCAGCACTCGTGATCACAGTCGAAGCTGCCTGTGACGTGCTTTGGTCCTGAAAGACATTTTCTCATATATAACAGGGTCTATACAGTGTGTGATTCCACTGTTCTTTATCTCGTAGTGTAGGTTTGTTAGCTCTACCCTGACAGCTGGTAAACGCTGCTAGTAGCTGTCTAACTTTATCAGTTCATTAGAGATTTGCCAATGTCGGTTGTGTGAACATGCACATGTAGTGGCTTATTGAAATGCATGGATGTAATGCATTTTAAAGTGCTCAGCTGATTGCATGGTGTGAAATAGAAGCTAGCTAGCTCTTGTGCTAAAATAACTTGTTTGACCTTATGTAACCTTTTCCTATCCAGACAATAACTGGCAGCACAGAAATAGAAGCAGACCCCCAATCCATCATTCTTCCATCAAACACAACAAATTGTAGACTCAGGGGGCTCAGTTATATTAAGTTACACACATAAAACCATTACAGCTCTAACAGCTGGAAAACAAGGCAGAAATTGTTCCATCATAAACACTCAGGAATCACTCTTGTCAAAATTTAAGCCATTAGGTCCGAGAAAGAAACTTATTATTTTTGTGCCATTCGTGGGTGGGAAAGCTTCAGCCAGAGAAGAATACCAATGTGGATTTGCTGCGGGTCCAAAAACACAGAAGCCTTAAACTGTCTTGGCGTGCTGCGCGAAGCAAGTGAGCAACTTTCATAGGAAGGAATGGAGCAACATTTGGAACGCGGCGCGTTGAACACTGGAACAGATCGGCATCTCCAAATGCTCTTGCCCCACAAAAAACACAAATCATAGCCCACTTCCTGTCAACCTCAGCCTTTAGCAGGAAAAATAACCAGTGATTAGCCCAGTGTACCAGTAGTCTAGTAGGTTGAATGGTTGGAAGTTTTTCTTTGAATCAGCACTGCGCCCACTTCAGTAGCCTTAATTTTAAGAATTGTAAGAATATAAAATAAAACAGCGGCACTGTTTGATGCAGTGTTTTCCAAGCTTTGCTGTGTTTCTGACTGTTATTGCTGCGGAGCTGCCTCTGCTCGAGTTCCTTGAACCTCGACATCGACCATACAGTAGTTGCATGCAAAATCAGGAATGGAAAAGAATCTTTTCACAAATGTAAGTTCAACGTATTGCCCTCTTTTATATGTCTACACAACCAACCAGAGTAACCGCTGTATTAAATTATTGTTGTTGCATCAGCAGCCCTCTCAGTCAGTCTAGAAGTGAGAAAACGTTCTTAGACCATGAATATGAAAGTTTTTAAAAGCAGTGGTGTGGAAAAACTTGTGCTTAGTATATCAGTAATCTTGAATAAGGGGGTCTGATTCTCACTGGGGCCACCAATGCTAAAAATACTGCAGGGTGGTTTTGATCAAGTCAAGGCCATAGTCTGATGGTAGATCTGACATTAATCCTCTGGGCAGCTTTTCAAAGGACTGATTTTGTTGGTGCTCTGAATCATATCACATTTCCAAACACTTTATGTAGTGGGTCCTCATGGTGCAAATTATGTCTCAGAGGCACACAGTACTGTTTTGGGACTCAGTGTGCTGTCTCTAGACACTAGCAACATGGGAGCGACGGCGAATGCTGGCTGGCTGCACCATAAATCCTCTTCCCAAAGACTCTGTGTGGCAGTTCTCTGTACCTTTCTGTTCTTCCCCGCTGTCCTCTGTAAGCCACAGCCTCATTTGTAAAAGAAGAAAGACCTCTCTAAGCCCGCTTCTTTACCAAAGGGAAAGAATCGCAGAGATTGTGTGAGCTAGGTTAACTTGATGTTGTGAGAGGAGTACGGTCCATACGCTCAAAGTATGCGTGTTATGAGGTATTTCTGCATGTGTGATTGTGTGTCTCATTTTCTTTTTTGTGTGACTTTCTGAGTCACTGCGTGTGCACTCCAGCGCTCGCCGCGAGAGTGGAAATGAAAGCCTTGCACATGCCCGTGTGTGTCTATCTATCTAAACGTCAGCGTGCCAGTGTGTGTGCATGTGTGTCACCGTGCTCCTGTATGGGAGCTCAGCAAGACAAAGAACCCATTGAGTCATTGCGTGAGACTCCCATTACAAGCCGTGGCTCCTATTTTCAGAGCTCCCTCGCTCTCATTACGGGCTCACACTGCAGACAGAATATGGCTGACATTTAGCCATTATACTCTGCTACCGTCCTAGCCTGTCCTAGCTCTTCTGCACTAATTGACTGTGTTAACGAGTGGGTTAAAGACCATGGTAAATTGCATTAATGACAGGCCTGCGAATACAGTGAAGGAAAAGAAGCCTTTGCATGAATGCAGCTGGCTCAGGCCGGCTCAGAATCGGGGAGTTAGTTTTGGGCTTTGCAAACTCTCTGAGGATACAGAGCTGTGCTGGCCACGATCTCAGGAGGTTTTCAAAGGGGAGCTGCACCACCCGAGAGTCACAAAGTCCATGGCAGAGCAATTAACGCAGAGGCACATGACCTCAGCATGTAAGGCAGGGGAGCAGAAAGCGGAGTGACATTTGTGTCCGAGACACGCAACTGCCCTGCTCTGCTACCGAACATGATAATTTCTCTTGTCAGGATGTGATTATCTGCTCTGGGCTCGCTCCGGCCCCAGCCTCCCCCTCACCCCCCAATTATATTGCTCTGAGAGAAAAAGCCATCAAGACACGAAGGCATGATGCCAGAGCCGGCGACGCTTTCCCGCAGATGTTTTCTCTCCCTGGGAATAGGAGGGACGTCTCATGTTGCTGTGCGTTAATGACGAGCGACATGGCGCCTTTTTACGGTCCGAGACTGTTCTGCCCCGATGCTTTCGTCCACGCGGCCGCCACAGTGATATAAAGCCGTCCTCTGGTATGAGACCAAATAACTAGGAGCGAAAAAAGTGAGTGAAAGAGATAAAGTGAGAGACTCAGAGAGGGAGGGGTGGGGATGGCTGAGCTGACTGTGCCCAGTCACCATGGCAACCCCTTTGACATGCAGCTGCCATACCTGCTGCCAATATCTTTACTCAACCATTTACTTTGTGTCTTTGTTCAAAAGATACCCACACCTGCACGTTTAAATGCAGAATATTATGGTGCTGCATATACACAGTACGCATGCATGTGTGTAAATCTTTTCAGTCAGCCAGTATTAATGTACCTTGAGAGCTTGCAGTAATTATGTCTCTGAGCTGGTGTTTGGCAGAAAAAGCTGCTTTAGAGGGAGTTTTCAGACACCTCTCACTGGTGATTACTTTGAATTATTACCACAGTTTGAACTGAGGGGTCCAGATGTACACATACGTATGCGTGTTTATGTGAGTGTTTCGAGGTGCGCGTTCTCCAATGGAAAGCCGATGCTTCAGGGCAGATTTCTGAACTTAATACTGCTCTCATCTTACCAGAAGTTCCCCCTGTGTGGTGTTGCTTTCTGCTGAGGAGCTGCCGCTTGATATCAAAGGAGGACTGTCAGTTCTGAGTTGTGCAGAATGACCAGTGGATACTGCCTGAGGGTGGGTGACATCTGTACAGCCTGACAAACTGGGACAAAACACCTGCGGCTTCTCAAACGCTGCACGCACGCACACGCACACTCCGCATGCAAAATGCTGAGCTCAGTTTGCTGTGATATACATGTATTATGCATATACGTACACGCACTGGACAGCTTCTGTCTGCGCACGCCTGCATGAGCATACACACAGGTGCATTTGGACAAGCACGGACAGACGGACAGACGGACAGAAGTGCTCTCACTGGGCCTCAACACCTTGAAAAACACCTGCAGCGATGTAATTCTCCTCTGGGCTCTGCAGAGCTGCTGTGTTTGTATTTTAGAAGTGTTGTTTTGGCCCCAAGAGATACTCTCCAGCAAGCCAACACACACACACGGACATTCATAAATATTTCCATACACAAACACGTGCCTGCTCACACTCATGCCAGCCATGAAGGATGCTTTTGTGCTTTGAAAAACTGCACTAAGAGTCATTAACACACCAATGAATAAATAATGATACTGTCAAACTCTCCACTCACGCCGCTGCGACGCAAAACTCCTCACATGTCACCTCCTTGTCACTCACATCTCTTCACTCAGGGATCAGGACACAGATATGTCATTCAAAGCAACAAGTAAGCCTGCGCTGTCTTTTAAAAAGCCTTTGGCAAAGCGGGCGACTTCAGTTGAGATGTCAGTAATTCCCTTCTGTAGCATTTTTTAGACAATACCCTTATTTAATTTTTTTGTCATAGTGAATAATTCGAGTCCTGGGAAGCCACTGAGTGTGCAAAATGAATCACAATAGGGTTTGGGGTGAAATGAAAAACAAATTTTGTTTTGCACTGCCATGTGTACAGCATGAAATGTGAGAATCTCTTAACAGGTTGGTAACAGGAACAGGAGTGCTGGAGAGTAGCTATGTGTTTACTACAGTATGATCCTTTGTGGCGTTGATTTATATAATTGCAAATGTGCTAATTAGTGCCTCTAAGAGCTTCTGAACTCCCAGATTTACATCTTCTCATTTAAATAATCTTTGATGGTACATGCAGGTGGGAAAGACAGATGGAAGGGTGGATAAACTAATCGTTCTGCAGTTTCCAAGAAATTATTTCAAACATCAGTGATTTTACAGGTGAGGACTGGGTGTGTGACACACAACTGCTTTAACGCAGAATAGCAGCTTTCACATACTGATGGAAACGAGACCAACAAAGCAAAAGTTGTTAATCCTACATTGAGTTATGGTCAGGAAGGTTGTTCGATGGTTGATTTTTACAGCCACAGTTTATACGTTGCAATCAAGACTCATTTTTCACAACATTGAAATACTAACATTCAATCAATACGATCTCAGTAAACCTACAGCCAATTCCCACCAAATTAGTTTGAGTCAAACGAGGACAGGGTAGCAGCCATTTTGAGGGGGTTTGGGACAGATTCATTTTGAATCAAGCACGTCTTCACTGTGACGCATGCAGCTTGTTTCTTTTGGCTGACGAGGAAAACACTGAATTCGTTTTAAGTCGCTCCAGCTTCAACCCAACGTTCTGCTCATCTCTCAGCAGCCTGTGCAGAAAGAGGTAAGTTATAATCTTTTTATGGGGGGAAATACTCGGCCGGCTTACAGCTGCATTATTGTCTTGGCATCCATTGATTGTAATATCTGACGCTGATCTGGTGAGTAGCAAGCAACCATAGGCTAGTATGTTATAGCAAACATTTGAGCCATTATCTTGATTAGCGGCTGACTTAATAAAGGTAAGTGAAAGTAATTTTAAGCCTGCAGTGTGGCACTTTGTCTCCCCTTTTGGCAATGAGAGTAATCACATGAACGTGGTCTACGTGCTTATGATGCCATAGCCTCCACCGTAAATCCCGGACAGCAGATTTAAAAACTCTTTTATAGGGCAAACTACAGAGATTTACCTTCTGGCTTAATCAGCTTTGCGTGAACTCGCTAGACAAGGGCTTGAAAATAACAGATGTTCATTTATGTTAAAGTCCCGCACTCCAGTTTTAAGTCAAACATTCACAACATTGCATTGTGCAGAGCTGTTTAAAGTGTCCTTATTTGCCGCCATTGCAAAGTAATTTTATTTTTTCATAATTACAGAAGTGTGTTTTCATAAGCCAGAACCCACCTCAGGCCACCACCTCAACTTCACGGTTCCCCCGAACTTGCTAGAAGCAATGGAGAAAAGTCTGTCAATGTCATGCTTGTTGGTGTTTTTGAATAGGATTGTATTTCGCTGTAAGGTGTTATTTTGTCCACAAGCACATACTTTACATTTAAATTCCAGTCCAATACAACAACTGCAATCTGAGTGCATTATAGATGTTACTCTCTGCCCACTCTGTTAATCACTCCAACCGACCACTCTCTTTCCGATCTGTCAAGGTTAGACTTCAAAGGTGAACAACAGAAAAGTCCCATCAATACAGGCAGTCTGCCGTCAGCTACAGGCGGGAATGCAAGGCGGCCAGAAGGCCCTTCAGGGAAGCAGACACTCAGTGAAGAGCATGGACCGAGTGGGTCAAAGAAAATGATCAAATTTACATGTTTATTTTATGCATTTCCAGTCAATGTATGTTGAGAAAATCGAGGTTAAACAACTCTAAAAGTTTGCGCACTCAGTGTGAGAAGTTGAATCTTGGAAATGATCAAACCTGAAAGCCCGAAGTTAACAAAAACATTTTGTTCTTTAGTTGGTTCACTTAGTCAGTTCACAGCACGTAGCGCGTGAGCATCACGGAGCACCTGCTCTCCCCTCTTTGATGTTTCTGCCTCTTTGCCGCTGTCCTCATCATCACCTGCAGTCTGTTTAAATAAATCTGTTATCTTTGAGGTGTCCTCCAGCGGAGCCTCGCTCTGCCTTCTCTGCCTTCTCCGGCTGCAGGTTTTCTATCTCTCTGTCCATGTTTCGACAACGAGTGCTAGATACTTTGAACGAGTGCCAGATACTAACTGCCAGATACTTTGACTTTCAGTTGTGATGGCAACTACCACCTGCTATTGTGGATTGCACCAGCTGTGTTCAGCAGCCAAGATGACCTATTGAATATCTGTATATACAATATGTGGGGGAAAGGACCGGCCCATAAGGAACATTCCTGATACAGCACCTGCATAGTGACTGAATTCAGCAGTGTGAATAATGACTCTGGCTCTCTGATTTCTTGTTTGTTCAACTCTGTCTGTCTGCGTCTTTAAAGTTTTAAAATGCAACAAACAAAGCCCAAACCTTGGAAATGAAGAATGTATAAAAAGGATTGTCTTAGTTCATGTTTTAAAGTGAAAGTTTTCATATCTCTCAGTGTTATTCTCTCCTTGAGTTTGCCGGGTCTATTGAGGTAGACTAATATAATTTTTTAAGTTACATTTTTATGTCGTCTGCACTCATCTGAATCAGTCTTTTTTATTTTCTTCCCTCACAGGAATGCATTGCAACACAAAAAAGATATCACGGCTGACCTTCAGCGATGAAGAGAACAAGTTTGCCGGAGAGGAAGACACAGATGAAGAAAGGCTCAAGTATTTGTGTGAATCACATGAGGTGATGGCGGCGGTAAGCTGAGCATTGCCCTGCAGTTTGATTTACAAGACATGCAGTGATATTAAATTTCACTTCATGTATTTGATCTGTGGGTATGGTTTCAGAAGTATTTCAAGCCTTCATTTCTAATGAAAACGAACATTTTCCTGAACTATATTCACATGTTGAGAACAGCATTATGTTGAAAAGTCAACTATATTATATCATAAAAAGAAGCTGGGACGCTGTGTATAACATCAGAAAAACAGAATTTGATCATTTGCTAACCCTTTCTGACTCATTTGAAAACAGTACAGGGAAATAGATTTCATTTATTTCACCTCCTCTACATCTAAAATATGACACACGAACAGGAAAACAAGTGCTGATAGCAAAGTGAGGACAGTCACTTGTCCCATAAGACAGACAGGGCGTGCATGTCCTGAGTGTTGGCATCAAGCTGCAGCTTGTCTGCGAAGGTACTGGGTGAAAAATACAGATTCATGAGCTAATGTTAGCTCCTGTCAGCTAACAGTCGACTCAGCACATTATCGCCCGAATCTGCTCCTCTGTGGTTCTCACTGAATTTGATTCAGAGCCTCCTTGTGTTATCGTGATAGAAAAAAGAAATAACATGAGAGCAGGAGGGATTTTGTGAGGGAACAGCTGCTTTACACATCACAGCTACAGCATATAAACCATATATTCCCACAGCGTCCTGTATCGGCAGCGATCACCATCATCAGTAGATGTTTCAGTCACATTTCATCATGATCAGAAGCTTTTAGCTGACAGGACGTTGAAGCTTTCTCTTTACAGGACATGTTTTCATGTTGTCTTTAAATACATATAAAGAGTAAGATCCATTTTAACGACCCTGATTGAGTCTGAATCAACTTTGAATTAACAGCAATTTTATATCCTACACAGTGCCAAAATAAGACAGCATTGAAAAGCTCTGAAATGTGGAAGCTGTTGGTTTCATAAGCGCTCTAAAAACTTCAAGTACCACATCAAACCACCTGGACGCATCTGCTCCGTCCTCAGTTTGTTTGCAACATCAAAAGAGGACCAAAATGGCTATATTTGGCCAACTCTGCCCTGAAAAGCTGACCATTCACTGAGCTGCTGCTGCTGCTGCTGCTGATGCTTCAAATGTTCCACCTGCAAAGCAGAGGGGCTGGATTAAAAGCATAAATAACATGCATCAATTATTGCTGTTGGTGTGCTAATTCTTATTATATCCAAAGCCTTGAGAATAAAATGTAAGCACACAAGTACTGAATGTGCGCTTAGTCCCAAAGCTAGAGGAGCAGAATCTGCAGACGCTTCCTTCTATATAATAAACTTTCTGACTGTATAGACTGAGAGTTTTTGAGGATCGTGGAAAAATGCTCATGGGAGCGACTGTTGCAGAGCAGCAGAGAGAGTGTTTGTCACTGCTGATCATTCTCATCTCTGTCTTTGTCTTGTGGCAATTCAGCATCGTTCATTAACTTCATATTGTTATTTTTGTTGTTCAAACATGAGCATTTTGCTCCAGTAAAGCTCATTTAATTTGGTTTTGATAGATGAACAAAGACAGAAACAGAGACAGAGCGAGCGGGAAACAAGAGACGTTTCTGCCCAACTCTGACAGGCTCCAGTCTTTCACATCTCTGCTGACTTTGAAAACTCATGATTGGAATACTGAATATGAATATTCCCGTTCCCTTTCTATTGTGCGTTTGTGTTTGCGATGGCACTTCAAACCCCATAGACCGACACTTTCAGCAGCCTATATTTTTTGCTGTTGAGGCGATACGGTAACTGAGATAGAGGGTTTTGTTGCAGCTCATTGCATAATGTCAATAGACAATTAGGCATTTACTGGATTCTGCCCACAAGCTAATTAGAGCTACGTAATTAGCGGAGGGAGAGCCTTAAGTGTTCCCAAATGGAGCACCAGATAGTCACTTACGCAGTGCTGTGCTTCGGCCTGACGCTCACAATCACAGCCCCAGAGACACTCAGACGAGGACTAGAGGTGCTTGACAAGGCTCAACATAGCGTTAAGTCAGGATAAGTGGTGTGCAGTGGTGGGAAAACGTGTGCTGCTTGGGATTTTTTTTTTTTTTTTTTTGCTCAATGCTGTTTCCGTATAACCTGAACTCACATTCAGGACAAAGTGCTGGAGCAAGGAGGCGAGGGAGCCGAACTGTAAGGCTCGACTCTAGAAAATTCCTTTGGAAAGGAGCCGTTGGTCCTCGGGGAGTTTTCTTCTCTGGAATGACAGTGTTCATATAAACGTCTCAGTAAAAGCTGACAAAAAGCCTTCTGAAGATGCCAACTTTTCGGCGTTACACATTTCAATCATGCTCATGCTCTTGGCCTCGCCTCATCTTACAACTCGTCTCGCCCCCCTCCCCCAGCTCTGCCTCCCTTGGGCTCGTTTCAGAAAAAACGCCTCATCTCTTTTGCTGTGATGGACTTCCAGCTGTGATGCAAGAGTTTCTAAGACTGGCATGGCTCTTCGCTTCGCCACTCTATCTCCCTCCTTTACATCTCTGTATCTATGTGATGTGCTCGAATCAACAATTCAGTCACATCCCTCCCTTGCTCTCTGTCTCCCGTCCATCAGTTTATTCGCGATCCTTTGTCTTGTTTCTCCCACGGCTTGGTCGGGGGGCACCAAATGGAAAATTCAGGTCAGGCAGGCAGGCGGCCATCAAGCATAGCTTTCAACTGTGAATGAAAGGAGCAGGTATGTGAAATGGCATTTCTGTGATGGATCTGCAGGTAATCGTTACTTTGACTGCTACACCCGAACTGCTGCTGGTTATTGGACCTTTTCAGGAGTTGCTACAAAAATGCTTTCTAAATGTGAAGGCCATTAAATTAAAAATGTAATATTTCATATAATTTTCACATTATGCAAAGGATAATACATGCACAGGGCAATGCAAATCTTAGGCATCAAGGAGTCATTTTTTAGCATTTTAGTAGCAGAATTTTCCTTAAACTGCATCATATCTGAAGTGAAAGTGGAACAAACGAGCAAAAACTGACACAATAAAAGTGTTTCTGAGCTTTTTCGAAGCAAAGATCACCTTTCATGTCCACATTTTAGCCAGGATCTACTAGTTATTTTCTCTAAGGGGAAACTAACACACAGCAGGAAATGACCGACCCTCACCTGCTCAAGAACAAGCCTTAAGATGCGCCTTCAAATGGGAAAGACTGAAATGAAAACAGTGTGCGATCTCAGGGAACAGGTAAATAACAGGAGTGGGACACCTGTTCATTGCCATGCTGTGACAACTGCAATCAGATCAATTTTGTGGTTTTCGCAGACTGTCCCCCAAAGAAGAGTGCTTTTATCTGTTGCTCTGGAGGACATGGACAAACAACGTAATTTATTGTTTGGAGGACTTGGTGGGTTTACCCGTAGGAAGAGTGTCTCACTTACAGCTTTTCATCTAACCTGCTTATTGTGGCTGCTGGCTGAAAAACCAAAATGCTGAAAAATGTTCTTGTTGGAACAAGCAATACCCGTCAGCCTTCACCTCAGTTACAAAGACAATGCATTTCCTGTAGCTACTCCGTAAGAAAGACTCACCTTTGCAAAGGCTTAAATGTCAAACGAGCAGCAGGAAGCGACGGCTTTGGATTAGAAGTCATGTGACACAGGAGACACAGTCCTGATGAAGCTCTGGCAGAGTGATTTCATTAAAATTAATTACTTTCAACTTAAATGCGCCTTGATCAACTTGGAAATCCACAAAGACTGGTTGATCACAGGAAAGGAAAGAACATTTCACGTCACTTAAAGAGCTCCGCAACAATCCAAACTGAGGGTCCATTCACAAGCTTTTTGCAGACTTTTCACCCTCTATAGAGTTTGTCATGACGATGGATCTGTTGACATGCAAGCTGAGCTAAGCGCGACCATTTATAAATCAAAGAGATGCTGAGAAACTGATTCATGCCATTATTTCAAGCTGACTCGATTACTGTAATGCGCTATTTGCTGGCTTCCCGAAAAACAGCCACTGAGAGACTTCAGCTCATTCAAAACTCTGCAGCTCGGCTATTAACCAGAACCAAGAGGAGAGAGCACATTAGTCCAGTTTTAGCCGCTGTGCACTGGCTTCCTGTAACACTCAGGATTGATTCTCCCAGAATACAAAGCCCTTAATGGGCTACAACCAAGCTACATTGCTAAATCCCTTGTTCACCATTTGCCTTCAAGAACACTGCAATCATGTGCTGATGGTTTATTTGAGGCTTCCAGCAACAGCCGAAAGAAAATCAGAGATGCAGCCTTTCCTGCTTCGCTGTTAAGCCACCATGGGCGATAGGTGCTGGAGGTGCTGTGAATGAAATAACAACGAGCTCACATGTCAGTCAGATCAGATCCGCTCCCATGACGATTCACCAGATTCACCAAAGATCATGTTTAGTTGAAGAACTGTTCAACTCTGTGAGAACTTCTGCTGTGTTAAAACTTAGTTTCTTCAGGAAGAAACAAATCAAACCATCATGGTCGCAATGAAAATGAATGAAGAATTGAACATTTCGTAATGGACCAGACTGTTCCACGGACATGAACAGATTTTCTCTTCTGGGGGATCAGTATTCTCTGTCCTCACATGATCAATCTCGCCTGTCCTTCCCTCGTTGTTTCATGTCCCCCACCAGTGTTCAGAAACACCGAAGCCAACGCTCTGTACTGCCAGTGGCTGGGATTCAGTCTCTCCTCTGAGCAGAAAAGGGTTTGCATTTGGACTCGGGCCTCAATCGTGAATCTGTCTGCTCCTGATAGAAGCCTCAGCGCCACTTGTTATCACCAGACACTTCATAAGTGATTCCCAATTGGATGCTTTCCTGAACCAGGACCCAGAAATCAGATTGTGAGTGACTGTGACACTGCAGCGTCCCTCCAGCAGTGTGTTTAAACCGCTCTCCCTCCCTGCTGAACGACAGCAACCTGCCAATAGTCATCTAGTGTTTGAAGAGAGGACGCTCCCTACGATGCCTGCTTGGACCCCAAATCCTTATTAGTCTCTCACTGAAGTGTCGGTGAACCTCTGTTCTCCCTTGATGGTCAATCAAAGCCACTCCTAGCAGGTATTGCTTGTGGCGAATCTGTGGGAGGTGTGCTTCACAGAAGCCACTTTTCCATCCAAGGAGTTGTGTGGAAATGATGGTGTGCTCAGTTATAAAGCACAGCTCGCCTTTAAGTTCCCCGAAAGGTTAATCTTATTGCATCAATAGGGGCTGAAAGCATTTACCAAACACATAATTATAGTCTGTGTTTTCTTTATATTTAAAGTCTTTATTTGTGCATTTCATTTGAATGGTGTGACTCAGACACAGCGTGGCTCCACTTGTACATCCTGTCAACAGCAAATTCCGCGACAGGAAATCGATGTGCACCCATTAAAGTCACACTGAAATTTTCATCCTCCTGTCTTTTTGTGTAAGAATATATCAACTATGGTTGGACGAATATATCGACCGAGTCCATCGTCGGGTGGTTTTTTTGGGAGATTTTTGTCATTTTACTTTGCTAATTTAATGGTCTGCCTCCAAAGACCGAGTGCGAGCCGCTGTTCAGTGACAGACTCAGTTCAGCGAGCCCAGCAGCACAAAGAGGCCAGAAACAGCAGAGAGAGGGAGGAACAGCGTCTCGAGCCAGAATATTTTCACATTTCACTTGACCAGAGTTGCTTATTGTTGTGTGGAAACAGTGGAAAGACTAACAAAGACACTTGTGGCGAGTTTTATTGTGTTTCCTTCGAGTTTTAATAGTGTGTTTCACGGTGAGTTGACTTAAGCTCATCTTAGTTCAGTGAGACAGAGAAACTCGAACTCAAGGTGTGCGGTTGCATTTTTCTGTTTAATAAGGAAAATAAGTGTAGGAATACTCCTCTCTTGACATTTTGTGAGTTTAGTTTATTTATTAGAAAAAGAACGAAATGAATTATGAAGAATGAAGTCAGTTGTTGGGCTGGCAGTGGCTGATTGGAAGAGTTTAACAGCAACCCCAATATCGACTTTAATGATACTGCAGCTATTGTGTATATTGTATTCATTTCTTTAAAAGAGGATAAATCCAATTTTGGACATTTTTGGACCAATTTTTGCCCTCTCAACAGGCATTTACCATGTGAGTGGTTGACTGACATCTCAGGGCCGGTGTGGGTAGAAGACACGCTGTCAACTTAAGTGGTGCACTGCTGACTGGAGTATGTCATACTGTACATCCCACGGGAGTTTTTCCCCCATTTAGCAAACCAACATAGCAGTGATTATGTGCCATTTCTCATGATTTAAATCTTCTTACAATATTCAACATTTGGGAGAACCCATTGCACTGTTAAGTCTGTATTCCCCGAAAAAATGAAAGCAGGCAAGATAGGAATGCTAACTGCTGCTATCATGAAGCTGGTTATCAACTGGTTCGGTGGGCTCCAAGTGTGGAGCCAAAGTTCTTAATTCAAGTCGATCACAGGCAACAACATCGCATCGAGTGGAGCATTTAATATGTCTTAATAAGAAACGGTGATTCACATGGGGAAATTTTATTACTGCTGTGGAGGAAAGTAATATTTGGGGAGGTGAAAATATATGCAATATCACCATAAAACTATTATGGAAGGAAAAATATTACATCCAAATACTGAAAGCAAGGCTATGGCTATAAATCATTTTCAACACCTTCTGTATCCCAGCAGTAGAAGTAATTGGTGACAGATATTTGCTCTCTTTGATATCATGATGAACAAACTATCATGAATAAGCAAAACATTTTTCATTTAAAAATAACTCTCTGATGTCGAAGCTAGGAGAGGAAAAGTGCAGATATCCTAAAAAAAAAAAAAAAAAGAATGAAATGCTTGATAAGGTCTATTGGACCAAAATATTGCATTCTTAATGAAAGCTAATTAACAGTGTGCAGATATTTCAAAAAGGCGACAGTGGAAATGCTTTCGAATCACCATCTCACTGAAGAGATCTCTACACTGCAGCAGTCACTGGAAGGGACAGTTAATATTCAGCTCAAGACAAATCAAAAGGCCATTAGTACAGTGAGCTACAGCCTCTCTGTTTAATAGAGGCTCTGTTTTAAAAACCACAGTGGGTACATGGCTGTGCTACAGATGCTCTGATTCTCTGGTATAATTATCATTGAAGGTGTTTCCACGGCTCTATAAATATGTCACTGTGTTCTTTTTAAATGCAGTGTGTCAGAGTTAGGATCCTGTAGGAATGATTATGCCATTTATCCAGTGATTGATCAGCAGGCAGGCCGTTAGTACGCTTTTATCTGAGCCCCTGAACTTAACCTACACATAGCAGGAATCATCATCAAAACATTTCCAAAATGAAAATCATTTGCTCTCGCCCGTTTTGATATGCTTCTCTAATCAAGACAAGCACCATAGTGCGGCACATGCACGAGTATGCCAGAACCCTGTAGGACCTGCAAATTCATCTGCAATTTGCGAGAACGCCAATCAGCGCGATGCTATTTGTGATCTGCATGTAATTGCTTTTTTGAAAAAGACCCCGGGTTAGCGATGCAGCACAGGTTTCCATTGTGATCCACCAGCCAGCTTTGTGATTGCAGAGGAGCCCGAGTTACTGTAAGCGCAAGGGAAGCTGCCTAACCCACGAATATCACTATGTGATACAGGCCTCAGGTCTAATGTTTGTGGCCAAGAAATCGATGCACCCCTAAGGAGCAAACTCTATTGCCTCATGATGTTCCCATTCCATGATGCTGTTTTCCAGCTCAAGTAAAATCTCAAAAAGGCTCCCACATCTTCAAATGTGATTATCACTAAACCTTTGATTGGAGGTTAGATTTCGACGTTATTTACCCCTCAAAGAGCTGGAGGCTTGAGGAAATGTCCAGCATCCACTTCACACAGTTCAGGGAAGGCACGTGAAAGGAATCCAAAGAGGCTGTTCTCAAGACAAATTGTGAACCTGCTTTATATTCTCCTATATTTTTTCCCACTCCCTGCACAGCATATCTGTGTATTCCTTCCTTCCCATCTTCACTCGCTGTCTCTCAATCTTCCTCTCTGTTCTGGGTGTCAGGCAAAGAGGAAGGAGTGGCTGCTGTAGTGGCGTGACGGAGTGGGGATGCTGTGCTTTTTTGTAGCTGCTGCAGAGCTGTCAGCCGGTCGCCTGGGGAGGTAGGCACATAAAGACAACGAGACAGGAGCATGTCACACAGGATTGAGCTGTCACACATATTGAGTTAAGACTTCCGTCATCAGGCTCTGTATACTATACAAGAGGTCACACACAGCGGGACTCGAATTTATATTGAAATCGGGATGCTCAGAATGCTAAGTATTCCATTTTATGCATTAGTGATACTGTATGCAGGAAATAAGCTATTTATATCATCTCACCGTGAGAGAGTTTGACATGCTTGCGCGAGAGGCCGCACGGGCAGACTGCATGTTTTTGTTTAATGTTTTGTGATATTACAACCGTGTTCTCATTGGTGAATTTGTGTACGCAGTTTGTTTGGAAGCTTCTGTGGGATTCTTTGTATTTGTTTGCTCCCATCTGTGCAATAAGCAAAGGGTAAATGTGGTTATTTAAATCCCTGTCAGTGAATATGTAAAAGTGTAACTGAGTTACACTGTGCTGTCTGAACATTTGTTTTATGATATGCTTGATGAGCGGGAAAAAAAAATCACTGATTCAAATATCTGTGTAAAAATCAATTTTTAAAAATCCCACTCTGTGGTTAAACTTTCTTTTTAAAGCCAAGCGCTGCATAATCAGCAGCTCATTTGCGTTTTCTCCCCATTTTTCTCTTCACTTCCTCTTACCAAAAGTTTTTCTGAGCTGTGCTTGTTGCAGGAGGACGTCGTTTTTACTTACTTTGACAGTCAAAGTTTTTATTCCAGCATGAAATTTGAAGAATCTGAGGTGCATGGGGACAGAAATCAGAAAAGGAAATCAGTTCAAACCAGCCCGGTGAAAAATGCTTAAGTCCAGAATCGACATCTCTTGCATAGACTGTATGTCCTTGGCTGTTGCCTGTGGTCATTATGTGTATGTGTACACTTCGTGCATTTGCCTAACATGGCTTGTTTTCTGTGACATTGATAAATGGCGTTGCACTTTGAGTAGCGGCTCTCACAGACTCAATCCCTCCTGCCTGTCTTTGCTCATTGCTCCCTCCTATTATTTATCTGTGAAGAAGAGAGGTGGAGGGCCGGCCTCTGTCTGTCAGAAGACCATCCATCTGCACGGAGACCCAGTCCTGTCACCTGGCTGCGACTTCCTCTCCTCTCTCATTTCCTCACACTTTGTACACAATGGCTCTTCACTGCCATACAACACTTATTCACACCCAATAATTTTCACATGAAAAGTGCTTGTAGTTGACAGACTGGTACTTGGGTGTCCCTGTATGGTAGTTTGACATACAATGATGATGGTATGCACCATTTTAAGCCGCTGTTCAAGCTTTCTGTCCATGTATGATGGAGAATATTCAATATTTGGGAGGACCAGTGACTGTATATAAAGATGGACAACACACCAGTATCTCAAAATTGAGGCCAAAACATATCGATCACCCTCTGGAGCCAGGCTGCAGTGTAGGTCATAAATCCTACCCCCTCTATATCAGTGGTTGGGCTGGGGGCCAAGCTAAAAAAATCAAAGTACATGTCAAATAAATTTTACCTGAAGATGGTTTGTGTCATTTTAGATAGTTCTAATCACATTGATGTATGTTCAAGTGTTGATTTTTCTGATATGCTTTGCTGTAATTAGTTATTTGATGCTATGAAAAGGGTGTTTACCCTTTTTGCTACTGCACAAAATCTAGCAAGCTAGGCTAACTACCATGCTAATATTCAACATTTGTGTGGACCCATTTTGCTGTTCACATTATAGTCCACCTGTAAAGTGAAAGTTAGCAAGCTTGGCTAACTAGTTTGCTGACATTCAACATTTGTGAGGTCCTGTAGTGTTAAGATTATATTCCACTTGTGAAGTGGAGGCTAGCAAGTTGGGTGAACTAGCTTGCTAACATTCAACACTTGTAAGTACCCATAGTGCTGTTAAATTTGTATTTGGAAGCTAACATTAGCACTGACTCCCATGAGATGTTACATTTCATTATGTTCTTTCAACACGACATGATATAAATGGGGTCAAGCTAATGTTAGCATTTCTTTCATGGGTCAAGTTGTAGTGTTGACAAAAGCAGCAGTCTGTCAAAACTCATAGCAACAGGTAGTCTTGTTAGCTAAACAGTTCATACGTTATTCAGTGGTTTGAATCACAGCACAAAGCGAGAGTCACAGAAAAATATATGGAGTAATTGAATCACAGATAGGACTAATCAGTGGTTAACAATGTCAGCCCAGCTGTGGTTGAAGGAGATGAAGTGATATTTCATGCTACTTTTCATGCTCGCGTATGCCTTGCAAAACACTAATGTAGGCAGCGCTATCACAACAGAAAAATAAATAAAAGTTAATTTTCTTTCTTTCTTTCATTGGTTATAGGCCTTTTTCACAGCCGACGTTTACACTGTTATAGTAGCAAAGGCACAGGTGGCTCTAATAACATTAACAGTGACTGTTGCATTCAAATGTCCAAGTAAGCTATGACAGTGTGACAATGAGCCAGCGCGCACAATCATGCCATCGTTAATTTTACTCTTTCCATCTGTGCTTTGCTGTGATGTGTTATAATGTCGCCTAATAAAATGTTGTCACAGTAAGTACACAAGTCAAAACAAACACCAAGCATGTCTGCGCAGACTTCCCTGCGAAACTGAATTTCAGCTCGACTTTAATTACAGCTCTTGTACTTACTTACTGGTCTACTTAATGTGGTGGAGTGCCAGTATGTTCCAGCTGCAGTGTAATTCCATAGTCCTTGGCAAATTAAATCAAACTGTTGAGAAAGGAATGCTAATCTGGGAACATGAATAGGACTGTTGTGTTTAACTTCAAAGACAATATTGTGTTACATCTACACCAGTATTTTAATTAACTGGGTCAAGGACCACATCTCCTCGCCATTGTACCAGTATGAAAGAGGATGTTTTGCATAAACAATCAGTTCTGCCCGCTAGTCCTCCGTGTTATCTGATCACAGTGACCTGGTTCAGAGAAAGGGCAGAAAATCCTTGTTTTTTTTGTACATTTTTAGACGTGGGGCAGTAAATGAGGAGACAAATGTGGCAGCCATCTTTTACATGAGAGGATATGCTTCAGTCATTATTCAGGATGACTCTGTTTGGCTTTTAGATGCATAAGCGAATCCTTTTAAAAAGCCAGATGTTGCTTGTCTGCCTGTCAATTTTGTAACCAGAGGGTCAGAGAAAGGCGTGTGCAGAGGAGGAGAGCGATATGTGGAGGGAGAGAAACAAGAGAGTGTTTGTAAAGGCACCAGGTAGACGGACAGATCCAAACTGTACACAGGCAGGCAGCTGCATCTAATCCCCGAAGAGAAAGAGCAGAGAAAAGGGAGAGCAACATGGAGGGAAAATGGAGTTTGGGAGGGTTAAAGGAAGGAGACTGCCCACTTCACTGGCAACTCTTCTCCTATGATCTGCTGTCCACTGGCTCATGTTCTGGGCATCCATTCCCAGACTGTGAGTCCAGCCCGCCGACCTGCTTTTTGTTCTGCATCCGCCCTTTTCACACTAAGTCATGCTTGCAGATAATGGATTTGTTCTGCGTAAGAGTTCAGCTGTCTGCTTCCGAACCCTGTGAGATGTGAGATTCAGCTTCGAAATTAGTCTGAACGGGTATTCATGGGTCAGTGTAAACATCTATTTCCTGTCTTTTTTCTGTTCTAATCCAGGATTAGCAAAAGGGGCCAGTTAAGCATCCAAATCAAGTCACGAAATTACAGAAACAAATGCGGCCGCAGCAACATTTTATTATTCCGAAAAGTCAAGAAATGATGCTTGGTCAGTTCTGGTGGACTGGATGGGGCATGACACACCAGCTCTTAATTATTTTACCACCATTGTTCTTAGTTTAAATAAATCCTCAGGCCTTTCTCCCTGCTTTCCGTCTGTCGGTGCCAGTGGGTAAAACATTGATAATTATTCAGAGTTTTTTTTTTTTTTAACAGAATGAAAAGCTCATGCAGTCATTGGTGTGTCATTGCCTGTGGGGTTTTCTAATTTTGAAAATATTTGAGTATAAATGAGAAATTAACTTTTTTCCCTCCACTGCTGAATAACATACTTTCTGCAGATATGACTTTGTCCAACATTATTACTGTGCGGTGTGAGGGCCAGCCGGTTATTGATATGAGCTGAGGAGCAGGTACAGTGGCCAGGTTAATGAGGGTCAGAGCCACTGCTGGCTGTCAGAAAGCTGAAAGCACCGAGGATCCAGTACATATTAACACAGTTAATTGTGGCTCTAATGCAACATTGCCTTGGGCTGCCCTCTCCTTGTAAAAGACCTGAACCATACCAATAGCCCTGTCTCTTAGATCATCTCATGAGGTCTGAAGCAGCATCGCTATTAAGACAACAATTTGCCATTGAGTATTCAGCACAGAAAATAAGATACAGAACATTATGGGATAAGTGTTGAAGTATTGAAATCAAAACTTTGACAGGGGTCATCATCTAAATGTAAAATCATTAGAAAACACTGCTGAAAAATAAATCAGTTTTATGATGTGACAGCGCTACGGCAAAGGTTTTGTTTGTTCAGACAAAAACTAAGGAAAGATCATGGTTTGAGTCCACAGGAATGAATTCATGTATATTTATGAATATCATGTACTACAAAACTGGTGACAAAGATTTGCAGTTTCTTTTCATTTGCATGTAGAGGATGATAAAACACACGTGGATTGTGGACCTTCACATTTGTATTTGGGCTTTTGAATGTGAGATTGTGTAACTCATTATCGGCTTTATAAAGAAGAATGTGTGTATAAATAATGCAGTTGAAACTCCTGAAGGGTTCAGTTGTAAAAGCAGGTATCTCTGTTGTGATTTATTTTCTAAATCATGCTTTGTTGTGCACTCCAGGAACTGGTGTTGATTAATTCATTCTGAAAGTTACATTCTCTGTTTTTGCAAATGAACCATTCAAATACAGAACGTGTATTTTTTTCACAGAGCGACTGTGTAATCTGACTACACGCCTCATGTCCAGGGCCTGTTAAACAAGTATCCTGTGGCAATTTTATAGTTCGACTTGAAGATTACAGACCCAGTGTCATTATTTGTCAGAGGGTGTTTAATTTCCAGGAGGTTCGTGAATTTATTAACTTTTGCTCGACATACTACTTGGAGGGGATATGAATTCATAAATACTTACAATAATTCAAGTAAAATTAACTTAATGACTTAGAAGATGTGTGAATCTTAATTATGTGCATTCAGAGTCTAATTTTGCATAAAGTCTTGTTGAGATCAGATGAGCTAACTCACCAGCAGCTGAAGAAGGCAGAAGGCAGTTCAGAATACATGATGCCAACCCAGAATTGTCATAAATTACCCTCCTAATGATTTTTTTTGTTGTTGGAAAGCCCCTTAAGCATTCAAAAGTTCATACGCCCTCCAAGTATGTCAAGTAAAAGTTAATCAATTCATATATGTACATTCTGGAAATTCTACAGCCTCTTACAAAAGACTGGATTTCTAACCTCTGTGTCTGTGTACTGTTTATATGTGTGTGGCAGCACACATCAACACACTTCTGGTCGAGTGCCGACTTAAAATTTCTGCTCCTTCCTTCCTCCAACAACAAGCTCCTGGCCAAATGGCAAGGACCATACATCATCACTGGCAAGATAAGCCCTCTCACCTATGTGATCCATCACCCAGACAAAAAGGAGCAGAAACAAATCTACCATGTGAACCATCTGAAAGAGTGGAAAGAACAACCCACACAGGCTTGTTCTGAGGTCACCCTCTTTGTGAAGAAAGTGGATTTGGAAGAAGATGTGGACTCTTGTGTGGAGGCCTTAACAAAGACTGCTAACCCTGTCCTTGCACACTTTATAGCAGAACTGCTCCTTCAAGTCTTTCAGAAAGCACTATTGCTGTTTGCTGCCAATCCAGACAGAGCAACAGGCACTGAGAGCGCTCTTTGTCTGAAGGGTGGAGGGTCAATCCACCGATGTCTCTGTCGCCTTCCACAGCAGCTGGTGGAAAACCTTCCTCTCCTGTTCAAACTGAGGCAGCCACAGCCACAGATAGGCATGGCATATCCAACGAGGAGGCAGCATTATATTAAGATATCAGTCTTTATTATACAGCCAAAGAAGTTTGGATGCCGTGTTAAACGTAAATAAAAAAGAATTTGCTTTAGTTAAATAAGCGTTCATGTAGGGTTCGCAAATGACCTGACTTTAATTACATAATGAAATGTTAAAACTGCTCCAAATTACCTGAGTTAATGTATTAGCTGATCTTTTACTGTGACCCTATATGAAATTTTTTCTGTTGTCTCCCAGTAGAGTGTCCTAGAGGACAACAAGACGGTTGTCAGGGGAAACACAGAAGATGGAGGCAGGTGAAAGAGGAGCAGTGAGAGAAGAAGAAGCAAGAAATATAACACAGCAGTTAAGATGCATCTTGACTCTCTCACTTCTTGCTAAATTTGCTAATGGGAAAGCAGCTAATAACATTTGTCATGTGCTACCATGTGGTATGAAGAAATAAGACAAGACTTCAATGGAATGGTAAATTAACTGCATTTATATGGGGCTTTCTTCCCAAGTACTGCCAACCTTGTGATAAATAGAAAACGTAATCTGTAACCTGTACCTGCTGAGTTCTGGGAGAGATTCAATTTTCCAATTCATGATGGCTCCACTGACAGTGAGCACTTTGTCATTCAGGCTCCGCCACACTCAGGGTCGCAGCACTACTACTGAAAAGGGAGCCATTGTGCTGTTGGCTGTTGTTTTTGCAAACTAGTGCTTCCAAGTCGACGTTGTCGGTGCCTCTGGCAAGAACGCTGATGCTGGTACACTCTGTGCATCAGCCTTTAGACAGAGACAAGGACGGCTCCCTGGTAATTCCACCATCTACACCTATTCCTGGGCCCGTGGACCTTGCACAAGGCCTTCACTTTGAGATTAATCTGATGAGGACATACTCTGCATGCCAAAGACCCAATCAAATCTGTTATTACAGACTGCACAGATTGGTGGTGGAGTACACTTTTTGTATTTTGGCATCTCACTGGAAGATTTAACAGGAGAAAAGCCACATGTGCCATCACAGCCACTGCTGGAGGACTGCCCTGAAGCCACCGAGCATGAGTTGGCGATGGCAGGTGGTAACCAAAGAGTGAAGCTGACCACGTTTGCTCCCTCAGCAGCACAAAGTGACACTGTTCAAAGAGCAGTTAGTAATTTCCAAGTGACATAATGTCGTCTTTTGTTAGGTGTGTTTTGTACTGGTGAACATTTATTAGGCTACATTAACCTCTTATCTTTCTCTCTGAGCCCTTGCTTCTCTCAGCTTAGTGCTCTCCAGGCCCAAAAATATGAGTGTTCACAAAGGCAGGAAGCAATGAAGATGGTGTTGGATAACAGGCCACAACCAGTTTTTCACCCGCTATATCTCAAAGGTAACACACTCACACTCTTACCTATCATACCTCCATCATATGTCTACAATGTACACACCTTATCAAATGCCAACACACAGACTGACCGGTTTCTGGGCTGGAGTGGCCGGCATTACTGTCAATAGACCCTAGAAGTGAGAATCTGCCAGCAAATGCTTTTTATTTTTCTGCCTTTCTTTCATTCATTTACAACAAAAACTACTGTTGTCTATGTTGTTTTGTCCATTTGTCATGCTGATTTCACTCAAAATTATACTCGTGTTGCCACTGATATAACGGTCCGTCTTATCACATAAGATTGCAAACAGACTCAATTAAAAATCAAATTAAGAATTAACTGACTTAAAAATCTATATTTCTCTGGTAAAAAAAACAAAAAAACAAAAGTGTACAGTGTACCCAACAGACTCTAATTAAATCCATGAAACCACAGTGTCTCTTCAGCGCTGCAACAGAACATTCATCCAAGTCTGCCTGTTCACACGCAGAGGCCTGCTGACAGATGAATACTGCATCAAGAGAGAAAAACAAAAGGTAAAGCACAGCCAAAGATGGCGCGTTTCATGCACAATCCGCAGATTTACATTTTCCTGTTAACTGTCAAAACTCTCTTATTCCCCATGGTAGCGCGGTGTCATAGATAATGAAAGAATATTATTGCAGCAGTAAAAAATGTCTTTACAAAAATTTGGAAATCATTTTCTGTTTAAGCTACTTCAGCGGGAACTCCAGAACTTTGAGGCCACCGTTGACTCAGACTACTTTAATATTCCTCAGAATGACAATGAAATGACTGAATTGGCAATTCCTGTCATGCCAGGAGAGTTTTGTCAAGAGCAGCATGAGGAAAAAACTGTTTTGTTTTGTGTAAACCACAGAGACACAAAACTAGATCAATTGACAGCCAAGGGTAAAGTAAAAAATAAATAAATCGTTGTATGAATACAGCAGAACTGACTTAACACACCAGTATATAAAACAGCAAACCTTCATGGTAAAATTAGCTCATTCCAAGGCATCGCTGCAATTTGCTCGTAAACCCCTGCTCGAGAAGACACTGACCACAGCTAGCATCTGAGACTAGCGTGTTAGCCGTTACCTCGCCACCTACAGTAGTTCAGCCGTGTGAGTAGTCTGACAGAGGCTTTAATATCAGAACATTTGTCCGCATTGAATATCTCATATGAATGTTACCTAACAAACTGCAGCCAGTGTGTGTCATAAAGAAGCTGGTGAATGTTTCACTCTTTTGTTGTGGGAGTTATTTAAAAAACTGGCACGAGGCACCCGGCAGACACTGTATCTTCATAATTTGCCTCATCTTGTGCCTGTTTGGCATCTCTCTCCAAAGGAATGAAGAGGGGCAGGCAGGTTGGATCCATGGCCCCTGATAACCTGCTTTCACCTGGCTCCAGGACCGTTCTGTGGCAGCTGGACCCAGAGGATGCACACTGGACTGGAGCAGCAGGAGCAGTGGGGACAGGCAGGTGAGTCACGGGGGCTGTGGCAGCGCAGAGAGTTATGGATGTCGTTCCAGAAGCTGTGACGCTAGAGACAGACTGTCTGTGATGATGGCCAGATGAAGCATGGCTGCAATGGGCTGCAATGCTAGAGACACTCATTGGACCCCAGTGTAGACAGACAAAGGCTCTGTGGTGATGGAGTCATGCAGGCTGCATCAGTAAGAACAGGCATGGAGCTAAAAATGTCCACAGCAGGCATGAACTCATTGATGATGGCAGCAGGAGACGATGCCACAGTGGTGCTGGCAGACAGGGAGGCCTCAGCAGCTAAAGGGAAATTACAGCAGGAGTCTCTTAGGTTGGAAAAAAAAAAAGGTCCAAGAAAGGCAGAATCTGCAGGAACTTGCAGAGATGCCTTCTTGCTGCAGCTGCCTCGGTTTCCTGAAGAAAAAGAGTCATTTTCTTCTTTTAAAGTCCCTCAGCCGACGCCAGTTTGAAAGCAGTCAGTAGATTTTTACCCACTTATGTTGGTGACTCATGAGGAGGGATTGTTATCTGCAGGGTGCTTCACATCCATGACACTGTGTCCCTGATCTCTCTCAGACTGCATGACATAGCTTTTGAAGAGCTTTCGGATACACTCGGGGCCAGACGCACAAAACTCTGTGTACATTCACGACTAAAGCTCTGTGTACGCAGAAAGGCAGAAATATGCACACACAACCGGGCCCACATGCATTTCGCCATAAATGGATGCAGAAACGTCTTTAAACCTTACTTCTGCCCGCTCCAACACTCAAACAAAACAATTTCACCGACTGGGTTGCATCAGCGAGGTTCTCCAACAGCATAAGAGCAGCTGTCATTATGCAAGGCTGCAGCTATTTATAGCGTCTGTACCACTCATTCATCACATGGATTGGTAAGCCAACACCGTGGTGATATCTCAGTCATTACTAAAGATCGGATGATGAGCCATGATTCATTTATAGAGCTCATATTGAAACAAAGTTTGCAAAGCGCTTTTCAAGTCAGGATGAAATTAAAAGCCTAAATTAATAAGGGGACATAGTGGCTCAAATAAATAAACAGAGTGATGAAATTCTTCACTCATGAATAATTTAGGATGCTCCTTTGATTGACACATTCTCACCAGTCACACCAGTTTCTGTGTGGCGCATGTGTTTTGTGCAGAAGTGTGTGTAGCCTTTGCAAGGTAATGGCCCTATAGGACCTATAGGGCGGCTGTAGCTCGGGAGGTAGAACAGATTGTCCACTGATCACAGGGTTGGTGGTTTGATCACCCGCTCCTGCTGTCCACATGTGGAAGTGTCCGTGAAGGGTCCTTAAAGAACCCCAAATTGCTCCCAGTGCGAGCACCTTGTCCCACAGCATCAGTGTGAGTGTCACTTTAAAGCACTTTGAATAAAAGCCCTTTATAAACGCAGCCATTTAACCTCAGTCCTCCTGCACCATCCCCTTTGTAATTTTGTTGAGCCGCTGTCACGACATGTCCTGCAGCAATTTAAGTGTGAGAGTGAGCCATCGTTTCTTGCATGAGATGTTACCCAGTTAGATTGTTAAACACTCTTCAGCACATTGCAGTTATCAGTACAGAGGACAGGATGTCAGCCGGTCCGGAAAAGGTCTTAAAATTTGTTAAATTTTAATGTACAAATACAGAGTCTGCACACCTTTTTTTAATCTGTCAAACGCTGCTTTTTTGAAGCATCACGGCTTAAGTGCTCTTTATCTTCAATGGTGACTTTTCATCATGAGTGAATGAAAAGTCCTTGTCATTTACGTGTTCTGAAGTATCCGTTTTGAGAGTTTAATGGTTTTATTTTATTATTTTGGAGCATTTTGTTTGTTTTGGAGGTACTTTTTTGCTTTGGCTGTTTTAATTACTTCATTTTGTTATGCTCATTGTTTGATCAGAACCCTTTGTGGATGAAACCACACTTCTTTTGTCCCCTGCCTAATTTGCAGTCGGTTTTGTTTGTCACTCTTTTGTGAATGCGTTCACATCATGCATGTGGATTTGATTACATATTTGTTGCTTCTCTTTGGTGCTTCCCAACTCCGTTCAGCACTGATAAACATAAACTGGGGAACGTACCCAGCTTGTTGGCCTCAGAGGATGATTTTAAGTCCACGGTCAAAACGGATCCAGTGTGTTACATTCTTTATTCGAAGCTGCCATTTTTAATGCCAGGGTGTTTTTTCAGCGCCAGCACAAGTTTCTGAAGGCCAAGGCTTCTTCTTCTTCTTTTTTTTTTACCTTCAATTTTTGATTGCGGTGCCAGTGTCCTATTTTGTACATCACAGTTCTGCCTTTCTAAATTGCATAATTTCAAACATCACCGTGAATATTAACATTAATGTATGTACGAGGATTCTGTAAGAATATTATGTTCTTTGTGTCTTGTACGTGATACACTGCGGTTACGTAAGGCTGACACCAAGGGAGAGCAGTTAAGTGATTGAACTCTTGTTAATGTACATTGTCATGGCTGTACAAGACAATTACACCTGCCATTTTGTCACCAGACATCATCAAAGGTGCCGCTTCCATCAATCTGCCACTTAGCACAAGCTGTCCCTTGGTATGTGGGTGATCTCTAATTAGCTGAAGCAATTTCCTTGTCTGGGTAACATTTACATCCCTGCATATGAATGACTTGACAATCCATCTAGTTCCTCCTTGCATGGCATTTCCATAAACTTATCTATCAAAAGTGTTTTCTCATCAGACTTGAACAGCGTGTGTTTATGGTATTTGATGCCGTAACTCACAGGCCGTCCCCACAGGAGCCCTATCAAGAACATACCCCAACATCTACATGAGGATTAGAAAGATGGTAGCTCACAACAGAGGGGCACCAGCGCTAAAAGGGAAATCAAATGCAGCAAGTCTCACTTATCATATCAAATTAGTTGTTTGTATTCCTTTGCAAAAACTTAGGGTAAATAGAGACAAACAGCTGTTCGTGTACTGAGCAAATTAATTCAGCCACGCTCTCTGAAGCTCTTTCTTCCAATGTCGTTGTTTGTAAGTTCAACACTTTTTTTAAATTATTTTAACCCCACGTGACGGCTGAAACGATGGAGAGACATTCTCCCTCGTCTACTTGTACACAAACAAACACAGATACACATTCACCCTTGACTCCACTCCAAAGTAATTTACAACTGGGATGGCCGCCATCTCTGAAATAGCCTCTCAGTTTGTTTGGAAGAGAAACAACACACATAGCTGCAGCCAGAGGCAACATGTCTGTTAACAGTGAGCAAAATAAAGCAAATAATCTATATTAATCATTTACAACTTCTTCTCATAAATTATTTCAGTGTTCTGTCCAATAACATGCACAGACATGAAGCTGCTGCATCAACAATGGACTCATTACTTTTGCATGTTCCTGTGAGCTTTGACAGGCCACCCCACTGTGAGTATCAGTGTTAGCTAATCCACCCAGAGGGTGCATTATGTCCCTTTCTGAAACATATTTCGACTGGCTACAATCCTGCTGAACCATCTCTTACATGTTCTCCATCCTGCCAGCTTTCAATCCTGCTTTCTTCCAAAGGAATCACAAACGCCAAGCCTGTTCTAACCACAGGGGGGGATTACAGAGGGTTTCGTGCGGAGGAGAAAATGTCTAATGCACTAATGTACCTTGCTCTGGCATTGTGACTCAAGCCTGCGTGTGTGTGTGCTGTATCTGTGTGTTTGTGTGCCATCCCTGAAATCTCCTCGTTGCTCTAAATAGCCCAGCAGTGCTGTACTGTACATTAACTGACAATTTGTCAGTTAATGTACCTCGTCTCAGGGATGCCTTCAGATTCTGCTCCCAAAATTGTCTGTGTGGACTCTGGGCTGTTTTACTTCCTCTCATCTGGGGTTCTCCAAAGCCCTTGTAGTCCCATCACAATGACTGTACCCCACCTTTGGAGCTTCTTTGGTGACAGAATCAGGACAGCTCCGCTGTCAGCAGCATCAAAGCCACAGTGAGACGGAGATGGATTAATAAGTAAAGAAAAGTGTGACAGAACAAGAAAGGCGCCCAGATCACACAAAGGCAGTAAAGTCACCTGGGGCCTCTAAAGGAGAAGAAGTTTTCAAACCTGTTTGTTTTGTCGTGCTCGCTCAAAGAGTTTCTATGCATGAGCATCTACCATTCCAGGAACAGCGGGAGCAGAGGAGGAGGGAGGATGGACTGCCACCGCTGTAGCTGGCATACAGAAGCTTGAAGAGCAAAGGAAGGCATGCGCTTGCACCCGCAATCACCCAGCATGCCGCTGTTCATTATTCCGCCAATCTGTCAGCTCCGACTGCTGAATCATCGTGGCGACACAGAAGGAGGCCGCCCAAGCGTCCCGATGGCGTACAGTAATTTTTGGTGTTTGAGGATATGAATAGCTTCTTGATTGTGAGAAGGAATTTGAACGTCGCACATTGATAAGCATGAGAAAAGACTTCAAGCTTCGTGTCTCGTTGGAATGACGGTCTACTCATGACACTTTGGTTTTGAATTGTTTTTATGCTTTGCCCTTCGTCCTCTCCCACACTTGTTTTCCCTTCCTCTTCCTTGCTCTTTCCATAATTTCCCCTGTCCATATGTTTCCCGGGGCCTCAGCACAGCCTGTTGAGTTTAGCACTGTCTGCAGCACCACATCCGTCATAACTGCAATAGAAATCCTTATCTCAAAATTTGAGGCCCTCCTCGCAGTATCAGAGTAGAAAACCACAAGCGCCTACACTCTATTTCCCCTGCAGTCAATCACAGTGAAGTTCAACTCTATTAAAAAAAAAAAAAAAGCACAGCCTGACGATAAGGGATAAGGCTTTTTTTTTTTCCTTTTTTTTATCAAATATGTCCTGCTCGCAGCAAGAGGTTTTATCAGATGCTTAGAAGTTTATGAAGCATCACTGTTTATCAGCTGCTATCTGGTGTTTAAGTATAATCTTTATGACACCTGAAAAACAGCTGTGAAATTCACAGAGTGGTGGTAAGGTCACCCTGCCGATGGGCTGTGGCTAACTGCTGCCGGATTTGATCGACTCTTCCGCGTCTCGCCGGGTGCAACCAATCGAAGCTTCAAACCGCCCGGCCACTCGTGTCACACCGACCCGACACCCGTCACAGGTTATTACCGAAGACACACACACACAGAAACAAGGACATACATCGTCGTGCAGGTGTTATTGCACACGCACACACACATTTTTCTGTGATCTTCCTTGACCCAGGAGTGAGGGAGAGGCGTAATGAAGCTAGCTCTGCTCCCTGCCTAATCTGGTCTGACAGGTCCTGACTCCAAGAGTATGATTAATGTGAGCTGCAGCTGCAGCCGGACGCATTTAATGTCATCTGCAATATCACCCCGCCTCAACAAATGAGGACCCAAATGTCATAAATTCCTGTGGCACGTTGTCCATATCCATTAGCAAACAATTTATTGCCTAGGTGAGAATTTTGTTGTTATTTCCTCTTATGCTGTGCCGCCGTATCCATCAGTCAGTCAGCCCCTGAGCCCTGGAGTGGCACAGAAAGTCAAAGAGTAATAGCCTGTATGCAGCTGCCATGAATCATTCCTCTGGTATTCACTCATTAACCAGGTGGTGGTTTGCATTAGGCTTTTCGTGGGACCCGTCTGGTTTTCCCCAGAGGAAGCAGCAGGGAAGCAGCCAGAGCATATGGGCTATGAGCATTCATACCCGAGCCTGTTAACTCGTGTGCCCATGAGTAAAGCAAGTGCTTATGGCTGTGATTGGTCAGGAGCAACCTATAATGAGAAGGGAAATGCCATTGGTCAAAGCAGTGATTAATTCGGCGATGCGTAGCTCAGAACAGCTGCACTTGTCCCAGGATTCATGAAATTCATCTGGCACCGTTAAGGAGTCAACATGAGTATAAAAGAGTCGCAAAGTTGGATCCAAGCTGTGAGCAAGCAGATGAATTTTAATTCTTCAGCAAAACTTTTTCAATCCCACACACCTGTGGCTGACCTTGGCGCTTAGTCTTCAAGTGTTTTGTTTGCTTCGTCTTTCGTGAAATCCCACCCATCTCGATAGCGTTACACTCGCCACCAAACAGCCCACCTTGATGTGTTTTGAAGAGAGTGAAACGCTGCTTTTCAATTCCAGTTCTTGACATTTAGCGCTTGACTCAACAGAGCTCTGAAAGTCAGAGTAAACAAAGGGTTTCAGGCTCAAATGGATAAAGTCGCACAAATTACAGCCGAATCACTGCTGATGTTTCACAGTGTTGCCCCCAATCTGGCAGTCACCGCACCTCACATAGACACCACCCGCAACCCCAACCGCCCCCACTCGCCGCCAATATTTTCTCATTCACTGCACGTCGCACGGTAGCATGCATCTTAATCTGAAGAGACGGTTCCATTTCAGCTCGCTGCCGATAACCTTCCCATTCATCGCTCCCCACGTACACCTTCAGTGAAAAGAGGGAAGCGCCCAGAAATAGAAATGAAAGAAGATGATTTCAGTGGCTGAATCATAGATTTAGTGGGAACAACTTGGGAGAAGTAGAAAGATGGAGGGAAGAATAAAGAGAGGGGAGCAAGTTGGGATGAGAAGAAAGGAAATGAGGTGACGCGCAGAGAGAAAAATAGAAGCCGTGTTTGGCTGTGTGGCGTATTAACTTCCTCCGGTTGGGAGTATTAGAGCTGGATCTTATTGCCGTCGCTCTCCGCCTGGTTAAAAATACTAGAAAGCCGTCTCTCAACATTTGCTGTGGTGCGCGCAGAGCGTTGCGTCACCACAAATGGACTGTTTAAATACTCCACTCCCTCTGTATCGTCTTGTTTAAAAAGCAATCAGTCTGCTTCCCCGTTTTAAAAGACAAATCCCAGGGGAGCATCCGAAAATTTGAGAGACAAATGAGGTTCAAATCGGGAATGAAATAGTGTAGAGGAAAGCAATGAGTGGATCCCGCTTTCCTGATGAGCATTGTGCTGCTGACAAATTACTGGTAGACTTAATATAGAGCGCTGATAGACTCCGTGCAGGAGCGGAAACCCTGTGGAGGGCGAAGACCTGTGGGCTGCTTTCAATTTCTCTTTTGTCTCCTGGAATGAAAACAAAAGGGAGGCTAATAAAGAGTGGCCTTGATTTAAATGTCATTGCACCATGTTTTTGTTGCCATGGAAACATTTCAGTCAGACTTTGTTGATGTCAAGGCTGGTTGATTGTCTGGAGCGGACCTAAATAGGCCACGGAGGCTATATTTGAGCATCGCTGTCGTCCGCTCCCTCCTCCCAGGTAGCCTCAGTGGGGTTTTTGGTCAAAGGAGGCGACTGTTTGTGTAAGAGCGAGGAAGAGAAAAAAAATAATAACAACAGCTACTCACCTTTTCCCAACCAGTGGGGTGACAGAGCGGCGAGATGTGTGGTTTTTGTCCTCAGGCTGCCAGAAATGTCAGCAACACACACCGGTGGTCACCAGCGGAGGTGGCAGGAGGGAGGAGGACTGAATGCTGATGAGAAAGCTGGAAGGAGCGGGCGGCGAGGGCTTTTGCTTACCGCACATACATGCCCCCAGAGGCAGATGTGTAAGAAGACGGCTGACTGCACACACATTCCCGGACACGAGTAGTCACGGTGCAGGCTCGGAGGAGATAAAATACACAGACACACATATGTTCGTGCACGGTAGCCTCGGTCTGACCTCTGAGGCTGCGGTAGCAGAGAGCCGGCTGTCACCGAGCTGTTGTAGAGAGCAGCAGGAGCAGACAGAGCTTCTGAGAGAGCCCAACTATTTGGCTGCACCTCCGACCTTTTGCGGATCACCTGTTCAGCTCAGCTGCGTCTCCAGGGAGTGTTTGCTCTCTCAAATCGCTCACAATCCCTTGTTAGCCCGCTGAAAGAGCACACCGTAGTTCTGATGCAGCACACAGATGGTACGGCTTATGGAGAAAAGATAAATCTAATAAAGAAGCTCCAAGATAGAACGACGAGCACCGGCTCAAACTCGATTACACCTCCAGGGAGGTCGCATGTTTTTAACTGGTTAAAGCCCACTGACCTGCCAGCGGTTCTGTCATTATAAAGTCATGCTCTGAGGCTAAACGTCGATCAGACTCACAGAACTTTTCTTTTAGAAGTCTAGCGGAGATCACAAAGTTTCCAAAAATACCAAATATGTAGGGGTGTGAAGAGTAACAAGTGTACAAGTATGAATCAAAGGTTGAGCTACATCGATACAGAACCAAATTCTGCAAGAAATTCAGAAAAAAAAAAAAAACTAAAGTAAAATAAAACTGAATGTTGTCCAAATATACTGGCTTGTTTTTCAAGCTGAGGCTTTTTCTTCCACTTAAAGCACTTCAGATCAGTCTGTATAGGAGCCTCATATAAATGACTCTAATGTTGTATGGTGCAGTACTTTTCCTTGTTATCTTGAGTAACTACAGACTTTACAGAACAGTTAGAGGTGCCATATCATGCTCCAAGGTCAATGCTCCCACTGACCCTCTTTTAAACAGCTACAGGAAGCTGAAGCTTTCTGAATGTAATATCATTCATACAGCTTGTATGAAGTAATATGATAACATACATATAATGTGATAATCTAATATAACGTATTAATGCTAAATGATCTTTGTGACCTTATTCCAAATTACTTCCCCCTGCATGCCTATAAGTTTAGAAAAGAAGCACCTTATGAAGGATAACTTAAACTTAAATGCAGGTTTAGTGTGTTGCAGAGGTATGAAGATGATGAGCACTATAAAAATGTCATTATCTGCGTGACACAAAGGAGCTAAAGGCGGCAGCTTCTACTATAAAAATCCTTTTTAATTGTATTTCCACTTATTATATGTCACAATTTATTCTATCTCACCAATTAAATCACTTTAGACTGATGGATCAAATGTCATAATAGTTTAGGGTTTAGCTTAAGTTTAGGTTTAGTTTATGGTCTGTGGTTAGGTGTTTTGTTTTGTTTTGTTTATGCACTTCTTCAAATCTGCTGATAAACGATAAATAAATGCCAACTGTTAAAGAATTACAAATGAAAGGTGCAGCTATGAGAATAATAATATATATATATGTTTTTTTGTTTTGAGATAATCCGTGAAATAAAGTTTGAATGCTCCTCTCACAGTATGGAATAAGATGATTTTACTCAAGGGGAAAATAAAGACCATTAAAAAGTCCTCATAATTTAATCTCTGAAAAGTGCCTGTTTGGTATGCAAGTCAAGAAAGGTGCAAAGTCAATTACACTCATATTGTCTAATTAGTGTGAGAGGGTTGTAATTTGGGCCTAAAACTCACTTTATCTCCACTTTTACAACTCCCATTAATGGACTCATGAGGTAGACAGACAAGAGCCAGTTCTCCAGGAGAGAAGCCCATAATAATTATGCTTTAGTGTTTTCTTCACCTCTCTCCTCTCGGTTAGCTTCAGCCTGGCCACGGCTCCAGGGAAATCACAAGCAGTCCACACATTCACACTGACCAAATCTGTTAATTGCAAAATGCTAAATGTCTGTTTTGAGGGGCACAAATCCGGGCGTTCGCTCTGTTGTTACGTGAAAATGTCTCTAATCGTGATCTCAGCTCGGAGCAGGCTGTGCTTTGTCGAGCTGTAGAGTCAATCAGCATCACCTCTGCTCAAGGCCTGACAGCTGAAACTATCCTTCGACCTCACCAGGTGAATAAATGGAAACCCGTTGTCGAGTGGCTCCTCGACATCCCTGCCCGTCACAGTGCATGTGTTCATTACGTGCCCCACCTCCTGGCTTCCTTCCTGTGCTGCTGTCAGCCTCATTGCCCGGGCGATCGCTGCCTCGCTGGGCTGTCTGTGTCCCCCTCGCCTGTCTCCCTCTCACCTCACTCCATCTCTTTTGCTGGTAATATATGCTGAGACCTATCGATTTTTATCCCTACTACCTCTCTGTCTCTTTCACTTATGCTGCGAGCGTTTTTTTTTTTTAAGGTCGGCGAAGGAGGATCAATTACGCCGCCTATTGGATTTTAATTTCCAAAATTTTAATTCACCAAGTGCAGCTGACATTGAAGCTCTTCCGCAGCATCCAACCAAGGGGATTTTCAAGGATTTGTTGTGAGGTCTTAGCATTAGCACCCCTGCTGAGGTGCTTCAAGGACTAGCTCCCTACTAAATGATAGGACAGTTTGAAATAACAGACCATTTGTCCCTTAAGCACCTCATAAAAAGCCTCTAATGTTGTTTTCTCCCCATTAATCCAAAAGTAGTTTTAAATCACCACAAATTGACACCCTTGAGCAGAAAGGTCCTGGTTGCTCTTTAGAAAACGACGCCTCTCCTCCTCTCCTCGCCGCATGTGGTAACGAGGGGAAATTGAGCAAAATGTGTTTTTAATTAAAAACAATAAAGCGGCCATAATTCATGCCTGAAATGCACTCTGAGATGCACCGAAGACGCAGTGGAGAGTGGGCAAGTCAACAAAGTCACAGTTAAGGCAGGAAACAAAAGGAGCGGCATTCGCAGACATTAATCAGGCTGTCAAGGGGTGTCCAGATAGTAATTGGAGACGACGCGCATCATGCCGGTGTGTAGTATCTAATTACTTGACAATCTCCGACTCTTGGACCCTGAGAGGCAAAGTGGATGAGAGCAGCACGAGTGCAGCCGCCTGCTGTCTGCCGCCTCTGGGCTCCACGTTTGAACAGTATGATTTTTGTAGCGCGCTGCAGCTCAGTGATCATTACTCAGAATGGGAACAGATACTGTAGCCCGGCCAGGGACTATTGACAAGGGTTATTTTTACCGTGCAGTTTGGCTCGAGGGAAAGGATAATGATTATAACACATGTATTATTCTAAAAGGTTTTTCTAGTTGCCCTCTGCCCTGCACACACGTGGATCAGAGGCTGCTCTAATACTGTCCGATTTCCCCAGTTACTCAAAAAAACATTTGTAGTCTTCGAGCCATTTAGTTCAACTGTAGACCTAGAATTAGTATATTCATTTTTAATAAATTTAAGTGGAGCTTAATGACGCCTATTTAGAAGTACACTTTTTAAAAGTGCACTTCAATGTCAACCATATTTTAAACTAAGCACAAAAAGTAAAAGCGTACTTGTAATGACTTTTCTGTGCTTAAATTATATTTCTAATAGAAGTAAACTTCTTTTTGACTGGGGAAAGTGGAATTTGGTCATTAAACATATGGAAAGGCTACATGGAAGAGAGCAGAGGGGCTGGTATGTGATGTTGCAGTCGTGCAATATTAATCCGCAGTCAACAAACAGTCGAAATCAATAAAAATCTAGTACAGAAGAAGCCAAACACAACAATAAAATGACTTTATGTTCATGTTCAGCTCCAAAATACGAATGAGTGACATCCTTATAGCAAAGTGTACTCACACATTTGCTTCTGGTCGCTGTTTTTGCTGTGAGAGTCCCTGTAATCTGGAAGAAAGTGGGCTGCCAAACAAAGTGAAATTCACTTTCAGGGTATCTGAAACAAAGGCAATAATGAACTCCCTTGTTGCCTCATTCCTCCTCCTTTCCAGCAATGATATAAAAAGGTCGATTCGTGCACAAATTCAGAGCTACAGGTATGTTTTAGCAAGAAACCTCACTACGAACGTGATGGGGCTCCGTGTTTTAGATCGAAGTTGTCCATGAGGGAAAAGAAGTAGCCATCAAGGGCCCGAGCTTCTGAGATGAATTAACATTTTATGAACTCAGTTGGCACATTAGAAGTAAAGTAATCTTCAAAAACACGATTGAATGGAACTGAATATCTGGAGCAGTACAAGCCGTAATATTTGAACTGTGACTAATCTGTGGCATCCGAGCTGAGAGTCGTAACCAAATATATCTGCTGGAAAAGTTAAAGCCCTGTGGAGTTTTCCTCTAAATAAACACAGTGATGTTTACCTGTTCCTCACCAAACTGCACAGCATGAATCCTTGAGGGCTAAAAATGTATTGGATGCACGAATAAAATAGTTGCAGAGCCAATGTTTTGAGTATATCAAAACCTACATTGCTTAGATCCGTGTTTGAATTCGCTCTTTGTCTTCTCTCCTTGCTGGTGCATTGCTGCATTTCTTGATGTCTTCCCGCCACCAACTGTCTTCAAACCATCGGCAGCGATATGCATCCGACACCTATATGCTTGCGTGTGCGTGTGCTTCCTCATTTCAAGAGCGTGAAGCACCTGGAGTGGGCAAAAACTCCACAAGATATCTTCACTTTAATAACTCTACAGAGCAAGTTTTCTTTCAGTTTTTGCTCTTCTTCTTAGTAATTCTTATAAAAGACAAACACAGCTAACAATGCATCCATCTCTCAACACCATCCCAGCCTTTCTGTGACGCACACTGGACCCATTGATTGCTATGTTGGAAATTGAACTGATGTGTTGTCCGACCGCGCCTGAAGGCCGTCATTGAGAGAGGAGAGACGCAGTAGTCGTTTGAATAGAGACATAATGGTGCACATGAAAAAGCCCAGAGACTGAGAGAGAAGTTCAATGCTTAGCTCTTTTCTGCTCAATCACTCCATTCCAGCAGTTGGAGGAGGTTTCCAAAACTTTTCAACCATTACTCTGATGGCACAACTTTTTAAAATATGCGCTTTTATTATTTTTTTTAAAAAGGCTAAAATGTCCTAAAACAGCTGGGTGCTGCAGCTCCTATCAAACATAACATGTAGTGTAACTCAAACATAGTAAAAAGTGTATTTTTCTGGAACTATTTTGCTGCTGATTTGGCACAAATGAGCTCTGATTTACAGCAGCAGGACTAATGTGGGATCATATCAAAATAAAATCCTTTGCCTGTGTTGATGGTAATGAAGGAGCATGTCACCCAGTGCCAGTGTGCCTCATTAATGTGTTTTTAATAGTGTTTGGACAACATTAGAGTTTTACGGCTCAGAGGAACGAACTTTATCACGCCCGGCTACACAACTTGGATTTGTTGACAATAAGAGAAATATAGAGCATCACCAGGCGTTATATGTGAAATAAAGCCATAAGCAACAAGCTCAGCTCAACATGTGGCATGAATTAAACTCTCTTTCCCCCACTTGACTAGCGGAAAGTTCAATAAACCCTATTCTTATCTGCCAATACCGTCACTAAGTCCTGGTTGTACATTTCACAGCAGTGGACGTGAACGAGACGACAGGTGTCAAACTCTTCCTCACTGCTCGCTTGTCATATTTCACGAGGACACACAAGGACAAAAGCACACACACACATGTGTACACTTCTTATTATCAGGATATACTACAGCTGCTGGGAGAGTGAGTGAGATGTGTGTGTGCGTGTGTGTGTGTGTGCTTTTTAGCTCTTGCTCAGGCAGTTGGCCACAGCAATTTTGCAGGAGTGAACAGTGACCTTTGACTCCATTACAGCTGATTGGATTGGTTCTCCCCTGCGGCTGGCTCGCTGCCCGGCACTACACCCTGTAGTGACACAGCCAGGGCCACACATTGCCTTCAGCCCCCCCCTACTTACCCCTCCTCCTCTCATTCATCCCTGTATCCATCTACCTCACCTGTCGTATCGCGGCTGCTTACTGCTGCCATCCATCCATCTGTGCCTCTCTCCTTCTCCTCCCCAGCTACTCTTTTCTTTCATCTATAAAAATCATCCTTGATGCCTCTTAGACTTCCTCTTTCCATGATACATCTCTCCTCTTCATCCATCCATCTCTATCTATAACCCGTTCTGCCTTTATCCTGCCGCCCCCTCTGTACCTGCTTCCTGTCTTCCACCTGTTTTTCAAACACACTAACATCATTACAGCCCTATGTGATTACTGAGCCTCTCATTCTAAAACAGTGGGCATTGATGTGCTTCTGTCGCAGCCCTCTGTGAAGGTTTTCCACAATATTTTAGCACCTGGCTGCAAAGATTTGCTCCCATTCAGCCACAAGAGCATTAGTGAGGCTGAACACTGATGCTGGGTGATAAGGCCTGGCTCAGGGAGATGGGGTCAGATGGGTTTGAGATCAGGGCTCTGTGCAGGGCTGTGAAAGGGAGGCTGGAGCTCAGGTTGGTAGAGCAGGTGGCCATTAATTGAAGGGTTTGGTGGTTTGATCTCTGGCTCCACACAGCGAAAAAATACACAGCACGCTATTGTGTAGAATATCATTGTGCAGGTTAGCATTAAAGTCATAGTGAAAGAGGAAACGGAGCATTTTTATCTTCTGTATGTGTGTATGTATGTGTGAGTGAAACAGGATATGTGGATGGGGTTGACTTACGATGGATTTGATTGCATTGTTCGTAGTTTAGTAAACACAGAGTGAGCTGCAGAGGTCTTCCACACACACCTCCCTCTCCTGCGTCGTTCGATCAGGAGGAGGGAGGGAGTGAATAAACTTGACCTTCACCACATGTTTTGGAAATGTAAACCAAAGTTTTTGCCAGCTGACTTTTAAACTGCTCTGCTGGCTTCTACAACCCATAAGCTAATGGCCAAGAACAACTGTATATTACAGGCAGGGTCAGTTTTCATTGGGTAGATTTAGAATTCAAGGCGAGTCATCAAAAATACTTTTTACCCAAAGGGAAAAGAGCAAAACACAGAGAATATTCTAAATATGCCTGATGAAAATGTGTTTTTGCTTCACTGTGTCTCCAAGATCTCTTTAATGGGAGCTAATGGTCTGAACCCAAAGCATGAAAAAGAAAAAGCCCCCAAGCCTAAACATATAAGTAGGTGTCCGTATAGTTTTGGCCATGTAGTCTATTACACACCATGTTTGTCTCTTCCTCTCTCCTTCTTCCTATTATCACTCCTGCCCCCTCCCATCTCCTCCTCCCCTCCATTCTTACCTCCATCACTCCATCCATCCTTTTCCGCTCTCTCTCTCTCTCTTTGTCTCCATTATCACCTGCTGTCTCTCTCCCTTTCTCTCTCTCTCTGTGTTCCAGCTCATAGCCCAGAGCTTTGTTCCTGGTTAAGGTCACTGTCAGCTTAGATTAACTGCGGCTCACTGAATCCATCACCCGTGCTGTGCCCGTGTATTCCAGCACACAAAGACAAACAAACACATGTTGCTCACGTCAGGTGAGTTGTGTAACAGTCCATGTCCGAAATGCCAACATTTCAGGTTAGCAGTCAGCTACTTCAAAATTATACAGTGGGTTGTGGAGGGGCAGGGAGGTGTCAACAATGGATGTTCAAAGTTCAAAGATCAAAGATCAATTTGCTTGTGATGCTGAAAAACATTGAAAAAATAAACTGTTCATAAAGCTAAAGCACTGCTGGATTCTAATTTCAAAGAATATTCTACCAATTTGGCATTACATTGCTGTGACATTGCCGGACTCACAATGGACAGTGTTCAAAAAAATGATCTAAATTGATGTCGCTGAATAAATGACATATAGCTACATTTGTATAGCACTTTTATCCAAAGAGCTTTACAAGGTTTTTACTGCTCATTCAAACAGTGATGACGCAGGCAGCTCGCCTCACCACCCTGGGTTCAGTGTCTAGCCCAAGGACACTTCAACATGTGGAGAGGAGCATCAAACCGTCCATCCTGTGATCAGCGGATGACCCGCTCGAACTCTTGAGCCACGGCAGCGGCGGCACCAGAGCTCCCGTATTTTTTGCCTCAGGCACTCTTCTTCCTTGTCAAACCTGGTGCCGACATTTTCCACAATGCAACTCGACTGCTGATAACTTGATTGGTGATTTGGGTTTGTTGTGCTAGTCAAGGCTAATGTAGCCTCGAACTAGCCTGAAGCAGAAAAGAGAAGTGGGCTACATAGGTCTGAACTCAGTAAGTCCACACCACCACATTGCAGTCTTCAGCCCCAATAATGTTGCCTCATGTGACATCACTTAAGGACATTTATCAGCCTCCTCTGAAGCCACAAAAGGCTTTTTACAACTTTTTTCACACATGGAGTAGGACTCCACTAGACCTGTAAACTTTGAAAACTGTCAAGAGTTCCCATATTGTGTCTATAGTTTTCAAGGTCCTTCAGTAAGCTTATAACCACTCAGTACCATACTGTACATCATCACAAAGCAGACAATGGTGCTTTCAGTCATCAGTAACCTTCAGCGAATGCATCAGCAGCTTGATTCCATCACATTCTGTCTGTGACGCAGTCTTCTTCTGTCCTCTGTGAGTGTTTAGTAGCAGAGCATCACACCTGCCTGATTTGGTTGATTCTAAGCTAACATCACTGACATTTTTAACACGATATTAATGGCCAAATTTGGCCAGCTTTGCATCCAGACATCCATATTTTTGCTTTGTCAAGGATTCAAATGCAATTGATCTGGAGTTTTGCTCACTGGCGGCCCATTGTTGGACAGTCAATTGACCAATCAGAGCTGTGTGGCTACGATTAAAATGTGGATGTCATCTTCTTGTGTCAGCCAGAAAAATAGTTAAATCCATGAGAAAATGCTGCAAATACATAGAAGATAACTGCTCTTAAACTATTACTTCAATCACTGTGAACGAAGCTAACTGCACATAGCTTCCATGTTCCACTAAAAAATGACAGCTTCTCCAGACCTTCAGAAACAGCATGAACAAGCGTGTCAGAATGAATGAATGAAGTGAATTAAAATGCCAGTTTATTCTGATTATCAGGCTACAAATTTGGACAAGTACTGCCCAGCTGGCTGCCACAAGTGATTAGAGCAAGAGCCAACCACATAGTGCACATAGTGCTGCTGCTGTGTAGGACTGCAATATCTAAGCAAGGAGAGTAAAAAAGTTTTCCAAGGCTGTTCATCACTTATTGACACTGCTGATGCTACTTGCAGATGCTACTCAGGAACCTGTTTTTGTCGACAAAGCACTCTCTCACTTCTACAAATACCACACAGCCACCGCATAAAACACATTCATTAAATTACTGAAGCCTGTGGAACTATTTATTCCTTTAGCTCGTGCACAAAAGTAGGGTTGAGTTCAATCCACCTTCAATAATGTCAGGGTGGGGATTTTCTCCAAAGTAGGCATGAAAAGAAAAAAATGGAAATCTCTTACCTTTGGAAAAATCTGTGTGTATACAGCTTTACTGACCCTGATGCAACTGCATTAAAGTAAACAAACACACACATATACACACTCTCGCATAAAATCAATCGGATTAATTCAGCCCTGCATCGACCAACTGGTGGCTTTCAGTGGCATAATTGTGACGGATTATCCGCCTGCGTGAGAATGTGATTGAAAGCTTACTGTTGCTTACATTATTGTACACCTTGTATTTATACCATTGTCCTGTGCTCCGGGGTTGTACTTTTGTTTTTAGCGTGTGGATTGAACAGAACAATAAGTCTGTCTACAACTTAATTTATGCATGCGTTAATGGTGATGTAACAGGTAACCAGGCACTGAGGTTGTGAAATTGCTTTGTGCTTCTTTATGTCCTTAAACCATGTTTCTGATGTATTATTCAACAGCGAATTCAAGTAAAGCATTTAAAATGCGTGTGGGTGTATGAAGAATGCTTCTGTGTGTGCGTGTCGGGATCTATTATCCAACAGTGGTTTCAAATGAAGCTTTTCAAAATATGTCTGCACAAGCATGAATGTGTGTGAGTGTGGTGTTAGTATACACTGCCCAAGAGTCAGCCTTGAGTTCATCAATCGTGGACCGTGGCCACAAGGGCAGCGTTAATGAACCAGGAACTTTGCTGCTATTACTGAAATTAAAAATGCAGTGTGATTTACATGGTAATGAAAGAGTGAGCTGGTCTTTGACACAGCTCCAAATGGACAGAACACAAATATCAATTAGCTCCTCTAATCCTTTGATGTGTTTCAAATTCCGGAGCAGTTGGGACAGGGGGAAGGGGGCTTGTCCACTTTGGCCCAACAAACTGAGAGTAAATTGCAATAATGAAGCACTAATAAGACGAATGGAGCGCATTTCCTAACTGCTGTTTTATTGATGATCAGTGGGTTTACATTTGCTTGAAAGAGTACCCGTTTAGCATTGCACACCTATAGCGTCGTTGGACTGAATGAACAGTTTTTTAGTTTTAAAAAGGGATCACCTTTTTTTCAGTGTGTTCTTCTTCCTTGTCAAGCTGGTGCCACTTCTTTCCAACTCCACGACAGATTGCGACTCAAGTGACATCACTTAAGTCAATTTATTTGACTCTGGAGCCACACAAGGCTTTATAGATCTTTTTAACTTGTCCAGCAGAACTTTCCATGACTTTGATTTGTAGAGGTTGCCCTTTAAGTAACCAGTTTACTCAGAGAAACCAGGTTACGTAGGTAACTGGAGGATGGATTGACGTGCACTGTGTAATCTGGTTACTATAAATCCACATATTCACACAGCAGGTCCATAATCTGACTTAGACGGTTTCTTTATTGATCCCAATTTTGGAAATTATTTTGTTGCGGTAGCAATTAAACATACAGCAAACACAGGATCTGCTCCCCACACGGCCTTCTTTTGGAATAATTTTTTTATTTATTTGATAGAAGACACTTTGTCAGTCCTGACTGCTTTTCTTCTTTTTTCGCTGTGTGTTGAATGTTGCAATTAGAAGAAAATGTTTTTTTTTTTTTTCCTCACTGCGCTAATGTGACTACATTTCACTAATAGTCAAACATTCAGCTCTACAAACTGACTTGCTTAAACTTGTAGATGCTACTTTGTGTAAGTTTCAATTTCAGTCTGACTCTGGATATGCCACAGTGCATTGTGCATAATTATCACTCCTCTCTTCCAGCCAATCTGCTGCTCACTCAGCCTTCACCTATGTACATCGCAAAGAAATTTGCATCATCCAGGAGAAAACTAGCTGGGGAAATCAGGTTGCTCTAATACCCTAACCTGATTACAGAAAGGCAAATGACATTAGCACCCAGGTGTCTGTAGCCAAAAATGCAGCCAAACCATGAACGTGTGCTAAACCTAACAAAGTATTTTTGGTGCTGAAACTGCGACTGAAAACTGAAAATAATATGTCTAAAAAAAGGAAAAAAAAAGTAGATTTTTGGTTTGACACTGGACTTAAACCAGTGTGCTGTTTGAAAGTCCTGTGTTTTACTCTTTCATCCACTATGACCTTCTGTGGGCCCCTGATACTCTTTATACAACATCACCTGGTGACGGGCTTAAATAGCCAAATAGCTGCCGTGTGACTATTCCACCCAGATGTAAATACACTACATTACAGAAACCAGGCTTCTTGTTTACATGATATTTCAGGATGTTTTGGATTTTTTTTAACAAGATAATGGCGGACTCAGAATCAGATTATCCCAGTGAAAGGATGCGGTTTTCACAGTGAATGTGAGACTCTTAAAAAGCAGAGGATCGAATATAAAATCCCATTAGCCTTGAAAATGCTTGTGCAATGTGTGGGGGTGTCCGAGTGTTTTAATTTGCTTAACTCTCCCCTAATACCCTGTACAACCTTAAAAGCGATGGAAAAAAACAGCTGTGCATGCCCACATGTTTCTGCAGGTGCCTTTGTTTGTGTGTGTGCTCTGTTGGGTGCGTGTGGAGGTTATCTGCAGCTTCTTTTGAGTTTGCCCTACAGCCTTTGACAAAACCTCGACTGGGCTTTGATCACTTTGCTCTCTTTACCCTTTCACTACATCTTCCCCCTGATCCCACATTCCTCTCTGTCTTCATCTACATCCTGCCTCCTTTCTCTTTCTCCCTCCCCCTGTTTTATCTCTATGAGCCCTCCCTGAACCCTTTTTGCCTCCTCACTTTTCTTTGTCTCTCCTCTCTGAACTTATCTCCACTGTGGAAATGAGAGAGACAGAGAGAGAGAGAGAGAGATGCGTCTAGGAATCAAAAGTTCAGGGCGTTGCGTCTCCACATGAATTCCTGCACACCTTGTAATTGCTGTCAGCGAGCCCTCCGACAACTCACTTAATTGCCTGCCATCCAATTTATGGCGAGATTGGGGAGGCAATGAGAGTCTGAGCTAAAGAAAAAAAAGCAGAGAGATGACAAAGGGAGTAAAAAGGGCAGGGGAGGTAGAGAACCAAGCCCAAAAAAGACGGGATTTCTGTGCACTGAAGAGAAGAGCTATGGGTCCATTCTGTTCTGGTGCCGATGAACAGAAAGAGTGAATAATATTTCATCAAAGTGAGGATTATCATAGCATGAAGAACAGTTATTGGATTTCCCCCACACTCAGAATCTCAGAATGGACCTGCAATTAGACTCATTAGTGACTTGAGGTAATGATTCTAGGTGGGAGGACTGCACAGAAGCTGCCATTGTTCCTCTACTACAGTGTAATTGGCATAAGTGCTGCCATTAATGCTCCATTGAGGTATACCGCATATACTGTTGTTTTATGCAATAGTTTGTTCAGGGCCTTCTGCAACACGTACAGATAATGCTAAGTACCAGAGGCTATCTGTAGCCTGTGCTGGCGTTTCACTGCCAGGTCTTGTATCACATCTGCAGGTAATTCTAACAACAAGGCTTAAAATACCACAGGCCAGAGAGAGGGAGACCTTTGTGCTGGAGCTGGAGTGTGTCAGAGCTCTGCCAGAGAGGAAGAAGAAGATAAATTTACACCAACAGTGATCACCAGCCAGTGCTGAACTCAGACCCATCCACCCAGAGGATGTAGCCCCACAGAATAAAAGAAGAGCCAGGGCAAAGTGAGGGGAGAAGTGAAAAAAAAGAAGGCTGCTGTGCAGTCACTTACTCCAAGCTTTTACTGCAGGCTCCCACTGAACCCACGTTATTTCCAGATAACTGGAGAAACATATCAAAACACATCCCTTTGTTGTTTGGTCCTTTTGTTCTCTGCTTGTCAAAGCTGCGTTGACTTTTACAGATTTTGCATCCTCTAATGTCAGCAATCGTGAGAAGTGATAGCTTTGCTTTGCTAACAAGCACAGAGGCAGGCTGCTAGCAACAACAGCAGCACAAAACAGATCCAGAGGCACATGTGGGATTACTTCATCTGTGAAGGAACTTAGTGACAGTATTTATTCTTTTTTGGAAGCTCCTACTTGCCTCATCACTTGGATACTGGACTTACATACACGTACACACTGCAAGTTGCATATTTTCCACTGACAGAAACCATTTCTTAAAAAACAGAAGCTCAGAGCAGAAGACTGGTCAGTGTCACATAAACAGCAGGTTTGCAGCAATTAAAAACTACAGGTGACTGAGAGACAGTCAGTCAATCCTTGCCAACTTTGAGACTATTTGTTGGGTTGTGGGGCAAAAAAAAAAAAAGCAATAACACTAGTGGTAATGCACGAATGACTTCCTTAATGTTTGTTTTACTGCTGCCTCCAGTGTGTTTTTTGTATGTACCCTTGAAGAATTCCTCCAGCACCAGCTGCCATTCAGCTCTGTCTGGTCACTATACTCTTACAAACTGCCATGAAGTGACATTTTAGGAAGCTGACAGCTAACTAGGCTGGAAAAAAAATGTTAATCAGTGCAAGAAACTCGGCCTCTTGATGTAGTCTAGTTTAATTAATCAATGGAGACACATGGGATATATCTTATCAGTACACTGTGGGGAACGCTAACATGATGGAAATGCACTTAGAAAGTACTCAGCTACAGTATATAACACTGAAGTGTTAATTATGTTGACAGAAGTAATGCAAAACAAGCCCATTTGTATTTCAGTAAATGTAATTATGTTATTTTATTTGATGAAAGCAATTAGTTACCTTTTTAGTTACACTGCCAAAAATAGTGGAAGTCCTGCCACTCCCAGCACTGCTTATGGATAGGTGACTTTAATAGGTTCATGACTCACAAACCAAAGATGAGTCATGGTATTGGGCTTAGACCATGAGTAAGGCCACCTGCCCCCAAACCCACCCCCATCAAATCATAATGGGTTTGACATGATCTGAACATACAGACGACTGCCTCATGAGATGGTACTGTGTAGAACTAGTGCTATGAGCTGTTATAGAATTGGCAATTTTACCTCTTTCGATGACTTTTGAGACACATTATTGTGACTAGAAGCTTTTATTCAAACCTTTACATTAAACACATACTGTATGTAACCACAGTCACGCATACGCAAGGACAGACTTGTACAGATGAAGTCCCTTTGCAAACATTAGAGACATACGAACAAATAATTGCCAACAAACATGCAAACCCACATAGAAAACACACTGCAGTGATTCTTTCTTATAATGCAAGTTCAGGCTGAGGCAGAATAAAAACAACCAGAGCTAGACCTAAATAAAACGAGTGTTGTTCCTGAAGATGAAGTGGCCAATCACTGCAGTTCCCCAAAATGAGTCTCCCCTCTGGGCGCTGGCTTCAGCTTTGATGAATATTCATGAGTACATCGCCGGTATGAGAGTGGGGGGAGTTGGGGGACATTAACTCCGGCGAGGAGTCGGAGGGAGAGTGCTGCTGTATCAGATGGCAGCAGGATGTGGAGGTGGTCGGATGGAAGGTTGTGGAAGTGTGTGTGTTTGTATTCTGTTCCTCTGGGGAGTGTGACAGCAGAGACCAGAGACAGATGAAGGAGTTGTTGCTGTGGGGACTGTTGGCATATGGATAAGCCAGTGATTCAGAACCCAGAGGTCAGAGGTCACAGATATAAGATGTAAACATGTGGGTGAGTGCTGTTGTGTATGTGTGTTCTTGCGGTAGTGATGGATGTAACACTCCCCAGGCTTACATCAATTCCTGCCCATGAAAAAGGAAAACAGGTAAAGAAAGAGGCGTCAATATCACGCTGGTGTAAGTAGCAGATGTTTGAAGTTGCACAAGGTTTATTTTTATCGCATTCTGCCTTTGTTTGACATTTAAATGTGACAGAGAGGGAATGCTGTAAAAGGATGAAGACATAATAAAGGTTGCTCGATCTGCAAGCTAAATGGTTTGCGTCTTAAAGTTAAAGGCAACACATATGGCGGTGTTATGGTGTGTGTCACAACACCTCGGCCTATTATTTGTGAGTCCACGCACCAGCAGTGTTAATACGCTCCATCAAGAAGCGCCATTTCCCCCATGTTCCATTTCATGACATTCTCTCCCTCCATTCGGCCTTCACAACCTTGTGTGCTTCTTCTGTCTGTATGGTACAACCAGTGTGAACTACAGGCATTCCATGACACATCACTGCAAGGACACCAGAGCACCCACAGAAAGGACACTTCTGAAAGTCAGCAACTTACGCAATCACCATTACAGCGGATCCACAGATTACTGCAGAACTTTGGAACAGGGATCATCATCAGGATGCGGTTGCTATCAGTAGTTTGTGAATAAACACCTTTTTATGTTCTACTGGGTGGTAGTAATTGGGAACACTATTAAAACATAGGGAAGGTCTTATCTAGTTAAGAATTTAGTAAAGTGGAAATCAGATGCTAAGAAACATCTATAATGCTGTCCAATCAAAAGCAATCAACTACAGATGTAAATAGGAAGTCACTATTAGCATCAAAAACTGTAGCATCTTGAAGTACTGAGATCCTTTACTTCATTACAGATTCTTTACAAAGTAAAGGTCCTGCACTCAAAAGATTTTCTTGAGGTGAGAACTTATGTATGTGTCAATAGTCAATATATTGCCTACAGTATACATTAGCTCAGCATACCTCCAGTTTGAAGAAGCAGCAGGAGTACCTGCGAGGACGTTAAGCAATGCCCTGCTGTAGACTGGGATCAGCAGCAACACAGATTTTAGCCACCTGAAAAAAATAAAATCAATATCAGTGTAAGTTTAGGCGATGTGTAGAATATTTTCACCGCTTTACGTTGCCCCACTGGCTTTCCAGTGGATAACTGAAGTCATTATCTGCATCTATGCTCTCTTTAAAGCCGACAGACTCCTTTGACAAGTACCGACATGGAAGATAAGCTAAGTGCTGTTGTGGACAGGAGCACCACAAAACACGTCCATCAGGCCCGTCCACAGCAGTACTTTGCTTATCTTTGTTGCCAGTATTTCTGCTGCTCTCAAATCCCAACTACCCCTATAAGAAAAAGAATATATGTACAAGCAGGATAATGTACTTAAGGTATCAAAAGTAAAAGTACTCACTTAAGAAAAATGGCCCTTGAGTGTAATGCTACTAATATGTATTATATCATTAGATTATGATCACTCAAGCATTGATGTGGAAGCATTATGTCCAGCTATAACCGGTTGAGATTAGCAAGCAGCATTTTATCAAGTGTCAGGTCAGATACGTGGACTGTTAACTTTCTCTGGACACATAAAGCTGCTCATATATTAGCAAGCTAGAGTTAGTTTTGTCACTTTATTCAGCTATCTGAGCAACAGTTTAACGACAACTAATCTCTGTAAAGACTTTATGTTGTACAACCTCTAACCAGCTCCAGCTATTGTGGCAAAAGCTGCTGTGCTGGTGTGTTTTGGCAACATTTTACATCGTCATTGTTAGTGACTTTCATGCACTCTGCGGCCTCGAGGATGCGTGAGAGTCCTCCTTCTGTAGCAGGTGTGATCTCGGAGACTGATGGAGGCCAGGCAAGACTGCAGGCTACACCACAAGTGTGCTGACAAGAAGCATCACAGTCAATGAGGGCCTTTTGGGGATGTGCAGACACCTTGCTGCACTCTGGGATTAGCTCGGAGGACTCAGGGCAAACCACATGACATGTAATTGTCTTGACGAATCTCCACCATTGGCCCAAAATAAATCCTGGACACTTTTCGAGGTGACACACTGTCCAGAAGTGAATGCTACATTACTACCTCTACTGCAAAAAGAGCTTAAAAAAATGTGCGGTTGACAGTGCTAAGTGCTAAGATCTGAATGTATGTTTTAAAGATTGTGTAGTGCACATCACCTACAGAACAAGCATATTTCTTGCGTCTGTCTCCTTATCTTGATTAAGTTTAGTTAACCCAACTTTGTTGTTTCTTCCACAGCACTGGGAGAGAGGAGGCAGAGGATGAATGGAGGCAGCTGGAGGGATGGAAAGAAAGGAAGTTGGGTTGGGAAGATCAATGAAGAAGGTAGAGTTTGAGCAGGAAAAGACAGTAAGAGTTATGCTGGATCAAAGAATATTGTTCTAGGCAACACAGAGAATCAGACCGGTGGGACACAGGCAGAGACTGAGAAAGACCTCCAAAAATCTCAACACTGGGGAAACAAGTTTCAATGATTTATTCAGTAGAACATCTATTAAATCAGGGCAGAGGGAGGGCATTGTAAAAATACACTTTATTGCTAATAGTTAAAGTGTGTGTGTGCGTGTGTTTTGGTAGGGGAACAGGTGGGATGTAACTACAGAGGTTTGAATGCAGATGCTACCAGCTGCAGCGTGGGGATACAGGCGCGCATCCCCAGAAACCGCCGACAGAGGAAGAGTTTTAACGGATGGAGGGTAAAAATAGTAATGGCACTGGAACAGAGACCGATCCGTGCTGCCAATATCAGCTTGTAGTCCTGCGGAGGAAAACCGAAAACCAAACTGGCATGGCTGCCAACACTGCCTGGCGTCCCGCGAGCCTACAGCACCTTCGCAGCTTCACAATCTACTTTGAGAGGTTTTTCGATTTGTTTAGTCAATGCTTTAATGGAGTGAGTTATTCAGGAGTGTGCTACTGCACACTGATTCTATCTATCTATCTATCTATCTATCTATCTATCTATCTATCTATCTATCTATCTATCTATCTATCTATCTATCTTAGTTTAGCTTAGCTTAGTTTAGCTTAGCTTAGCTTGGCTTAGCTTAGCTTAGCTGATCCATCACTTTGGTCCAAACTGAAATATCTGTATGTATTCTGGCCATTCATGAAGTCTGCTGAATTTGGTGATTCTCTGACTTTTCCTCCAGTAAAACCGTGAGGTTGTCATTTTGTTTTTTTCTGTGGACAACATTTGGAAGGATTGCCATGAACTTTTGTACAGACATGCATTTTCCCCAGAAGATGAATCCTAAAATCTTTGGCGATCCCCTGACTTTATGTCTAGCAGCACCTGCATGTCGACATTTGTGGTTCAGAGCAGTTTGGTGCAGAAACTGTTGTTCTGAACTTTCTTGATTGCCTTACTTTTCATTTACTACCTTTATGATGTCAAAATTTTTATTTAACCAACACTTTACTTTTGATTCCTTCAAAATGAATCCCCATCCGCCTCAGCTGTGATTTGCACTAATTAGCACATTTTATCATTCTAACATGCTAACCTAAGAATCCAACAGTGGCAGACATTTATGGTAAAACTGACGTTGTGTAAACTATATGACAACCAGTACAGTACACGTTTTACATACTGAAATCTGTATTTCTTGTCTGTAGCTCATTTTCACATTATTTGCACATCCAGTGCAATCTCCCAACAGACTTAACATGTTGACCTTTCTGTTTACATCTTCACACTAATTATGCAATACTGCCACACACATCTCTTAACATCTTCACAACATGCCAAGCCCTGGTTTTCTTTACAGCGAGCACTGCATCATCACAGATCTGATTTTATAGCACTTTTACCTGTTTGAACACCATTTCACAGGCTCATGTGACACAAAGGACACCAGCTTTTTAACATGCGAAATATAATACTTTATGTATGATGTCTAATATTTCATATGTGAAAGTCATGTTTTCATGTATTTTAATAAGGCATACAGTATTAGAATACATTTTAGTTTCTTACAGGTAATGAGGAACTTCTTTTTAATTAATTTCAACCTGTAATTACACATGCTGCAAAGTCTCAAGCCTGACCTTAATTGAAATGGGAATACTTGACCTCCAGAGGACCCACCCGAATAAATAAAGGTTGCAGTGTTTGAATAAAACAAAACTCGCACTGCACGTTCCTCTTTGTTCTAGCCTGATGTCAGTGATGTAAAACATAAAAGAGCCTGTCTCATATATATTTTTTTTCTTTTTCATGGGGAGCCAGTCAAGATGTCAGGACCGTACACGGCGGTGCTGCTAACGAAGAAGTATGATCTTACGCCTGTGGCTGCAGACGGCTCTGAGGTCAGAGTGATACTGTCATAGCTCTGACTTCTTAGTTTGATTACCACCGGCCTTACTGACTGCAGAGTGTATTGACTGAGAATGTGAATGGGCTATCTTAGATATTTATGACCGCCCTCTGCTCATGCATTCCTGATGCGACGGAAAAAGCCAGAGACAGATTGAGATTGTTCAGTGAATTGTCTGGACTTTATGTGTATATATTTCTGTGAGACTAAATATGTGTATTACATTTATGTGCCCACAGGCAAGAACGATGTTTGGGTGATTTATTTCTGTATGGACGAGGGAAGGTCAGGGGTTCAGTTCGGTTAGTTTGTGAGTGTATGTGAGTTTTGGAAACCCCATCTACGACAAAATGCGCTTATATACTACTAACCTGCCTTGCCAAATATGTTTTGAAGGAAATGTAATTGCTGCCCAGAGTAAGTTCACCGGTAATCTTCTTTCCACTCCAGAAAGTGTGATATTTCTAAGTGGTGTGGAGGATGATGGGGTGTACAAAGCACAAGGTTTTGGCCAGAAACATGGGCTCATGCCCTGCATTGAACGTTATATAATGCGCTGCAGGTCAATTTGGACTTTTTCAGTATTTAACCAACACACAATCATTCCCTTGTCTTAACCACTGAATTGCTGAAACATAACCATAAAACCATTAATCATGCTTATTACCAGGAGCAGAAATTGCAGTGAACAAGAGCAGAAACAATGAATCGATTAGTCAGTCAACGGAATATTAATCTGCAACCATTTTGATCTTTGTTTGTACGGCACATTTTATACCCGCGGTAAAACACAATGTGCTTTACATGGAGATTAAGAAGAGAAGACAGAGAAAGAACAGAGAAGAGGCACAGGAGAAAATTAGAATAATGCTAAAGATTAACAGTAATAATAATAATAAGCATGCAGGATGAGTCATAGATTCAATTACAAAGGATGTTGGTAATTGTTTTAAGGGAAAATGTCATCCATCTTTCAAATGTGAGGATTTGCTGCTTTTCTGTTTTGTACCTTTGTAAACTGAAAATATTCAGCTTTTGGACAGTTTGACGCACAAAACAAGCAAACTGGAGACCTCATCTTCAGCTCTGGGCACTTCCGATGGACATTCGTCACTACATTTGAACAAAACACCATTATGACTCTGCTCATGTGATGAGCTGAAACTAATCCGATCAAGCCTGACACACACTGTCCCTGAGCTCACAAGCCTCAATGCTGATGCAACACGGACACACGAAGAAACACACGAAAACAGACCTAATAATACTGCTGGAGGAGACTGAGGAGGTGGGAGGAGGAACGCTGCAGGCAGCAGGTACAGCAGGAACATTGAGGAACAGAGTGAACATTCATTATATCAGTGCTCATTATATATTCAACTGAATTCAGTTTTCAATTTTCCTTAACAAAAGTTGTGTCAGGACACTTTCCATATAGAGCAAGTCTGTACCCTTTGCTGTACAGATACCCAACAATTCCCCCATGAGCAATCACTTCGCAACGGCAGAAATTCAGGAAAAACATCCTTTTAACAGGTAGAAAGCTCGAGCAGAACCAGGCTCTGCACAGCAATGACAGTAATAATTATAAAAGTTATAATAATAAACAAATGACTTAGTACTTATACTTAGTATGAACAATAAGTTAAGTCGTGCAATAATCTAAAATAAATGATAAACAATACATATGTATATACAAAGAATGATATGGCAATAAACAATAATACTTTCATTTATTATATGTAATTTATATATAATGTCATTTGGTATGTGATAATATATGAAATCCTCCTAATAATACACAAAATACGATATTATATACATAATGATAGTACTATGCAACAACAACAGGAAAATGACTAATAATGTTGACAGTTGCAGTGGTTGTTAAACCGGGACCACTGCAGTAAGCGCAACCATGATCCATAAACCAGTCACAATCCATGGAAGCCTCTGAGACGACACACACGTTCTTTACACACACTGTGTGAAACAATGTAATCCAGGCCGCATTGCGATTCCTACAAAACATATTTGCTATTGCAAATGAAATGTAGATGAATATCATTTTCAGGATGGGGCTTTGTGTGTACGCTGATTAGCCATGTTTATCCATAGGGGGTAGGATGTGTCATGGGGCATCATTCTTGTGTAAATGCATATGCAACACTCATGTTGGCTGATGTGTGTAAATTAGATAATATGTGTCTGTTTGAACAAGGGATCCCCGTTTGTGCCAGGTTCCCTTTTCCCAGCTGCTGCCATTCATAACTCATTGTCATGTTGCAAATAGCTTTAGAAAACAGCGAAGGGAAACACACAGCCCTGTTATTTTGTCAGTGTCAGTTGTTCGGTGCAGTGACAAGGATAGGTTGGTTGAGTTGACAACGAGGAGGAGGCGGGTGGGTGGTTGGACCTTGAATTCATGCAAGCAAGAGGCTGGACCCAACCGAGCAACGGGCTGGCGAGGCAGGCGAAAATAAACAGCGGGTCTGAGGAATCAATTCAGCGTGCCTGTCAGAGGACTGTCAAACTCCCCTCCATGATGGACAGTCTGGATGTTCACAGTCTATTTGCCGCCAGGCTGTGGAGCGGTGAGTAAGTGAACCGTGCCGGGCCGAGCACAGACAATATGAAGAGGGAGTGCAGAGCAATATCTGCTGTTGCCATGCTAGATCAGCATAAACGTCAAGGCCACTCTGGCGTGGCCTGAGGGGTCTTCTGGGGAGAGCTACAGTATATATATGTGTGTGGGGGTGCTCAGGTTGTCAATATACATGTGTGTTTGCAGCGTGATACATATTTATCAGTGTCTGATTATAAGTGTAAACTGTTAACATGAATCTAGCTTGAAATGTGAATTAATTCAATCCATTTACCCGTGGTGGGATTTGTTTTCACAATCCATATATCTATGTATATTTACACCTACACAAGATTAATTCACTGAAAATTCAAGATAGTGACGCTGAAGTAAGTAATTAAACAGCCGGTTTCTGTTCTCAAAATTAGGCAGAACAAGCCCAAAACAAACACTATCATCTGTAATCATTCGTAATTATCACCCATGTGGTAGCCATGCTGTGCCACCCACAATAACATGTTTTTTTTTTTTTTTTTTTAAAACTGTGTGCCGTTTCAGAATGGAGTTCATCCAAGAGCTGCTGCCAGACAGACAACATCATCCCTCAAGTGCCAGTTTAATCCCGAGAGCTTGGCTTGTCACGGTTGCTCAGTGGGGGGTGGACTTCTGTTTAAGCAGATCACTAGTCACCTGGTTAACGATGAAACCTTTAACATCAGCCTCTTGCTGAACACTTGCAGTAAGTCTTTGTCCTTTGCTTCAAAACTTAAAGGCTTTATACCTGCCAGTTCCTGCCAGCATGTCATCTACAACCAATATCAATAATTACTGTGGGATTTGTGAAATGATACCTGCCGTACTTCAGATTGCATCATGATTAAAACTATCATTATTTTGGTTAAAAACACCTGCACACATACTTGCACACATACAATAACTTACTGATCACAGTTTCCTTGCCACTCGGATTTTTGTCATTAGCAGCAATTTCTCTGACACACACAAAGCATATGAGGACTGAATATTCCAACACGATGATGAAATCTGGAGTCACAATGACAAACCCTCTTTCCCAAAACAATATGAATCTATAAATCAGTCGCTCTTCCACAGCAGTGACATCATTCTTCTGCACGGGATATTAGGGAATGGGGAAAGTATTCCATTCAAATCCCAGACTTGAGAATCAGACACTTGTATCCTTGCAAAATTTTGAGGGTTAAAATATTGTGTATTCAAAATAAAGCTTCATACCCATTCAGTTTAGGTAAAAAAATACATCTTAAGTAAAAATACGATATCTTGAATGGCTGCCTGGTACGTGGCATCCATTTTTTTGTTTTCATGTACCTCCCTGTTGTCAGATATGTCTGAGCTTACAATGAGTTAGTTTTGCTAAGAATGTAAGCCCTGATCAACTTTTCACAGCGAGCTGTGTAGTCCTTTTGTTTAAGCAACTCAAGTCTTCGCCTTCAGGCAAGAGGCACCACACTGTCTGACAACTGATGAAGGCAGCCAGTGTTTGGCAATCAGATTACTGATCTGATCACACATAATCCAAAGCCCACCAGCCCTGCTGCAGAGATACACATTCAAACACCCATTAACATCCTGCTACGGCCTATAAAACGCATTTTTATGGCATTTACTAAGTGACAGCCCTGTGTTCATAATAATTCTCCAAAGGCTGATACTGGCCATTACTGAGTGGGACATTAACAGTAAAACAATAAATAACGTTACGTCAAACATATATTTTGCATTTCTGTTCAAGCGTTTTGAGTGTGTGTTATAGAGTTTCCTATGCAGAAAATCACTTCCTGCCCTCCTTCTGCAGTTCGTGCCACAACAAAAGAGTGGCGTGATGTGCGCAAACAACCTTAGCCTGTGACAAACCTGTTTTCAGAACACCCCCCCCCCCTTAAAAACACTGCTCAATAGCGCTATTAGTGGTCAAAAACACCAACGGCTACAATAATTTGGTTAAAAAAATCTTTAACAAATGCATTTTGTTTTCAAGCTGCTGCTTTACATTAAGGTGGAGTGGTGAGGTTGTTGGCAGGCTGGCTGAGTGACAAGATGGTTTGTATTCAGTAGGGTTCATATTCAAAAAACTGAGGAAGACAGTGGTTGCAATCCAAAAATGTAACGCTGTATGCAGCACGACACAGATCGTGCTGTCTGGGGGCAGAATTAGAAAAAAAAAAAAAAAAAAGCGGTCGATTGTCCTTTCCGTCCTCTGTGGACCCTCCTCCCTGTTTGCTCTCTGTGCCAGAGTGTTCATGCTCCATTGCTTTGGTCTGAGCGCTCAGCTTGCCTTGGGGTGTCTGGGTCCTGCAGCACAAGACAGTAAATCCTCCCGAGTCCTGATGGCTATTGATTAGGTATTCACATCCTGCCTCCTGCCCCGAAGAAAACAGCTCTGGCCTCCGCTCTCTCTCCCTCATCATCCTCCTCTCCCTATTCACAGTTGCACTTCAACCAGCAGGCCCTCACGCAGATGTAACAGCATACAGTATATTATGCAGGGTACAGCCGCAGCTTCTCGCTTTTTTCTCAGCATCTCGTCTACTCAACAAACATCTCGCCTCCGCCTTTGTTTATCTTGCAGTGTGACTCTCGTCCCTTCTCTCTCTAATGCTGCGTCCCTTTCACTTCCTCTTCTGTGTCATTTTCTCTTTGTCACCCTGCCTCATTTCATCCTCCTCTCCTTCTCTAACCTGTCACTCTCGTCCGGTCTCTCTGGGATGTAAGGAACGCCTTTGCTGTAATTGCCACCCGCTGAGGGAGTGTGGAAGCACGCTGTGGCTGCGTGTCATCCCTGATCATGACAATGTATGCAGATGAGATACGAACTGAACCCCTTGGTGGAAGGCCTAAACATAGCTGACCAGACGTTCACCTTAACCGCTCCATGACACTGGTTGCAAAGTGCTGAGTGAGCGGCGCCGATGAACCCAACGGCGTAAACAAACAAATAAACCCTCAGCGGAGTCCGAGAGAGGTAGCAGCATCACATACAGACACACCAAACAGTGCAGACTTCAAACACAGACAACAAAGAATGAGCTCGACGTGATTAGTGTGTTTCTCTCTAATGAAAAAAAAAAATTCATTCTGCCCCGAAACTCACTTCCCCTAACACTAAAGGAGTGTCAAAGCATGGCAGTAAAGGTAATTTAGGAGGGAAAAATTGCAGCTTAGCTATTTATAGTGGGGAATGTGAGTAAACAGTACACAAGCGCGACTTACAATCAAAACTTGAATACATCATTTTTATTTGCTCTCTATATCTCCGTGCTGCAGTTTGCTGTGTGTATTTACAACCCCTCCCTCATGTCATATTTCAGTACACAGCTTTTACCTAAAAATATGAGCATAATATAGTTTCCAGGTGAAACTTGCTTCTTTTTTTTTTGCCGCATTGACTCAATCACATCCAGCTTTTATGTTTGTGTGCGAGTTGGAGGGTTGTTTGTGTGGTGTTTGTGATTGTGTGTGTGTGTGTGAGAGGAGACTAGGTGTGCATCTATGATTTTGTGTGGGTGAGCAGGAGCGTGTGTGTGTGTGTGTGTGTCTGTGTGTGTGTGTGAAAGTGAGCAGCGATTGTGTGCGTTCACATGTGTGTGTCTGTGGGTGCGTGACAGAGGGAAAGATAAAGGAAAAAAAGGTTGTTTATTTGTGATTTTCTGTCTGAAAGTAGGATTGAGTGCATGTGGGTGTCAACGTGTGACTGTGTGTGTGTGTGGGAGAGACGTGCTTTCAAAATTTTGTTTAGGGATTGTCACTGTGGACGTCAGCGTGTGTGTGTGCATGTGTGACAGAAAGGGGGATTACTGTATGTGTGTGGGTGTAGGCTTTTCTGCCTGAGTGTGTGATTGTGAGAGACACAGAAAAGTATGCATTCTAGTTTTGCAAGTGGGTGTGTGTTTATTTGAGAGACACATGAAGATATGTGTGTTTCCAGGATTTGCTCACATGTGTGTCTGTGTGTGCGCATGTGTGTGCGTGTGACGGAGGATCCATAAAATGCCAGTCCCTGAGCTGGAGGGCTGCCCAGGAGCCTCTGCTAACCCTCTCTTAGGTGATTTAGGAAGCTATCGATTTCATAGTCTTGCTTTGTTTTTCCGCTTTCTCATAAATAGCAGATCAAACTCGCTATCGCCCCTGTTTGTTTTGTTCTCTTTCTCCTGCGGGCTATTTACTCTGACATTTCCACCACTATCCTTGTTACATGGTGCAGGAAAATCATTTCATTTTTCTGCGCCTCTGCAGACTTTCAGAGGCAATACCGGTGACGATGAAGATAATGATGGTGATGAAGAGCCCGAGGACAATGAAATACCAAGGATGAAAAGCTTTTTATGGGCACATAGTCATGGTCATGATGAAGCTAATGGAAATAATAACAATATGCTGACAGCGTTAAAGGTACTATGTAGAATTTTCAGTCAATCTTAGTTATTAATGACACCGGTGACCATTAAGTGAACTGCAGTCAGCATCCTGTTGCTCATGCTTGCACTCCGTGGGCGCTGGTGATGGGAATTCTGGCAGGCGAGGGCCATCCTGGCCATCAGTCAAAGCAGAGACTGATCACTGAAATGAACTCTGAGTGCTGGAAAATAAATGACACTCATATTAAGAATAATGTCTGCACTGTATTTTTATACAGACCACTGGCTCCATGATAATTTGCAGTTTCTAAATTACTAAGGTCTGAAAGCCTGGTGCTTCAGAGAACATGTCAGACCTGCCCAACACCTTCAGCAAAATGTCTAGAATTGTGTGTGTGTGTGTGTGTGTGTGTGTGTGTGTGCACATTTCTTTGCACCAAATGCACGCAGGAATACTCATAATGGAGTAAATTCACTCGATATGGCTATATTCCAATACATAATGGGTGATAAAGGATCTCTTGTTAAAGCACTTAACGTTACAAAAGCAATCAATGCCAGATCCATGCAGTGAGGCTAAGTTACAGCTAGCTGGCTAACCTTAGTGTAAGTTACAGTTAGCTAGTTGGCCATCCCTTGTGTCACTCTTTGCATTGTACTGTTACATAATTTACTGTTGGTTAAAATCATTACGACTATTTGTCATAATATGTGTTAGTATCATGGATCACTGGTGAAGTTATATGGCAAGCTAGCTAACACTTTTAGTTATGCTAGTGATAACGCTAGTGAGCAAGCCAAGCTTAGCCAGCTAGCTGTAACTTAGCCATGCTACATGGATCCGCATGGTTGCTTCAGCTTCAACTTGAACTGAAACAAATTTGCAAACCACAAGCTAATAAATTTACCAGCCAGAGTCTGGATGATTAGCTGACATTATCCAGTCAAGGCAGTAGTTTGCTATATTAACTAGCTGGTAATTTTTCTGCATTAGCAAGTAAGCTAACGTTAGTTAACATAAGCCAGCCAGAAACAATATATCACAATATATTTCACATGCTTCGCCGTAGTGTTAGCTTTGACTTTGGAAGGCTGCAGTGTCAGCAATAATTGCAGCGTGGTGTTAGTTCAAGCAAAGCATTGAAGCTGCACTTGTATGTGCTAATTGTTTCATTCATGCTTCACCATCACTGGCTCATTCATCAGCTGTTCGTTCATATTCATGCAGGTGTGCAGCACCGCTGTTTTAATCTGAGATGTCTCACTCTGTAGATTCGCTTATGCCAATTCCTTCTGCATGCCTGAGGTCCCTCCATCACCCTAATATCCCCCGTATATTATTGTTAATTTGACTAAGATTCCATGTTCATGTGTGTCTTTCATAATGGGGAATTTGCTCTCAATTGAATCCTTGTGGCTACTTGGATTCTTCAAGGGCTCCTTCAAAGAGCAGAGCCTACTGATGATGAACAAGAACATGAAGACAGTGTAATAATGCTAATGTTATAGCAGGAGTAATGACATATATGATGATGATGATGATGATAATGATCATTATATGGTTGATGAAGATGATAATTTGCTGTCTGTAATAATGATGACAAATAAGTTGAAGACACCACATGCAGAAGGTAACAAGGTCTTTAATAATAACGAGCCTGTATGAGAGTCAAATGTTTGTCTTGCTCATGCTGGTTTATTTCTCACCTGCGCCAGTTTCATATTTTGGGCATTTGACACGAACATGACTGCAGCGAAGTGAGAGGAGGGTGTGTGTTTTCTTCTGTGCTATTTTTAAGGCTTTTAGTCAGAGCTATAATATCAGATTGCCATATGAGACTAGGTAATGTCTGGTTCTATTATAATATCCTGGCACAGTTTAGATGTTGGCACATAACACAGCATGGTACAGTTTTGTAACCTCATTAGACTGTTCTATCTAAGTGAAATAAACAGTAAATATCAGCGGCTGCTTGGCTATAGACTAATCTTCTGGCTAATAGTGATGTGCTCTCTTGTGACACAAAGATTACCGCAGAGGCAGAGTCAAACTGAACATAATTTCGCTGACTGTGAGCGCACAGATGCTTGGATTGATCATGTGTAGCAATCACCCCCTCTGACAGATCTAGGAAACCTATGTGGATGTTTTTCAACCATAGAAAACGATGAGTCTGAAGTTGTTGTCGATAAACTTGTAATCAGCGACTTCTTGCAATGTAATCAGATGAAACACAGTACTAAACACAATTTAACAAAAACCAGCATGTGAAATTGAAACTGTTTGGAGTAAAATTCTCTTCATTACAGCCAGGAAACATGATATGTTTCGTTGTTGTTGTGTTGTTATAGAGGCAGCATAAGGATTTCACGGAGATTGTTTAAAATGGAGAATGACAGTTTGTGGATTTTACTTTCTCTGTTTTCCAAAGTTGAAGTTTGTTGTTGAGTTGCAGATAACAGCACAGCCAAGTCGCAACCCAGAAAATACGCTTTTTCAACAGCGTTTCAGTGACTACGTTTCAACACATAATGGGTTATTCAGGATCTCTTGTTGAAGCACTTAAAAAGTACATGCAGCACAATGACAGTGCAGGTTTACAAGTGACCACAGCAATAATTGTCTCTTTTTCTTGGCCTATAACCCAGATTAGTCTATATAACCATAGTATTTCTATATTATTCTATACTTTTTCTGTATGATAATGCTAACAAATGGGTTGTTGCTATTGAATGGGAGGATGTTCGTGAGTACAATTGATGTAAAGGGGAATATGATGATGATTGTGAAAACAATATGATGTATGAAACAGTGAGGAGTAAGCACACAGACACTAATGAAGTCTAAATAAGAGGAAATAGATACTAGCGGCAGGCTAAAACTAATGGGGGCCATTTTCATCACATTCACACCTGGTATTAAAATGGGTTCTCTATCCGTATACGTTATCCAGATAATAAATGATCCCATCTTACCTTTGCGTTTATCTGTAGTATTTTAATGCATTCTCGTTATCCTCTTTGAGATCAGATCTCTGCCCTCCAGAGCAGAACCTCTGCATGAGTAATCTGAGGTGACGGCAAATCAGCCCTTAAAAAAAACACAGTTTTAGTAGTTCTTCAGTCGAGAAACTTTATTAACTTTGTGGAACTCTCTTTATGGCAAATTCTTAATTATTTGCCTGCTCTTATAAATTCTGCAAATGTAATGACATTAATTGGTTTCTTCATAGAAAAGCGTGTTGCAGTGCCAGCATGCCGGCACACAGTTATGTCTTATTGTATATCATTCATTTCCCACCCATATTGCTTTTTATGCAGTTCTGTTGAAAAGTTTATCTTTTGGCACAACTTGAACAACCTACGAACAAACTACGTTTTACGTTAGCTAAGAGTATATATCTGTATTAATGTTCTGTTACCTATCTACCTAAGATCTGAACATAGTGTGAGCCAGACGTGGTCGAGCAGATCTGATCACGTTATGATCATGACGCATTTACTCTTTGCATCAGCATATTTTTCCTTGTCCAGATAACATGTCTACATACAGATCACATTTTAATGCCAGGTGTAAGTGGGGTCTTAGTGTCTGAATAATCCTTGCAGCTCATTTCCATGTCAGGACAACATCACTAAAAGACTGCTGCCTCACGATGGCACGAACAATGCGGAAAGCTGAAAGGCAACCATAGCAACCATTTATCTCAGTATAATATTACTGATGGCATAAGGGCTAAATTAGTTACAAAGCTTCGATTCATACTTGCATTTAGCTAATTTCCCACAAAATTATCATCCCAATTTATCCTACAAATGGCATTCCAATTTGTCTCTCTTTTTAGGGGATTCATTGGGGTTTTGAAGCAGCCCTATTCGTTGCGGATATGCATCTCCAAGAACACAGATGCTGTGTTGTTTGCCTCGCCGAGAGCCTCTAACCCCCCACAGATGTGCTCATTTCCCCAGGCAAGGGGAAATGACATGCCTCTGTGCAGAATTTGGACATATTCCCCACTAATGATATAGAAATGCACCACTAAGCAATTCTGCTGGGGACAGAGCCTGTCTCATTTGGCAAGAATTTTGTTTATATGTATACAGCTCTTTGACTCAAACTGTGTCCTTAAGTCACTTTCAAGTTCCGGTGGTAATTAGGTTGGAATCAGAGGAAAATCGCCCCATTTTGTGTGATCCATAGAATAATGTCTCAAGGGCATTAATGAATGTGCAAAATGTGAGCGCACATGCTCACAAAAGCACAGAAGTGAGTCAAATTGAAAGAATAACCGTGGCTAATGCACCTCATCTGCCATTGATTGTGGTTTCTCCAATTGTCCGTTGTAATTATTTTGTTGGAGCACCGCAGAGAGCCGCTGACCACAACCTTGCCCTGGGACACGCCGCCAGCAGAATAATAATAAAGCACAGGAAGAAAATTGAGGCCAGTCTCTCTCGTCTCAGGTCTTTCATTCGACATGAGTCAGACAGCAGAATGTGTTTGTATCATTTTGTGAAACCTAAATTAAATCTAAATAGATGAGAGCAGGCCCCCAGCACTCTAAGGACTTTGTTTCAGTGCGAAAGAAGGAAGGAGGAGAATTTAATATGGCTGAAACTAGCATTCGTGTTGGCAGTGTTGATTGTCTGTATGAGAGGGGTTTAGAAGAAGCTAGGCCAAACTGAACCACTGGAGTGAGCTCTGGGGATAAGATGGAGGATTAAGGGAAAAAGGGAGAATGGTGGAATGGGAAATAAGTTATGAAAGAGAGAGAGAGTCCACAGCGCACAGGAAGGAGGCGAGCGAGAAATGAAGATGAAGTGAGGCAGAGACAAAAAGGGAAACTGTCTAGAACGTGTTGAGACAGAGGATGAATGTTTGAGGCTATAGCTTTTAAAAACTCCAATAAAGCCAGCTGGCTCCTGGCCGCATTGGAAAATGGAAAAAGGAGGCTTTGAGTGGCGAGTCCAGGGGCCAGTGGAGCGAGGCGGGGCCCGGTGAGGCCGAGCAGCAGGGCAACCTCCCTTTGTGAGCGAGAACTCATTTACAATGGTTAAGGCAGGGTGAGCCGCACTTAGCTGGGCCAAAACAGGACCGCAGCTTTCATCTGCAGTCCTCACCAGGACTCCAATCCATCATGTGTTCGTAATGAAACTCTGGGTATTCACAAAACACAATTATTCATCATAGTCGTCCGTGCTCGAATATAGGCATGCTCTCTGCTGTGCCTTTCCCTTTGACTCTCAAGCTCTGTGCATGACTTACATACAGCACAAAGCAGCATGGGGTCAAGATGTAGAGGAAATGAGCCTGCTGGGCGATGATATGACTAAGAAGATGCTCCGCTCACAGTAAACACCAATCCTGTTTGGTCAGGCTGCAGTAATGAGTGAAGAATCCTGCTGCGACCTCCCTGCCCGCTGCTCTCCACCTTCAATATCAGCATCTTTTCTCAACGTCTGGAAAAGACAGGAAATAGATGTGGTTGTTGGAATTTCTGTTGCTCGGCTCGTGAGATGAACATGTAGCTGCTAAACCAGCGGTTCTCAACCTTTTTGGCATGTGAACCCTTTAAGGAAAAGTTATTATCACGTCTTATTTGTGTGTTTTCCAAGAGTGAAATTAGCTTAGCTTAGCATAAAGATTGGAAGTAAGAGAAAACAGGTAAGTTTTAGCAAAGTTGGGACGCTGTGTAAAACAGAAATAAAAGCAAAGTGCAATCATTTGTAAATTAACTGATAAGGGTTTCACAAAGTGCTCCTGAGCCCACGTAGCAATATCCTCTGTTGTTCACAAAGTGGTGAACCTCGCTCCATCCTTGCTTGTGAACGACTGAGCCTTTCCAGGATGCCCCTTTCATACAACCTGTTCACCTGCTGAATGTTCCAAACAGGTGTTTTTGTGAGCATTCCACAACTTTCCCAGTCTTTAGGACAGTTCCTGTCCCAGCTTGTCTGAAACGTGTTGCCGCAGCAGATTCAGAATAAGCAGCAAAAATTTTGATGTCTCCACATTTTTGAGGAGGTGCACATCAGCTACGGTGTAGCCTACAGAATAGCTCCAGGTCACCACATTAGCTACGCTGTAACCACTTACTGAAAAACTATCACCCTGGAAGGACTCTACGAAAGACAGCAGAAATGTTCAGCTCTTGATCTATGCCTATTAAAGCAATATCTACGGGTTATAACCAGGTAAACAAAAGTTCTATTTTTAGAGGCTTGAAGAGGTAAACTTATCCACTACTTAGCAAAGATTAGATTAATGTCTGAAAAACACATTTTGTGTAGCATAAATCTTTTCTGATCCGATTAATCATGCTGCTACATCGCTGAGTTTATTGTGTGATTCCTTGGGGGGTCTGGACCACACTGCTTTACCACATGAACAAGTCAGGTATCTGCTGTTAAATTGTTTTGCTATGATAAGAAACCTCTCCCAGGAGGAAAAAAACTGTTTATTTTTGGGGCATGAATACAGCATTATCCAGGCCAAAAGCGCCTCCTAAGGGTATGATCGGTGTTTGAATATATTTAGTAAATGTGTATTCTTCCCTACCCCACTTTTCCGACACCTTAGCGAGACAAGTTAGCGAGTGAAAACAGAAGAGAGTTATTTCTCTGTCAGAGCCATCCAAATATTTCTTCTGTCTTCTTGGCAACGGGGCCTCCTCACTGTGATCTGCAAATATAGAGCAGGACAGGCTTCATCAGAGGAACTGGCGTCGCTGGCGCTGAGCAGTGCAGACAGATTGAAAAGGTGCTGTATGTATGACTGCTAACATCCACAGAGAGGACGTGAGTCAGTGGATTTGGTTGGAATTAAGAGTCGGTGTCCGTTGAGATATGGGGCTCACCTCGCCGTTACCCATAAATCCCAAATGCTCTCATTATTAAGTGAATTCATCTTGTCAGAGGCCGGGACGTGGCTCAATTTAGACTCCAGATTGCCATCCGGCTTTATTGAGTGGTCTCTCTCCTCAGTCAGAGGGAGGAGACGCCCTTGCCAAATGATGCTGGCGCGATGACGGCCGCCAACGACATCTTTACAGCTTCATCCTCCACTGACTTTGCATATGCTTACACCACATCTCACATTGTGCTGAGTCACTGTGATTTGGTACCAGGGATTTGTTTTGTTATGAGAGGACAGGATGCGCTTGTGTAAATGTGTTTACTCAAAGAATGTCCGTTTATCATGTGAAGTCATGTTTTGGTTGCTTTGTCTCTGGCACTAAAATCCCAATGAAATGACGAGTCGGCCAAGTCGCTTTGATTATTTCAATACCCGCCTGTTGTTTACTGTCCCTGCAAATGCATCAAAATCAAAATCCAGACACATAAGCAGGCACCTCTCTATCTTTGTACTGTTGCATTTCTGTGGGCGTTTTGTCATTATTCTGCTTTGTCTCCTCTTTAACATAGAAAGAGGAGCCCTGTCTCCAATCCTGCTGGTTAGCAGACTGAAGCCAGCATGGCCACCGTTGCAGCCATGCTTGTCACGCTGGGTGTGTTATCATTAACGGAAGGCAGATAGCTGGGAGAAACGAGACACGTGGCAACTCGGCTGTTGATTTAGCAGCTGTGCCTGCCTCTCTCTCTGTCTGAAACCTTTAGGTGTGCTGCTCTTTAGTGTCGGAGAGTTCGGTGTGTTTCAAGGTGGCTGAATGGTCTGTGTGATAAGCTGTGGGAGGATTTATTTGTGACTAGCTTTATCTTTGGGGCTGTGTACTCTGCTAGAAGGGAATCAAATGCAGTTTTAGTTAATTTCCTGTTAGTTCAGGCTCAGCTGGCCATTTGGCAAACTCCTGGAAATAAGATGAGATGGTTTGGTACAATGGACGCTGTGCGCAGGTTTAAAGCGATGGTTCTCGCCTGTGTAGTGTGGAATATATAATGGGTGTTTGAGACTGATGTTACTTGTGTTAAAGCATGGGGTTTTAATAGCATCTTCTTACTGTGGGAACAGATGGCACCTTTAAATGTGCCCTTTGAAGTTTTGTGGTAAACAAACAGTTATATGCAGTCAGCTTTTCTCATCAACATGCATTGTGTGGATCTTTGTGGCCTAACAACGAGCTTGGTGAATCCATTTTTTTTTTTTCATCATAACACATTTGCAAAGCAAAATATATTTTTTGAACATTTTGAAACCTGCACTATGGATTCTTTTTTCCTCATTCTGGTGCTGCATTGCTAACTCTTGGCACATTACCACCACCAACTGCTGATCAGTGGAATGGTGTGAATTGAGACCAAGGGATGCTATTATGAAACATCTATGTTTATTTTAGCTTTATCATTCTAACGACCGGTTATACACCTAGTGCTAGCCATTTTCTACTTACTGCCAAGGGTTAGGGTGAGGCTATCAATGAATGAGCCCTTATCTCAACAAAATGCTCCTCAGGAAACAAAAATATTGTTGGCCACCAGAAATAAACCCAAGTGACGCCTCTTGTGTCTAATAGACAAGCTCAGTGATTCTCCAACAACTCCAGAGTTACCTCCTGTAGTTCAGGGAGTGTCATTCTCGGGAATGGCCAGCGTGGGAACCCGGTGTTTTGATGGTGGGCCCACAGAGTAGACAGAATGGAGTTGGAGAATAATTGGATTTGTAGAATGGGTGAACTATGATTTACAGACTATTTGCTTGTAGCTAGGGTTTGGTAAGCTAATCAACGATCACTCTCAGGACTTGGACTTGGATTCTTCCACTGGTGAGTAACGTAAGATGCACATGTTTTCTGTATTCATTAATTTTCCGGGAAGCTTTGGCAGGCCAGATGTGTCCCGTGGGCCCTCAGTTGGCGATCACAGGTCTAAACTTAGTTCTTCAGTTTTAATTCCGGATGCCATGAAAGTCTGCTTTCCAAGGATCACTGTTGGGTCAAACACTCGCAGCTGCTACAGCTTGTGTACAGCTTCACTGGCACAGTAAGAAAGCACAGACAGACGTTCAGGATGCTGTCCCGCCTGCAGTTCAGTCCATTTGGTCCAGACCAAAAGAAAAAATATGTGCATTGTTGCATTTTTGTTCCGGTTCAGATTCATGCTCACGCTGAATTTTTACAAATGGACGTAAAGTTTGACAGGAAACTCACTGATTGGGCAGTTGTGGTGATGTCACCCTGTGTAAGCAGGATGATAAATTGTCTTAACCGGCAAATGCGGCAGGATTCTTTCTAACCCAACCAAGCAGGTTAGGTGTGAAAGCACCTTTAGTCCCTTGTGTAGTTTCTTGGTTGAGTTCCTGTAGCTCCACAGTTCCTGGTGCTATTGGCTTGTGTTGTACTGCAGCATTAATTAAAAAAGCAACATTTGTGTTGTCAAGTTTATGAAGATGTTTTTCTTTTGTGTGCTTTTTGTATGTTGTCGTATGTTAAACTCTCTCAGCCATCATATCAGTTACAAGTCAGAGTCACTCTCCTTAAACCCTCCACACCTTCTTTAACAAATACAGAGTGTTTTGAAGTTCTTGGAGCTAAAACACACGCTCACTACTTTCTGTGCGCTTTGGAATTTGCTCATACAGTCTACAACCTGCACAGGCATGCAGTAAACGCTGACACCTGCCACACACACAGTGCACACAATATAAACGATATCTCTCCAACCATTCACTGCCGCTGCACCTCCCATTTACAGCACGAGATCTCCCAGATAACCCACTATCTCACAAATTAGAATAGTCACTCAGCCAGCTCCTCTTCAGCACATTCTTTAACGGGTGCAGATTTGTGACAGTCTCAACCACCAGGATTCAATTTAAATCTCCACTTGACATGCTGAGTATGAGTTGGTGCTTTAGTACAATCGTTCTAGCAGAGGTGACAATGATTTTCCACCAAGGCAAGTCTTGGTGCTGAGTACAGTATCTGGTTTTGAAATACCCTTATGTACACAGCGTGACCTTGAGGACTTGTATTACAATGCAGTCAAATTGGTGGCATTTTCAGACTCAGTGTAGCTGTTGATGAGTTACATAGTTGCGTAGCTTTACTTCCTCATTAAGTCTAAATGTCAAGCACTGCCACAGATGGAAGTACTGGAGTCATTCAACCTAGCTTGTGACAGTAAACACAGGTACTGCCATCAACCATGAAGTACAGCGATTTGAGAGCAGATGTTAGCTTCACTGCCAGTGGAGAGCTCTTAAAATCACATATCATAAACCTTGAAATCTTTCAACTTAGCTCAAAGTGCTAAAAGTTGTTGACCTCAAGGTATTGTGCAGTAGCATGCAAAGCAGCCATTCACTACATTTTCTCCGCAGTGCAAACTCCGCCATGTGACTCAGCAGCTTTTATGAGAAATAAAGGTGTGAATCACACAACAGAGATGAAATTGCAAGTGCTGGGAAGTGTGCCTTGAAAATGAACAAATGCTGGGAACTCGCCACACATCGGTAGAATTAATGAACTCTTATGAATGAGTGGTGAAATGTCTGACAGGCTGTACAGCAAGTGTATACAGCTTTGCTTAATACAGAGGGGTGAGAGACTTCCAATTAAAACTGCATGTAACATTTTCCATTAATCTATTCTATTGATTGATTTTTCATTGTTTAGTCAGAAAAATGTCAGAAAGTCTTAAGAAATGCCCCTCACAGTCTCCCTCTGTCTTCTATTAGCTTGTTTTCCACCAACAGCCCAAAGGTCCGTCATGAAATGATATGAAATAGAAAACAGCAGCAAATACTCATGTATGTAAATGTTCAACATTTTCGTTAGATGCCTAAATTATTAACAAATAATTAAACTAATCGCAATTCATTTTTTTGTCCATCTACTAATACATTAATGGACTGTATTTTGGTATATTGATTAATCCTTTCAAGCATTTTTCCTTTACCCATTATGAGAGTGAACTAAATATCTTTTGGTTTCAGATGGTTAGTTGGATGAAAGAAGCAGCTTGAAGATGTCTCCTGGGACTCATGGGCATTTTATGGACAACAATCAGAATAAATCAGATTAACTGATTATGAAAATAATGCTCAAAACTTGGCAACGTTGCAGCACTACCCCTGGCCTGCACTATATATGGTGCTATGCAATGATTTTACGGATTGAAAGTGTATTTATAGTGACATACATATTGCCGTTCTACCTATATCTGTCAGTTATCCTGTCATTTTCATACCATAGGTATTCCATCATGACAAATTACATGATTTGAAGAACGATGGTGATGATGATGATGATCAGGACAATGCTAGTGGTGATTGGGAGATGCAAGAGTGGACGAAGATAAAGGTTAGAAAGATATGTCAGAGGCTGCAGTGAGCTATGTGGAGGTTTCAGTGACACCTGCTGGAAGCGTGACAAGCCTGAGAGGGAGCCTCCTGTAACTGCGATGCTTAACTAAATTCCAGTGTCACTTTCTTTCCCCAGTCGGTTTAATCACTGGCTTCATTTACATATCCCCAGCAGCAGCCCTGCAGACGTAATGTACCTGGCATGAACCAGCAAGGTAAACAGGGATTACAGAGTGCACATTTGACAGAGAATAATCCATGCATGCAGTCCAACACAACACATTCTTTAAATATAATCACCAACATGTATAGATGCTGCTGTAGGCTGCTGGATTTACAGTGTTACGCAGGAGCGTGAATAGACTGAGTGTGCAGACATGATGCAACACCACCATCTACTGTTTAAAAACCATAATAAATGTAAATGTCACTGAATATTTGATTTCCTTAAAGTTGCATCCACATCCAAAAGCAGTTTCTTATATATAAAATGCAGATCCTCATCCAGATTTTATGTGACAGCTGTTTTACAGCTGTAATAAGAATAAATGGGGACTGTGACCTGATGTAATTTTCTTGGAGGTGGCTGTCGCACTATTGCATGAAAACCCTGAATGATTCACATGGCTCAAGACTGGACAGGGGCCCCGGCTACGTAACAGTGACTGCACATATTTATCATGCCAGGAGTCCATGTGTTTGATTTACTGCACCAGACCCATATGAGAGGATGTTCTCTAATCAAGATTGAGACTATTGGCTGGTAGGTATATGATGGCATTCAGTCATTATAGAGTCAGGACTTGTCTTCACATGCCCATCAATGAGGCATTACAATCTACTTTCTTCCATCTTACAGACCTTTTCCAAACTCGTGTCAGTCACTGGAAGCCTCTCGGGCTCATGAGGGCTGCTTCCTCAGGTTAAGGTTCAGCAATCCAGATCAAAAGGACAGTGGACTATTAGATTTGAGAAAGAGAAGACAAATGGTTTGAAAGAGGAGAAAAAGATCTGTGTCAATCCAGAACAACCAACCTTGAACAGAATGATGAGCTGTGACACCAATTATGAGCTGCTGAAACTGCTACGCTGACATGATCTTCACGGGCAATTCACATCTTAACTCATGTGACTCCAATGACTCTAATGACTGTCACCTAATGACTCTCCAGTGACATGTGATGACCACACCAAGAGGAAAAAGGTACCGTTTTTTTTTTTAACCAAGCTTTTAATTGAAATGTGTTGAATACATAATATCTATTTAAATATGTCTTTATCCTGTATTTGACCCTTTTTTACATCATGTTATTATGTGTGTTTCTTTAATTCATTCATATTTTTGATTACATTTTTAATTTTAAGCACTAAAATATCCATGAAATCATGTAAAAACTGGCACCGCTACCTTAAGTCATTCATAATTAGCCTTTCTTTTCTAATTAAACACAGAATTTATTTGTAATTGTGTAGCAAAATGGAAAATTAGGCGATGTTCTCATTAAAACAGCTGACATAACATCATTGAAGAAAACTGGCATATGAATCAAAATTTTAAAGTTCTGGGTAATTATTAAATGAGCATCTTTTCTTTTATATTGCGTTGTATCAGGACTGGAATTTATAAGATCATATTTTACAGATAACCACCTTTGCTTCTTTTCTATTGAAAACTGCTTGTAGGAAATACTTAAACTAGTGTCACGCTTTAGCAAACAAGTTGTCCTACTAAACAACAGGACCCCAAGAATCACATGCTGCATTTAAGTGCATTTATGCCATGAAACGTGCCATTTAATTCTTGGCATGCACAAAATGTACCTCGGGGTCTGAAGTGCCGTGGATTTCACAAAGTAAATGACATGTAATGAAATAATGCAACATAATTGGTGCATCACCACAGTAATTTTGGGAAAAGTGCACTTTTGAGACACTGGGGAGTCTATTATTTATAAAATACGTTTGATGGCGTAAAATCCTTCATCACAGTGTGAATAATTTTATATTGTGATATTGCTATATATGATATATCAAGGTTTACTTCTTTTTATTCAACTGTAATTAAGAAATATTATGGAAATAACATTTCCCAATTAAAACACCAAACCAGGGTGTCTGCCGGTTAAATACCTGACAACACTGATACCAAAATCATAGAAAAATTCATAAAATCACTGTGAAGCAGTCCTGCTCAGCGATTGTTAACACTGTTGAGAAACATCAAAAACACATTAAATAAGATTTTTAAAAATGCATTTAAAACCCATCTGCAGAGTGTGCAGGAGTCTCCATGTATCTGTGGTGTAACGAGTGCAGCTTGGCAAGGTATCAGTTACAATGTTCTCGACCTTATCTGATCCTCAGTCCACATCCATAACATTTCTTATCACTGCCTGACATATGAGTACATTTCATGTTGGCCAATATATCACAGTAACATCTTGCCACACTCACAAAGATGCTCAAGGCATTTCTGGATCCACAAATATGTCTGCATACGTCTCTTATTACACCTTCTCCAGCTGAGAGGTCTGCAAATGCACGATGTGGGAAATGAATGCAAAATAACGTATATAAACTGGTGCAACGAGCTGTTCCTCACTGTAAGCATTACATCAGACGGATCTCCTCAGACACATAAAACAAAAACCTATTTTTAAAACACAATTTACTTGGAACCATTAAACTGACAACTGAACCCTCAGAAACACAATATAATCATATCATCACAACACAATCCCACCGAAAGCTAATATACAATAACACTGAGTTACTGCTCTGCACGAGATGGCTTATTCTGTACAGGCAAAACTCACTGACAAGCACTTGAATGTCAATACAGGATTTAATCAGCTGCAGGGAAAGCAGCCTCACGCAATGCATGCCAGTGAATCACACATCTGTTTCTGATAAATCATAACAAATGCTCCATTTCCCATCAGTTTCACTCCTACAGTATATAAAACCTAAATTAAACTACCTGGCAACTGCAATTCTCACTCTGAAAATAAACACAGGCTGCGGCTTGCTAACTGATTAGCAAAGCACTGATGATGCAGAATCACAAACTGTAGCCTTGCTCATTAAACCAGCAATAAACATTAAAGAGGCGATTACAGAGCGAGTTGTCTCACCCTGAAGCAGGTGTGTGTTCCTTGCCCTCCTGTGCAGAAGAAGACAAAATTCTGGGGTGCTGAGCAGATTTGTCTTGTTTCACTCTTTCAGGCCAAAAACCCCAACTTGAGAAGCTCTCACAGGCGCGCAGCAGTCGAGCCAGCTGGCTGCACAGGTTAGTGGATAATTTCTTTTGGGACTGCTGTCTCTCGCAGAGCTAACGTTAACTAGCATCAAAATCAGCTCCAGAATCACCATCCTGGCCTGACAGACCATTTTCAATATTCCTGCCTCATCTACTGAAATCACTGACTGTGTTTTATTGCTGCGTACTCCACATACAGTATGTGCAAGTGTACACACTCTCATACACTGCAAAAAGCCCTTGATTACCTTAATAAGATGTCACAACTTCCTACTTTGATTTATTACTGGTTACTGAGTAACTAAATGCTTAATGCTCAAATTTCCAGAAGTGTAAAGCTATTTAATTAACAGACAAGTACAAAACTGCTTTGCCAAAGTCAGAATCTCTTTGAATCCAGATAAATTAACTTGTTTTTAGTCTTACGCACAACTTTTAAGATGGCTATGGGTGGTTGAGACGAGATATATTTACTTAAATCTTGGTAAGTTAAGGTGACCAGTTCTGTTTATTCATTTGGCTCATCTTGTTTACTTTCCCATACGGAGGTTACGTTTCTTTCCTTTCTCTGATCCTCTGTTTTGTCATCACTTAAAGCCTCGTCTGAAACTGCTATGCTGTTATCTGTCTGAAATCCCTCCAAAACAAAGCCTGGTGGGAAAAAATCAGCTCCAGAATCACAGTCACACTGTGTGACTTCTTTCCCTAACCATCCATATTTACACCTCCTGATTCAAAATCTGCATTTTCACCGTCTACCTCAGTGTTTTTATCGCAGTTGCTCCATCTGCTTGTTGTTTTTAAACGTGTCAGTTGAGTTTCCATCAGCTTCAGTTGGGTTCATACTGTAATTACTGACATTTCTCTGACGAATGGCTGCATGCTCATCCCTCAGTGTGTGTGCAACAGTGCCCCCTGTGGTGGTGAGCGATAATGATGACATACAGAACAGAATATTTTACCATTCATATAACTCTTATGCATGTATTTGATGGTTTTTCTGTTTTGTATTCATCCCATGTACATTCCAGGCTCTGTTTATGCACGCATGCATGTATTGTTGTTAGCTTCAAGTGCAAGCTGATACAGATTAACTCTTGAAACACTAACAGGGGGCTGGGGATTGGGATGAAAGAGGAGACGTGGACTGACAGGGATGGAAGGCTGCATAAATGCAAACTATTTCTTTCTTTTCTCTTCCTTCTACTGTATGCATGCAATTCTTTTATGCATTAAAACCAACCAGATGCCCCTTGCAAATTGGAAAAAAAAAGCCTTCACCCTCTAATGAATGCCAGCTTCTTTATGACAGACAGAGGTTTCTGTGGATTGCCACCCTCGACGCCCATGTTTCAGCAGACCTCGCCGTGAAGTCAACATCATTAACAGCAGCCTTGACTTTTTGCTACGCACACAATTAAGTAAGTTAGAATAATTCTTCTGCTGTAAATTAACAATTCCATCTGCGCCACTCACTCCATCAGTATTAGAGGTTAAAGTTCTTTTATTGGTTATGAACTCGTTCTAAGTTTCATTACAATTTTTAATTCGCAAATCAGTCCTAGTTATATTCATTTCTTTCCATTTTGACTCCAGCGTATTCGGTACAACTTTTGAAATGTTTATTCCACTTATAATAGTCTCAGTTTGCTTGACATCCATAATTTACATTGTTTTTACCAAGGCCGGAGCAGCCAAGCCTTCCACTGTTGTTGTTGTTCAGTAAATAATGCAGGTAAGGTCTCACCATTCACTCTCAAAACAACTGTCGTATGGTCTGCACCAGCCCTGCTCTAAAACTGTAAATGTCTGTATTCAGAAATAGGGCAGTAACAGCCATGACACTGTGTTTCTTTATTACTGTTAACAGGCGACAACACTTGACTGAATAGACGGCGAAGTACTGTCTAAGGGTTCTGCAAGTCCCCTTAGTTGGGTCATATCCTCAGTGAAATTATTTCTACAATCCAGTGATTCATACTCATTTTAATAGATTACAAATGTGATGAAGATTTGGAAAATATGTTGTATGTTCCAAGCAGGTGTTTTTGGAGCGTTCCACGTCTTTCCCAGTCTTCAGCTGCTCCTGTCCCAACTTGTTTGAAACGTGCTGCTGCATCAAATTCAGAATAAGCAGATATTGACAAAAATCAATGAAGTTGATGAGGTAAAACATTAATTGTATATAGTCGAGCACATGTGAAAAGGGTTTAGGAAAAATGTTAAATGTTAAACTCAACAAACAACCTTACAATATTAACAACTGGTTTATACTTAATATTCCAATCTATCGCCGTTTCTCCACTCATTAAACCTTGGACTAATTCCCCAACTCCAGGAATTGTTTTGTGTGAAGAGTTCAAGCTTCCAACATGGCGCTTTGCTTATCACGTCTCTTGAATGCTGATAATCCCCAGAAGGCTCTTCAGCCCCAGGGCTCCCCGGCCAGAATTTAATTAGGGACATTGCAGTTGCATGTTATGAATCTAAGGTCTTGGACTGCTTTTTCTTCATTAAGACGCGTCACACATGCCATGAAATGGAATACGTTTTAAGAATTGTCACGACATTACAGATTAATACGCTAATGATATTCTAATGGAACTCCAATGATGTTTTAATTATTCCGTATCATTTTGTGTCTGTTTCATATATGCATATTGTGGCTTGAAAAGTGACACCAATGCCGACATGCATTCGTGCCAGCCTTCGTACAGACCTCTGAACCACTGCCCACATCTCTGATTTTTTTCCCCTAAACAATTCAGCCTAATTATCAGGCCGCATTTGCAGACGTGCTGCAGCATCAGACCCTTGATGCTCCACACCCTCCATGCTGATTCTGCGTCATTCCACTCTGGCTTTTCCTTCAGGTGAATAGATTTCTCATGTTCTCCTTTGGAAACTCTTCCTCAGTGTCTCAATCTGAAAAGGTCAACAAAGACAAAAAGGTCAGCAGTGATCGACCCAATGACGACATCCCAGCTGGCTAACTAAATTCCGCATTTGTGTGTGGTTGGGCGGGTGTGTGGGTGGGATGCGGGGGCTTCGGTTTTCAGGTGCATTGGTGCATGTACAGCTGGTGTTTTGCATGCATGTGTGCCAACGACTAGTATAGGCAACCTTTTGAACTATGAGTCATTCTTCTGGGTATGAAATTAGTTTGGTTGATGACACAACACTGAAAGGTCTTCTGAGTCATATTTTCTCTTTGAACCATTATCTACACTGTCAAGAAAATGCTTCAGACTTGTTTACTCCCTCTCAAAGCGGCGCACTGTGGTCTCTGTACCACATGATGGCGATACTGCATCAGCTTTAAGCGTCCAGACCATAAGTAAGGCAGAAAATATGTGTGCACCAACTGTAGGTGGGGGTTGTTATTGTGATTCAGCTCTTCGCCACTGGAGTGAGACCTCTCAGAGGCATACTGGATGTTTTTTTTTTTCAAAGATAGACGAAGAAGCAACAACAAATAAAAAGCCTTTGGGTGTTATGAATTTGATTTAGTGGCTTAATTCTCAAGTGAGACTGAAAAAGGGGGGCAGGGAAGCATTCATATACAGCAGTTCAAAGAGAGTGGTACAGTAAATTACATGTTCAAGGGCAACCTGAAAGCCTGTTTACTGTTTAACAGCATTCACACACACTTACACACACAGCCCTCAGCATCCTTTTTCTTTTGCTTGGAGACATAGAATACTTGACTCCAACTGGGGTCAATTTATGAGGATTAAATGGATGTTTAACCACGCTGAAATGGAGGCTATTGCACTCATATTCTTCTTATGTTATGGCAACGAAAAAGCACAAGAAATATGTCTTTGTTGAGTCAGTTTCATATTAATAATCTTTTCTGCTACTCAAAGTTGACAACCTGAAATTGCAATGAATGTCATGTAATGTGAACCATGACTGGGAATTACTGAATAAGCAGGTCTCCACTGGAAGACTGCTGAGTGTGATTATGTTTACAGCAGTGGTTTATAGCTGTGGAACTGATGACTGGTCCGGAAGCCCTGTCCACTCAGGTGGGCTGTTGACAAATGTAAATGGATGAGCTTTGCACCAGAGTTCTGTCATTTTTACAGTATATAAATCATCAACTTCTCAAAAAGCTGACGTGCACAGTTGTAAATTGCATCATGCAAAACGTTAAGAAAGCTGGAGTTCAGTCTTCATCCTGTAAGTTATGCTTCTGCTGAGGAACTACAACTTACTGCTCTTATACTACCTTTTAATTTATTCCTGCAAATTGCAAGTGAATATAATTCTGTTTATTCTGGTAGTCTAATTTCTATGCTGCAATTGTGTAATTGCTCTTGCAACAAGAATCCAGCCTTCCTCTGAGTTTTGCTTTCACTTGTTGTAGGTATTAACAAATCTAGGTCTGCTTTCTTTGGAACGAGAAAGAGTCATGATGAAAACACTTTCGGTTTCAGTCTTTTTGTTCTACATCACATGCTTATTTTTGCCACTTAGGCATATATTGCGATGACATTCCCTGGAACTTACTGCTCTTATACTACTTTTTAATTTATTCCTGCAAATTGCAAGTGAATATAATTCTATCTGTTAGTCTAATTTCTATGCTGCGATTGTGTAATTGCTCTTTCAACAAGAATCCAGCCTTCCTCTGAGTTTTGCTTTCACTTGTTGTAGGTATTAACAAATCTGTGTGTGCTTTCATTGGAACAAGAAAGAGTCATGATGAAAACACTTTAAGTTTCAGTCTCTTTGTTCTACATCACACCCTTATTTTTGCTGCTTAGGCATGTATTGCGATGACATTCCCTAGAGACTAAACCTTAAAATTGAATGATTAATATTATGGGGACTTGCGTTTTGTCCCCATAAGGAAGGTCCCCACTATGTGACTGTGTAAACAGAGTTATGTCAATGTGAGTTATGTCTGTAGTCTCATTGACATAAAGCATTCCCTAGCCCCTAAACCTATCCTTAACTACCACAACTACACGCCTAATCTAACCCCTACCCTAAGCCTAATCTAAACCTACTTCTAACCTAAACCTTAAAACCAAATCCTAACCTTCAAACAGCCCTTTGGAGTTGTGCCAAAGCGTCCTCATTTTCCACAAATGTAACAATGTCCTCACTTTGTTGGTTAGAAACGTGTCCTCACTATTGAAGCAACTCCAACTACACACACACTCACCACCATTAAGAAAGCACTGCGAGCCCTCTGAGTTTTACTCCAACTGTTGTTACAGCTGCATTGGCTTAGCTGTACATGATTGCTTCAGTTCTCTACAGGACAGAGTCGGCCCTTTTCTCTGTGCCATGTAGATAATGAAGCCACTCTGTTCTGACTGACAGAAAAATATGAAATGTTAACATCATACTTTGGAGAATGTATTTGAGCTGAGCATCTGAGCAATGACACAGCCTAAAGTGAATCCCCCGTCCCTCCACCTGGTGAAAAGTTTGCTTCGTCTGTCTAGACGTATTCCCAGCTGCACTGAGTTTATCAAGCGAGATAAAAATTGACTATGAAAGTTACAGTATTTGGTTTCTCTTATCACTCAAATGAGAAAGAACTGAGCGATGCTGATTATGTTGAGGAAAGAGAATATGCAAGCAGTAATCTTAGAGGTTGTAACAGATGGAGCAGAGTGCTGCTTCTTGGGGAGCAGGTAGGTAACATGATCACTGTTGATATGAGTGAGGATGGAAGAGTGTAACACTTGAGTGTGTAGGATGGTGTCAGAGAGGCTCTGCCCTGCACCAGTGCTGTGCCAGTCTGAAGGTCAGGCAGAGTGTCACCCCTCGGGGGGAGTGGTACCCTCCATCACCCAGGTGGCACCGGGTCTGTCAGTCTATGATCTCGACTGCAGTACAACAATTTGACACTGGTGTGCGCACTGCAGCTTCCACTCCATCCTACTCCTACCAGCATCAAGGTAGCCAGCGAGAGCCAGGCGCAATCAGGAAATCAGATCACCGTGCCTTCAAAATAAATGATCCAACGATTAACCAATAAACTTGTACCACGTAATTACTGTCCAGCCAATGTGTTTTAAATATGTCCCCATAAAAATGTCTAAATCTGAGCACAGGAAAGGAAAGGCAGGTTTATTTGTGAAAGAACTTTTAAACACAAAGGCACTTAAAAGTATTTTACATAAGATACAATGAAATCAAATCAACTGAAGTAAAAAATACACAAAAAATTATGCAATTTCAATGCAGTAAAAAAAAAGGGATAAAATACAAATGTAGGTATAGGGAAGTTATTGTTGGCTTATTGTTTGAAAGCCTATATTAAAGGCATGGCTTGTCACCAAACACAAAGTGCGAAAATTAATTTGCATTAGGCAGAAATAGTCAAATATACCTCACAACACCTAAAGAGAGCGCAACAAAGTCCAATTAGTAAACATTTAACATGGAGTTCAACCTCAGAACACAGCCATTTGTCTTTATTTGTAGTGTTTTATAATCATAATTGCCTGACAGGTGCCACAGTCAGCTGCAACTGACTAACTAAACTGGACCTCATACCAGAAACACTACATTGTGTTGGAAGTCACTGTACTTAGGGACCACACAGACTATTAATTTGAAAAGTTGTGACCGGATGTGGAGCTCCCCTCCTCTCAGGTTAGCGTTGACACCGGCCATCTAGCACAGAGCAGCCTCGACTGCCGTATTCAGACATCCCAGCTCTCCCAGTTCCTGCTTCCGCCGCAGCCTTTCCACTCACTTTTCTGGAGCAACAAATCTCGGCTGCCGCTGCGACACACAGCCTCTGCCGCCCCGGTCGGATGCCGCTGGACGCCGGTGTACCATGCCAAGGTAGGTGACAATAACCCTGCTGTATGGCGGAAATGTCGAAGCTACGGAGGCAGCGTTCAGCCCATAGATTCCCCCGCTACATCCCGGCCTGTTGACTGCGTCGCTGCTGAGATCACGGTGACCAGATAGCGGTCACGGCAGGCAGGAATTTCAGGTCCGCGTTCTGTCAGAACCGTTACACGGACATTTTTGTTCAGCTCCAGAGGGATGTTCCGTTGCTTCTTGGGTTACGTTACATCCTCAAAATACCGGCCCGCGTTCTTCTTTGTTGCTTTTTTCGCGTTTGGGAAGCAAGTGGGCATGTTCAAAACAATTCACGGCGTTTCACGGCGTATCCGCGCAACGACTACGGCAGTTAGCCCGAAACCTCCTTCAGCTCCGCGGCATTACCTGGACTGCGCCGTGTGAGCGAACGGGAGTCAAAGTGCGCTAATTCGGCTGCCTCGCTCAAGCCTGAAAGCATCAACAGAGCTAGAAGCGTGTAGCCTGTAAGCTAGCTTGTCCGGGTGCGCTTGTTTTCTGTTTGTCGTGGGCATGTACAGCGCCAGTTCTGGCCGTTAAACGAGACCCAAATGCGTATGACCTCGCGCACGTAACGTGAAAATGAAGACACATGACACAGGAGGTGGTGTTTGACACGGGTGTGTATCCTTGAGTGTCTTTTCTCGTCGCTGTGTGTGTGTGTGTGTGTGTGTGTGTGTGTGATGTGTGGCGGGCAGACAAAGCAGCTGCCTGTGTTTCAGCCTCAGTGCACCGCTACGATCAGGACTTCCTTGGTAATAATGACCACAGCCAGGCGTGCGTTTGTTTTCAGTATATGGAGGTGTGGTTGATGTGTCATAAGGCCGTCTGATATGTGATTATGAAATACTCAGTCCATTCTTCCTCACACCAGGACAGTCAGAGGGAGCCAGCAGGGTGCTTTCAGCTTCCCACCCCTTCCTCCCTCTCACACACTTTACGGGGCTAACGATAGTACAAATGGCAGCACCCACATCCACAGCCAGTGCATGTGGTTCTGTGTTCAGTGTAGCTTATCTGATGGAGTCTGGCGTCAGTGCTGGTAAGACTAGAGGTTGAATTCCCAGCAGGGCCACCCATTAGAGGATGTACGCCTTCATGGTGGAATGGCTTGTGGTGAATGTACAGCTCATTGAATGGATGGGTGTAATATTGTTGTGATCTGAACTCATAGCTTGTCAGGGAGCAGTACACTGCAAGGCTCCTTTTAAATTCATTTAATAAGACGCATTCATTGGAAAATAAGTGCAATATCCTATTGCGTTTGCATACAACTACTTTGTGACTTAACTGTAGCATTCCATATCACTTAGTGTCTGCAGCTGATATTACAGGGCATATTTCATCTGTGTGAAGCAATGTGATTTTTCTTTCTTTGTCAGCATATTGTCTGACTATAAGTGGTCAGCTCATAGTGTTGTATGGTTCCCCAATTATCCCCAAGTTTTGATCCATTTGCAGCCCATATCCATTGTGTTCTTAGTCGAATTGTAGTTGCTGACTAGGGAGAAACTCAACACCTATGGACAACTAATGCATCATTAATGTTATCTAATAAAGTCAGCCTTGGTAACTGGAAGCAGATTGATTGAGTTATTAGCCTTAACCCATTCATGAATAAGTAAACAGCCATTTATATGGCAGTGACAGCAGTCTATGCCACGGCGGGGGGACTCTGTCTTAAATTCCAGTGGTGAGCAATGTGCTGCTTCAGATAGACGCCTATTTGAATTTTAACTGTTTTAAACTGTCAGGGGCCAATTATTTTACATAAAGCAAAGTGACTCATGCTTTGGCAACAAATTGCTGTGATCTGGGCTTTACCATTTTTAGAATGAATAGGCATAGCCATGGGTGGACCCATTTATATCAGCCAAGTGCAAATAATTGCATTAGAGCAGTTCATTCCAGGCTGTGTAATTTCTGATGAAGCACTTAAATGAAATAGTAGTGATGACAGTCAAACTCACCCTTGAAATTGACTTAGCAGGTCTGAGGTTTTTTTTTTGTTTTTTTTTGCAGAATGCCTCCCAGGTTGTGTTGTCTCTTGTTGATTTGATTGCTTCAGACAAATGTTGCATTTGCTACCATGTAGGTACTGTAACACAAGATACTGCATCTATAATAGAGGAGAGTGTGCTTTCTAGAGAACCCCCACCCCACACATACAGACTTCGGCTGGTCTATTTTCTCTCATTCCTCTTCCCCCCTCTCTCTCTGCCCTTTGTGCTTCCACCTTCCATGCCTCATGCCACTGTCTGTCTTCATTTTTGACTAATGAGTTCATTAAACATATTAGTGTTGCTCTGCCAAAGAGGTTAGATGTGGTGAGCAAAAATGGGCGGTGACTCATTTCATAGTTTTATCTGTATTTAACGCTGTGCACATTTGTCACATGGCAAGCTCCATTTCTCTTTTTTGGTTTAGTGCAGCAAGCCACTGCCAAGTGGAGTTTTATTTAAAATAGCAGTTGGATTTGTTTTTCATTTCAATTCTGTCTGCAATACCAGCCTATCACCTGCACAGCAAGTGCCTCTGTTTGCATGAAAAGCCATTCTAATTTCAGGCATCACAGTGTTTTGGCGCACTGTACAGTGTGTGTATAATGCTTGATATTGGCTTCAGTGTGCTGTTTATACATCCCCTTTTTGCACACGGGTGTCCCAGATCCCCCCCCCACCACCTTTTTTTTTTTTATTCTGAAGACGTCAGACGGATGAGAAGAGAAGGCTGAATTGAGCAATGGAGGAAACAAACAACACATTTTGAAGACATGTTCCCAGTTTGGGAGTCCTCATGCTACAAACACAAAGAACATTGAAGTGAAGAGGCTATGCAAGGCATGGTAATGCTTGTAGCAAGCTGCAGTAACAATGCTACCAAAAGAGGAAGGCTCATCTGGAAGCATTGTTTTGTTTTTATTGTTAATCCATGTGCAGGGTATTTCTGCTCCCCAATTCCAGACAATGTACTGTAAATAGAGCAGAAGCCTTTGAAAAGATGCTTTTTCCTTTGTTGTTCCTGCTTTGAGGAAGGGAAAGACTGATTTCAGATGGATACATGGACACACACCCATCTGAGTTCTGAGCCTTATTATTACAGACTTGGTCCGTCAAGACAAGAAAGACAAAGAATAGCTGGTTAATGCAGTGAACAATCACTGTATGGCCAGTGTTGCCATTTGGCTGGCATTTGTCATGTGAATGTTTACTGTCTGTTTTCGGTCTCCTCTACCCTATGGGCTTTTGAAGACGCCAGTAAAGAGATGAGAAAATAAGGATGTTAAAAACTTTGTGCATGAAGGGACTGAAGAGCTAACCAACTGCATGCCATGTGCAGTGCAACATACCTCCAGTTTCTTGTAAGCTTGCTGATTGCAGACTTTCTAAAGGGCAAAATCTGTAGGAAAAAGACCTTTCTGCCATCACTCTTCTCCTGCTCTCATCCTACTGGAGGGCCATTATTATCTGTATTGTAAGACAGAGTGTCTGTCTAGTGATCGTACGAGCCAATCACAGGACGAGTATGGGGCAGGTTTCCATGGAGAAAAGCGGGCTGGGCTGCTGAAGCTGAGCTTCAGCAGCCCAGCCTGATCCAGGCTGATAGCATTCTCCGGCAGCAGAAAAAGAAAAGGCCCCAGCAGGCCTGCCCTGCTGCCTGCCTGTCTAAATGTCTCGCTGCTTGTTTACCTGTCTTACTCAGCTGAATGTCTAAAGACAGGGAGTTTGGAATAGGGATTCAGTCAGACAGGCACAATAGGGCCTTGGCCCGATAGCCACGTGGCATCAGATTGGATTTGTGCAGGGACTGGATGTAGCTCACATCATGCCTCAGCCGCAGCTGTCTTGGGTGGGTTTGGAGGATGTGTGAATGTGTGTTAGGTTTGGGCTGAGGCGCAGACCAGTCAGAGATCCCGACCTGAACTACTCCTTGAAGAGTGTGCTGCCCCAGCTCTGTTTGGCCCTGCAGGGAGACAACCCAGCCTGCAGTGCACTCACATCAGAAAGGATGTGTATTTGTGTGTGTATGTGCGTGTGTGTGTGCACATTCACTTATGTGTGCTTGTGTTTTCCATATCTCGGGGAGTTATTGCTGCTGCAGCCTGAGCTGGGAAGTGGGTCTTACGACATTTCTTCTCGGCTCATTGGAGCCGTCCAGAAATGGGCATGTACCCATCTACATGCAGCGCTTAAAATTCTCTCCTTCCCCTTTTTTTTCTCATTTTCAATAGGAAGCACTTAACTGCCCCATGTTGCACAGCCTCCCGTATGCTTTTGCATTCATTTGTTTCTGTGTATATGCATATATATGAAAATGTATATCTACGTGCCTGTGTATTTTTACTGTATCTGTCTGTATGTGAATGCTTAGCACCTGGACAAGAAGAATACAGTTAAGGTTCTGGTGCCTCCTCTGCATGAGGAACTGAATTCACATGTGTGTGACACACACTGAGAATTTTTAGCTCATCAGAAGTTGCTGAGGGACTCACTGTGGGACACAAACAGCCCCCCCTCTCCCTGCCAACCACCCACCCACCTACCCACAAAATCCCCTGATGCTCAGTGCCTATGGCCCATCAAACAGCATTGTCAGCCCCTCTGAGTCCACAGCTCAGGCCCGGATCAGAGCAGGCATGGAGGGCTAGAGGGATTCAGGGATGCTGCTAAAAATTCTTAGCCGCCTGACAAGATACTGCACTGTCTGGGTCTTATGCACCCCACAGCGATGAACTAAAAACAGGATCTAAACCTTCTTTGGCTGCTAAAGGGCTCTTTCTAGCATGGGAGCCTCCTGAAAGTACAAACCCACACTAGTGGCATCTACGGATGGATGGGACAGAGATTTGGAGTGTAGAAGAGGCAGATGGGTACGAAGGGGAAATTAGGAGAGAAGAGAGAGGTAGTAATTGGGACAGCTGCGCAGCTTGAGGCATAAGCAGTCAGATCACCCACCTCACTCCCATCCCTCCACTCTCCACTCTCTCCACCCCAGAAAATAAAAAAGAGCGCCAGAGAGCCAGATGCTGGCCATTAGGATCACAGTGACAATAGCCCAAATTCATTCTGCAGCCAGAACACAGAATGCACAAGCCCACAAAGACACACACACACACACACACACAGGAATAGAAAAGAAGAGGACTATGAGCTCATCTGACAGAATGGGTGCATTTCCCACACTTGTGTAGAAAGGTTGTGTGACAGGCCTGCCTCTGCACGGGGGTTTGTGGATATTATTCTGTTTTCAACAGGAAGCCCAAATTCCCAGCAGCCACTCCACCTCTACCCACACACACGAGGACTATTGAATGACTTCCATTTAGCCAGTGGTATCTGATCCAGTACCGGCCAGTATTGGGTGGCCTGTGTGTGACCGCCACACAGGTCCAGAGAGGGTTCAACCCCAGGCCCCGCCAAAGTGGGACCTGGACCTTGATGAAAGGCCTGCATTATCTTTCTCATGGGGGGGGGGGGGGGTATTTATGTCACTGGTGCCAGTCGTGCTTCCTAGAGGGTTTGTTTGCCATGGTTGGGGGAGTGTTTGTGGATTTTTGCTGTTACACTGTTGATCCCCAGGGGGTAAATTCATCTGTGTGACCTCTGCTGCGAGGTCAGAACGTAAGGTCAGCTGCACTGCATGGTCCTCGTAGCTGGAAGGGATTCAGTGTTTCGCTTAGCACTAAGCCCGTGATTGTCTGTACCAAGTTCACGGGAGGTGAGGTGGTTAATGTACATGTGTCCATCTCCGTATCTATCAAAGACTTCATTGTAAGCGTGTGTGGCATGTGCAGTGTGTGTTACACATGGTTGGCAGCGTAGGGCGGCGGCTGAGAGGATTGTGAGGGATCGTAGAGGATTGGCCTGATTGGATTTCCGTTGCAGGAGTCCTGTCACCTGGCCCAGCATGGCGCTCTGGAAGACAGTGGGTTAGCAATCAGGGAGCAGTCACACTGTGAATATACAGCAAAATCAGCATTTACGCAATGCAGACACAGTCATCCACTGTACAGAATGTAAAGATAAACCTCCTGTCAAGTCCAATCAGTTTTACTTATATCGCCCGATATCACAAATTTACCTCAATGGGCTTTACCCTTGGATCCTCTATACGTTTTTGGGAAAAAAAATCCCCCAAAAAACCCTTTAATGGACAGAGCAACAGTCGAGGTATCCCTCCTCCAGGACAGACAGATGGACATGTGTCCAAAGTAGACCAATATAGTAAAATTGCAGTATCCAGTTTCCATACAACCAAGAGGAGAGGCTTAGTATCCTGGAGGACGGAGATCTAGATCCACAGCATGTGGAATGAGGCACCGACAGCCAGGAGAGAGAGAGGTCCCAGGATGCCGATGGTCCAGCAGAGAGACGCCTTAGTGAATAGAGAGGACAAGCAGGAGAAAGTAGGGAGAGAGAGGCACACAGCTTGGATCCTCATTTGCTTGTAGGACAACAACAAACACAGAGTTAGAGAGATGCAGTGGTTGTCAGAAAGTTTACAGTTTTCTTGTCGGCAGGACAAACATGGACTGTAAGTACTAGGCTTACTAGATTGAGATGAGACTGAGAGCGACCTGCAGTGAGGATAGTGGTACTTGGTACAAGGCCTGAAGTAATAGGCAGCTAACTGAAAGTTAAGGCAAAAAGATGAGTTTAAATTTTGGATTTAAAGGCCTTAACAGAGTCAAACTGTCTGATATTAGCGGGAGGGTTATTCCAGAAGAAAAGGGGCTCAATAGCAAAAGGCCCGGCAGCTTGCTAACATCTTTTTAACTCTGGGGACAGACGGAGCCTTGTATTCTGAGAGCATGGGGATGGAGTTTAAGGTTTAAGGAGATCTGCCCGGTGTGAAGGGCATGTCCATTTACAATTTTATAAGTCATCAGAAGCACATAAAAGTCTGATCTGACGCCACTTGATGCCAAAACCTTAATTAAGTTGCTTGATGGTATTTTTCTAACTACTCTGTAGAGGGTGTCATGTGACATTTTCCTCTTTTTGACAACCCCAACCGTAAATTTCCAGTTTTCGTATCCACCCCTCACAATTAAGCCAAAAAGACTTGATTTTGAACCCTTTAAGTGATCATCAATGATTACACTGGCAGAAATCCATTGTTAACCAGGCTGTGCTGTGCTATGCTAATTTCTCCAATAAGTAGCCTCAAAAGACCAGAATGCAATGCAGCAACAAGATACTTTGTGTTCTGATGAAAGTGCACAATGTTTTTAACTAAAAAAAAGCCACTGATATGCTGACTATCCCCCCCCTCGCATATAGGTCTATAACCCACTGCTGAATAAAACAGCTTGTTCCACTGAGCTTGTCAGGCCTTTTCTCGGGGGCTTGTTGAAAAGCACTCTGGGAAATATAGGAAATCACTAACTGAAGTCAAATTAGAAGAGGACGGCTGAAAGAAAGTGGGTACAACAAAATAGTAATGATAACAATCACAGAAAACTCCTGGAATGCATTGTTGATCACATATTGATGATTTTCAACAGCGTAAGCGTATCTGAGGGGGGATTGTTCTTTTTACTTCTTTTCTTGTAACTCTCCTTTAGGGCTGACGTGGATTTAATTGAGGACATTAGGAAAGGATCAGGGTGGTCTTTTACAAAGAGGGACTCTAGACTTAGTTAACTGTGAATGGTGTGTTACATACGTGGCTGAATTCAACCTCTAAACTTAACATGTTAGGATTTATGTCACAGATTCAGTTTCATCAGGATGCAGTAAATACAATTTTGATGTTTCTGATTCTGTTCATTGAATGCACGGCAAACAGGCAGCAATATCTGCATTTCCATTGTGCAGAGGGATCACAGAAGTGTTAAGGAGTGGATTACACTGTGATCCTCGCACTGATTTGACATTAATTCGTACCTGAGCAATTTACCCACCCAAAGACAGAGGACAGCCGCAGAGCTATCTGCAGCGTGGACAAAACATCAGCATTATTTTGACATATATTGCAGCTGCAATGCATTTTGAAGAATAGATTTAAGGTTATATTAATTTAATAGATGTGACTTGAAACATTTCCAGAAGCCCTTCCTTTGGATGTCTGTGGGAATATCTCCCAACGGACCTCTAAGTGATGTCCAATCTCTTGGTGCTTAATGATATTTCTGGGTATTAAGGAGTTCTGTGTGCCAGAAAACTCTAATGCCCAGTGTTTCAGTTATTGATTGAGTTATAAACTGAATTTATAATGCCCATGTTGCAGGCTTTGCATAATAGATATTGCATTATTTTATGCCGCAGTGTCAATATGAATTTTCTGTCCTTGTACGGTATAGATGGCAGGTTTTTGTAGGTTGCAGGGGCAGTTCATATAAGTAATGTGCATGTCTTGTGCAAAGTAACATGTCTTTCTCTCATTGGCTGCCAGGGGGTTTCCATCAAAAAGGGGCAAATTGATTTTTTTTAGTTCCACATCACTTATAAAAACAGTAATTGCAGAAGTGAAATAAAGCTGTACATTCTTGTGTAAACAGTTGCCATATTGTTGCGGGTGAATTGAGCTGTGCAAGAAAGCTACTTGAATGCTGCAGTCATTGTCTTTGTCACATGTCATCCCCTGGCCTTTGCATTCTTTCCTCTCATGTCATGCCGTGCAGATCAATTGCTTCACAAATAATGTCCGAGAAACCAATTTTTTCCTCTGCTCTATTTGTTTTTGAGTGTTGTTTTGGAAGCAGTACCAGAGTGGAGTAGCCTTCTTTTTGCAGTGGTACAACTTAAACCATGGGTCTACAGAATGTAATCTCTCTCAGCATTGAGCTAGTGACTGATACAGTGGAGGGTTAAGTGTTCTCTTGGGTCTCTGGAGTATCAGTCAGGCATAGTGTATCTATGGTTCAGCTGGTTGCATGTGGGGAAGAGTGTGATTTTACCAGCATGAGCCTGAGCTTCAAGATTTTGTGAGTTTGAGGAGCAGGAGGATAGTATGGTCTTTTATCAGTTTGGGAATTGGGAAGTGGAGCTGCTGCTTCTCTTTGATGCTTCTTGAGGCTCCATGAACCCCAGAAAGGGGAAAAGAACAAAACAGCCTCTAATATTTCATGTTTCTTTTTCCCCTCCCTTCCTGTTTGTCTTTGTCCCCGTTCTGGTTCCCCCTTGTTGTTTTGTAATTTCTGATATCGTTTCAGAAATGTTAAAAAACATTGCACCTGTAACATCTAGGTCTGCCAGTTTTGCAGGGCAAGACTGTAAAGCATGCAGGACGTCCTGTCCAAACCCAACACCTGCACTGAGCTCCCAGGCAGATTCATAGGCCGCCTTTGTTTTACTACGTTAGCACTAAGGCTGGGGTTTGACAGCATTTTATCAAATCTGAATCCAGTATCCCCTTACCCAGTCTGAATCCTTTTGAATTCCTCATCTCATTAAGTTTAGCTTTCATCATTTGCAAATAAAGTTTGAATAACAGCAACTCAGAAAATGTTGGGGTGCTGTGTAGAACATAAATAAAACAGAATGTGATAATTTGCTAATACTTTTTAACATATACTCAATTGGAAAAGTACAAAGACAATATATTTAATGCTTTTCCTCATCCACTTCATTGATTTTTGGAAATATCTGCTTATTCTGAGTTTGATGCATCAATACATTTTAAAGACGTTGGATCAGGAGCAACACGAGGCCGGGAAAGTTGTGGAATGCTCCAAAAACACCTGTTTGGATCATTCCACAGGTAAACAGGTTGATTGGTAACAGGTGATAGTATCATGATTGGGTATGAAAGGAGCGTCCTGGAAAGGCGCAGTCGTTCACAAGCGAGGGTGGAGCGAGGTTCACCACTTTGTGAACACATGATTGTGTAAAGGATAATAGTACATGGACTCAGGAACTTAAAACTGTTGTAAGTAAACACAGTTTGTTTGCAAACGATTGCATTCTGTTTTTATTGACATTTTGCACAGCATCCCAATCAGGACGTAGATCCGCAGGCCTGGAATCAGGCCTCTGGATCTGTGACCACCTGTTGTTGGGCGAGAAGCCAGAAATGCAGTTTTTAGTGGTAGCTACCAAATTCAACAACGTTAACATCATTATTGTTAGTATTGATCTAGCCTGATTAGCTTTCACAACCTGTGGTGACAAGCTGATATGAAATTGATTGATTGCTGATTGATATTGATTGTTTCTGAAATGACAGCTGTTGAGACGCTGGCTGGATTTTTCACAATCTGTTTGATCGAAACAGTGGATCCTGATTCAGAACTATGGGGTTAGTGGAGTCAAAATATTGATCTGATTTGCATAAACAGTAGAGCGGGGCCGTCCTGTATTTAACGTGCCACGATCGAGATGGAGAAGAGTCACCTCTCAGTTGAAGTACAAAAGCTAAGTTCACTCGCGGTGTTAAAGTGATGTCATGGCGTGATGTGTTGAGTTGAGTCCTTCAGCATTTGTGAGAGTGGCAGCACTGGCATTCACCTATGGCAAAGCCCATAGCAAACCAGCACGAGACCAGTTGCATCCGACATGCTTGCCATGTAGCCTCCGGGGTGTTGCTGCACATGGTGTCACCTCCTCCCTTTCTTTCATGTTGTCGTGGTATCACCCTCCGCCACAACCACACTGCTCCTTATTGCTAGTTCCATCAGTGCGAAGGGGACTGTAAAGGGCCTGCTTGGCAGACCCATTCCTCAGTTTTAGCTGTGGTCTGGGAGAGCAATAACAACATGCCAGTCAGATATAAGAGCCCCTAATAGGACTCAATGAGATGACACAGCAGTCCAAGGCCTATTATACTGTTGGAGCTGTGGGACAGACAGGGAGAGGAGGGAGTGAGCGAGAGCAAGTGACTGACCACATACCAAAAAGAATGATGAAATGTTCCTCATGGAAACAGCAGGAGAGTGTAACAGAAGACTGGAGAGACAGGATGGAGGTATTCTGAACCAGTGGGATGTATACTGTCTGCCTGTCGGTGACACAGAGCTAGTTTTGACGAGGATCGAGGAGACACTCGTGCGATGCCAGCCACACTGCCAAGTTTTCAAATATGCATCTGTAAAATAGCTGTGTGACAAGCCGCTCCAGAAACAGAAAACAGCCTCCCCTAGCCTGGTTTTTACTTTTCTTTGATCTTGTGACAACGGCAAAGAATTGAAGTTGGCACATCAACTCAGTGAGGAGCTTTAAACGCCCGGTGAGGGCTTTGCCTCCGCACTTTGATTTGTGGCGTAAATGAAGGATTATTATAGATGAATCCAGTGTTATGGTTGTCCTCCAACTCTTGATGTTTAAACAAAAACCAAAACAGTGCAACCACCTGAACTGCTGTGCTGTCACATTAGAGGATGAATGCAATCCTGCACGGCATACTCACTTATCGTTATTTCTCATGCTCATGCACAGACAACATGCCAGTGAGAGGCATAATGGTACCCTATGGTCGCTGCAGAATAATTTACCGTGCGTGCATTTGAGAGCTAATTACATGTTCACTATTGAAGCCCTTGTCCCAGTAAGCAGGGACATCTTTACAGCACTGAGAGGGTCAAGTATGGCCAAGGTCAAACTGTGAAGATCGAGCTTCATCCGTAAGTTTACGCTTCTATTTGAAGGCTGACCCATCCACTCGCTTGAAATAACGCCTCGCGCGCTCTTCATCTCTTCTTCGTTCATAGCAGCATCATCAGCCTCACTCGGTCTTTACTCTCCTCTGGCAATCGGCGCCCTAATTGAGGCACTCTTGAGCCATGTTTATCACCGTGGCAACGTTGCCCTGCAGATAATCATTGTCTTGTGGATTAGCATAACAACAGAGGAGAGGCTTTGCTTTAATTCCACTAACACTGGACCAAGCTCCTTTGTGTCGGCTTGCCTGCCGGGCTTGTCTTAACTGGGATTAGAAGCATGAGCTGCTAGCACCCACCCGGCCCCCACATTGCGCTCATGCCCCTGCCTTCGTACTTGAGTGAACCTTCTTCTTGCCCCTGGGTTTTTCTTGTAGGAAGTCCAGAAAATGACGATTTTGACCGCTGTATAATGAATCCTACCTGATTGTTAAACTTCAGGACTTTGTTCCAAAATTAAACTTGAAAAGAGTAAGATTAACTACTCAAACTAACTACTGTTCATCGACTGAAAGCCGAAACAGTGAGAGTTGCTCCCTAGGTTCTGTTCTGGACTTCTCTCAAAGGAGTGAAGTTAACAAGGCTATGCTTTTATAGCCAACATAAAGGCAAAAACATCTGCCGACGCTGTCCATGCAGCTCGTACAGCATGCTCCGAACCACGCTGTTTTACTGTTCATTAGCTACCTGATTGTTTCTTTTACCAGAAAGTTACTTTGTCCTTGAATGCATGCATGAACCCTGCTGCCTTTCTGAAGTAAAGTGCGTGCAAACGCATGGTTCAATATGCTTCAAACAAACTGAGAGAAAGTGCCATACTAACATGTCTTAAGGCAAAAGTGTGTATGCCTGTCATAAACAACATGATGCGATGAATAGTTCAAATGGAGGTAACAGCGCACACTTTCCGACACTGTCTTTGCAGAAAAAATGAAAGGAGTAGTTGTGTGATTTATTAAAAGTCCAGATCCTGCATACTTTCTCTGCTCTGCACGTGTTGCTGTTGACCAATTGCTGCTTGAAGTGGGCCTGGTATTCGGATTATTATTAGTTTTGGAAAGTTGCAAAAATTGGCAAATACAGTTCCCTGAAAGGTGCAGTCTGCAGTTCTTGAGAAAGGTAGTTGATGAGTCTCAATCCCAGGTCATCAAATACTGACGCCATGGGTTGGCAACTGGACCCAAAGCGTCGGTATGTGATGACCTCGACGTGAGACCCAACAATCAGCTAGCTCTGATTGGTTGTCTCAGGTACTATTGTCAGGATATAGTGACAGTTTTAGGAAAAATGGCAAAAAGTTATTTTTATAAAAGTTACCTACCCCTTATGCACAGGCTTTGGGGGGGGGGGGGGTTCAGATGCTGTTCCATTATCAGCTTAGCTTAAGGCATACTGACGCTTTAATCTTTGCTGGAAATCATAAACCATTAGACACCCAGTTGCAACCCAAAAAACTTGAAACATGTTCCAGATTATTAATTAAAATCATGACACATTGGACTGGCATGCAGAACTGCTCGGCTGTTTTTGTTCTGAGAAGCGGATCGCAGTTGGTATCAAGTGGGTTTGGTTGGCGGCAAGTGCTGGGAGAGGAGGCAGGCGTGCGGCAGGAGCGTGCCATGCTGTCCTAGGTTGATCTGTCAGTGCAGTGCAGCGGGGCCTCCGTGGAAGGCCGGGTGTAACCACTTGTCTTGTTTCTGCTAGCTGGAGAGCACAGAGGCGGAGGAGTGATGGGGAGAGGAAGGGCATAGGGTGGAGAGGGGGCAGCCTCTGACCCTGTAAACACACGAGATTAAAAGGAATAATAAAAAGAGGGGTCTTGGCAGTGCTTCGCTAATATGCGTGGTAATTTGAAGACGCTCTGAAAAGTCAGCTATGTGTGGGTGGGCACATTTAATGTGTGTGTGTGTGTGTGTGTGTGAGAGAGAGAGAGAGAGGGAAGGATCCACACATCAACAATCTCCATGGAGGATTCCTGTGGTAAAGCGTTCTCGGCTTCTCAAGCAAACAAGTGGTGAGGCGTGCAAAAGGAATTTCAGGGCCTCTCAAAAAGATGACCACACCATTGCAACGGAGCTCCTTTGAAAGATTATCAGAGTCTATATGCTCTTGCCGCAGACAGATGCACAAAAACACGCACACGCACTCCTTTGTCTCATAGTTGATTTGTTTTGCGGGATGGTGGTTTCACACTTTTTCTTGTGGCTGACATTATTTTAAGTATGTGTTCCTTTGCCAGGCTTCTTTCAGGGCTAATTTTCTGCATTTAAGGCTACCAGCCCACTAGCCAGCAGTGCTTTAATTCAGTTGAACTTGCAGTGTCAGTACTTGGCAAGGCCATGGCAACATCACATAGCCAGCAGCTCTGGATAACATTTCTCTTTTTATCCAAGCAACAGTCCGTGGTTGAATCAGATTTTTCCTACAAAACAATCATTTACAATCCAAATAAGTAACAGCACTGTGGGCTGCTTGTTCCTACCCTCCGGTGCAGTGCTGTTTACAAGTTGGCAAGTGGTGGGGGAGGGCGAGTGGTGCGAGGCAGGCTGCTGGAGCAGGTGACATCTGTGACCCAGCACAACAGCGGTGGATGCCGGACACATGCTCCTTCCTCAAAGGCTACTGGCACCCTTTCTGCCTCATTGGGTTTATGCCCACATGCACAGCCTCAAACACAATCATATCTGAAATACTTAATCTGAATGGATCCACTGTACATAAGGTTATCTTGAAACTACCACGATTTAACACACCTTTAGGACATAAAGGCTGAAAAAATAATTCCCCCCTACACATCCGGTCTTTTTGACAGTGGCTGGAGAGGTTTTCTTTTTTTTTTTTCCTTTCATTTTAGACTGTTGACCTACACTCTACAAGCTGCTAACAGCTACTTTGTGAATATGACAGACTGCCAAACATCAGGATCATCAGCTTATGGAAAATGACCTCCCGATATGTAACGCTAAGAGCTGATAGTAGGTCAGTTTTTTATGTTTCACACAAAAATCTAATGGAAAACCAATCTCAGGAATGGCTGCTGCTTTGTGCACACACACACAGAGTACACACACACACACACACACAGAGTACATGCATATATACACGCCTCCATGTGCAGGCGGCCTGAATTGGAACTTTCTCCAGCTTCACAAAATGATAATCAGATGATTGATCTGGCTTGCTGGGTTATTAACCCATTATATTTACCAAACCATTAGCTGCCTGATAATTGAACTGGTAATTAAAACAAAGGCTTCACTTTTCCCTGTCGAGTCCCAACACCCCCTGCTGAGCTGAGGACTATTTCATACAGTAAAGAGCAGAAAATGAACACTCCATCACTTTTCCATTGCCTATGATTTTCCAATATACTGTATTTTCAGTCAGCCTTGCAGTAAGTCAAAATGTATTATTGTTAAATTTTCCTTTAATGCAGCTCTACATGATTTATACTACAGTTTTACATCAGCTCTCCCACTCCATATTGCCCATCTCTTCTCCTCCCCTCTCCCTGGAGGGAGTGCGTTTCTCCTCCTGGTCTGTCGTTGCATTCTGATAAAGCAGACTCTCCCTCTGATGTCTCTTATCTCCTCTCATCTCCTGCAGTAAAGACGGTCTCTGTTTGTTTTATGCTTCCTGCCAGTTTTTCCTTTTTCCATTCGCTTTTTTTTCCCCCTTACCCCTCTCAGGTGACGCCCAGTGCTTCATCCCGGTATTGTGTGCAATGGATCAAAATTGTCAGAATAACTTAATGCTGTGCTGACCTGCCTGCTGACCCCCGCTGTTTATCAAATTCTACACCCTCCCGTTCTGTGAGACGTATAGATCTGTTGCTCCATATCTCTGGCAGTGCAGTCCTCTGCTTGCTTGCTTGCTTGCTTACTGCCGTTGACAGAGTGTGTGTCCAGTGCAGGCTACGCTTGGCTGCATCAGGGTAATGCTGCTGGCTAGTTCAGATCCAGCAAACAAACAACATATATTATATTGGAGGCAAAGAGGGTGGTTGTATAGCCAAGGGGCCTCGCTCTGCATGTGTTTGTGTGCATGTGTGTGTTTTTGAACGTGATTGTGTTAGTGTGTGCATTGACCTACAATGTAGGCAACACTGCAAGAAGCAGTAGACCCACACTGCGTCCGACCTGGTCTAACCACACTTAAGGCAGCGGCGTAATAACAGCAAAGTCAAACTTGTCAGAAACAGAAACAGTCAAACACAGCAGCCTACAGATTTGTGTACAGTTACTGCAGCTTTACATCGTTTGTTTATGTGCACTCTATGGTAGGTGGCGCAGTAGCACAGATGTTAGCACAACCCACTGAAACCAGGAAATACAGCTGAAATGATTAGTTAAGTTTCAAGGGAAAAGGCCTAAAATTCGAGCAGCTTCTGAAATGTAAAGATCTGTTTTTCTTTGACATTTTATTCTCCAAACAATTAATGGAAATCTGAAACCAGTCATGAAAATAATTGCTAGTTGCAGCCCTTAATTTAATATCTTTGTGTGTCAGAATGTTATAAATAAGACCCTAGGCTCTGTAAAATGGGAATTTTTCACTACTTTGTGATATTTCATAGAACAAATGACCAGTTAATCGATTGAGAAAATAACTTTGAATGATAATCATCGTTAGCTGCAGCATTATTGTAAAGAGCTCAAGTTTCAGTCTTTGTTGCAGCCACATAATTACACAGAAAACCTGAAGAAAAAGAGCGGCTCTGGTGAAAAAGCAGCATGAGCAGGTGAGGGAATGCCAGCATGAGGAGTTGGTTGGCCACAATGGTGAAGATATCCTTTTAACAAACTAAGCAAATAATGCCTCAAAATGATTAATTTAAAAAAAGCTGACTCCAGGATGTTCACAAAGAGAATGGAAAAAAGCACTGAACCTGGAAAAGGAAATGGAAAGTGTCTGTGCAAAGCAAAGCAGCGTTTTTAAGATATTTAATAGAGGTGCATTGAAACCATACAAACAATCTGAGCATTTAATTAAATGGATCAGCCAGATAAATGAAAGTGTTCATCAAAGAAATTAATTCCCAAGAGGAAACTCGGTTGTAAACCTCAAGTCTTGTATTTTAATTGTTATCATTTTCTGCATTCACTTTAAAGAATTTCCACACAAGTCATTTTTCTCTATAATGGAAAAGCTGAGGGGGAAAAAGGACGTATAAGAAGCATCAGTTCTGGTATCTGAGACAGAATAATTAATTTTCGGATGCAAAGTATGAAGGTGCCTTATCAGCACTAGTTCTGATGTTACAGATACTGTCTGTGCACCTCTGATGTTTTAGTCCACTGTGACTCTTTCCTGCAGTGGCGACCTGCTTGCAAAGGATTGGACAGGTCTACCCAGCCGGCCTGCCTGTCCACACTGTGGAGTCGAACCAGTGCAGGCCTTTGTTTTCCCTCACTAACCCTAACCCAAACGCCTCCTTCTGTCTGCAAGAAACCACTGAAATTAATTTTTACAGCAAGTTTACCATTGACTTTAGAAGGAGTGAACAAAGAAGCATTGCACCGCCATATAGCGTTTGGCAATTTAGCTCCCATCTTGTCATGCTGTGTCGTATTTGTCATTGTTTGTTGGGTTTCTGTGGCACAAATGGCTCAGGTCGTCATTTCACATCAAAGGAATGCTAGTTCTGTTGAGAGACACCTCTGTCAATATGATCTGACACACTTATGATATCTCATTTCACCATTTCGCATTTCTCTCTCTCACCGCACGTCACTTTTCCTCATGCTTTCTTTATTTCTCAACCCATCTCCCTTCCACTCGCTCTGTTGTATAAACACAGGCGGCTGATGGATAAGTGGAGTTGTATTAAATGGCCGTACCGACACACCCTCTTGATATTTGTAATATTCCTTGTACTAAATCCCTCTCCGTCCTTCTCTCCAGTCACACACACAAACACACACACACACACTGGCCTGAGATCAGGTGTGTGTATGAGGTGGCAGTCTGCTCTCTCTGTTAGGTTCTCAGCTCCCACCGGCCCTCCAGATGGCCGGGGTGTCAGCACAGCACCTTTTGCACACATGAAAACTCCCTACATCCTCCAGCCCCCGCCCACGTCCTCTGCTTCCTGCAACAAAGTCCACCATTACAATCTAAGTGAGAGATGTCTTGTACAAAAGTCCTCATTAGCATTAATCTGGCAGTGATTACAGTTTAGGGATTTCTGGCACAGTTTCACCTGCCTCCAAGATGCACGGGGAAGCGAAAACTATGCAGTCTGCGGAGGTCAAAACTCAGACAACACTTGGATAAAGAACAGCTTTATTGAGAGACCAGCATGCCACCAGCCAGAAGTCTCACAGTGAAGTCTTTACACCACAGATGAGTACAGTTTACTGCTTCACAGAAACAACTGTCAGATGAACGGGAAAATGATGGTGAATGACATGAAATATGTAAAGCATGTGTAAGCCTCTGCCAGCAGAATGAGGCAGGTTCTCAGAAACGCGGTGGCCTCCTTCAACGTTTTAATGGGCATTGCTGTCTTGGCTTTTTAACAGCAAATAAGAAGAAATTCTTCAAGAATACAGCAAACTCAAGTACACACAAATAAGGCTTAGAGGGCTGTTTGAACAATGTCAAGCACGCAGAGTGTTTGCACTTTGATCACATGCATTCGTGCTTTTGAAAAATGTATAAAAATGTAAAACTATATTTATGTATTTTCCAAAAGCAAGGCATAAATGTTAGGAAAGCATGAGGTTGTTGGTGTTTTAAACATATTTTATTTTTGATATTTAATATCCAGTGTGATGTTTTCCCAGTGAAGGACCCACCAGACACTTTTTTGTTTAACAAGGGAAAATGAAAAAGCTATAAAACGGCCGATAGATTGAACAACTGTGGCGCTGGATCAGTCAGCAACAGAAAATAGAAAAACAGACCTTTATTTCTTAAAACACAGCTCATTAAATAATTCAGTGAAAGTTTGCAGAGGATGTGCGCTCCTGTTCTGCAGTGCCCTGCTTCACATTCATGCAGCAGCTCGAATTCGCTCGGGGAGTTCTGCAGGAGAACCGCACGTTTGTTTTCCTCCGCTTGTGCTACCGAGCAGCCACGCCGGAGCAGATTGGACAGTATGTGCTGCGCTTGTGGGTACATGTGGGGTGTTGAGCGATGGGGGGAGAGGGGAAGGGGTTTATTTGTCCTCAGCCAGGCCTTTTCTGGTCACAATAATCATCCCTGTGACTTGTTGCTGATTTCTATTCCCGCTTTCGATTCAGTCCACTTCGTTCGTCTTTTAATTCGGTTCCCGTCATCACGCCTTTCAGTCATTATTGCTGCGAGGTTCAGCCATTCAAAGCTATTCCCATTTGCTCTGGGTGCTCAGCAGCACCCTTTTTCATTAACGTGCTTCATTCACTCCGTGCTGTTCTCCATTAATGCATTCCTCCTTTCACCTCCCTGGTGAATTCCTCTGTACTGTATATATAAACTCCCCATTTGTTGGCCCTATCATGATCATCTCTCCCGCTGTCCTGTCCTCCTCTTCTTTCTATTGCTCTCCTTTTCAGTCTTTCTTCTCCTGTGCCATGTGCTCTCTGTATCCTTCCTCCCCTTCTCCTCGCATTTCTGTCTCTCCCCGCCCGCCTCCATCCTTACTGCAGGGTTGAATCATCCCCGTTTCTGCTTGCCTTGTCACGTTTGGCCCCCCTGCACGTCTGTCCAGGCCCCATCACACGGAGATGGCGCTAGCCGGGCTGACATCTCGCCACAGCGCTAAGGGCCTCTGATGTCCGTGACGCTAGCACTGACCTGTCCCTCACTCCTCAAAGCACTGACATCATCAAAAAGGGACACATTGCTGCCCCGAGGGCTATTAATTGCCAACTATGGAATGAGCCACATTTTCCTGCATGCCATTTCCAGATTAGAGGGGAAAAGAGACAAGGGAGTTTCACATCTTTGTCTTTTCTTTTTTATGTTATCAAAGAAATATTCTAGCTGGCTGCAGATTTTTAGACCTTTTCATGTAGTTTCGTATCCCGCCGTCTCGTCTCTTGGTGTCATCTGGCTGTTGTCGGAGAGAGGGACCACATCAGCACTATTCTCTTCAGAGCTTTACCTCGCAGGGGAGTCGCTGCTCTCACACACACTCCGCTTCAAACGACACACCTCAGATCAGACATGCGTGCATATGCTCGCATACGCACATACACTTCGAGGCGGCACAACCTCCATCCTTGATGCAAAAAGTGCACACAAATGAAAGCCCCAGCATCCTCCTTGGTGGAAAATTGAGTCATGGTCCTTCTGCTGGCGTAAACTGACAGACAAGCCAAGCGAAAAATGGAATCAAAATGTCCCTATATAGGGGAATGTGTGGGCATGAGCAGTGGGACTGTGTGGTTCTATAACAAGCACATGCAAATCATGTCAGACCAACCCCAGGCTCATTAAATAAAACATGGGAGTGAGGACAAAAGTCTGCTCCTACTGTAACCTTGCATATTCATAATGAGCGCTCATTCCTAACGTGGAGTGGAAGGATGTTACGCGGGTTGGGTCTTTCTCGGATGCGTGCTGTTGTTTGGAGCTGAGGCTTTGCTTAGTTTGACAGTCCAGAATCGTGCATGCTCCTCTTGTTCTCTAACTTTTTCTGTTCTGGCTCCGGCATCGAATTCAGTTGCAGCCTAAAACTCATGCTCTGAAACTAAAATGTATTTATAGTCACTGCCCTTCAGTGAGAAAAAAAAAAGGCGTCGGTCTAATGAAGAAATAAACTGCATTGAAGATTTTCAATTACCATTTTAAATGCACTTATAGTGGAGGTCAGCACACGCATGTAAGGGCACTCAGTGTGGCTGACAAATTAGTTTTAATTGCAGTCGGCTGAGATTTCCCTGGTACCTCTGGACAGGAGTAATTTCATTCTCTTCAGGAAGTTGTTTGAAAAGGTCTAGAAATAAGAAGCTTTTCCCCCAATTTTAGATCTGTTTAATGCTTCTAACACAGGGAGGTACTTCTTAGCTATAAATGGAGATGACCACGGAAACATTTTAGGCTTATTTCAATATTTTACTCCTCACAGTTTATGAGATTGCGGCCTGAGAGACAAACACAGGGTTTTCCACAAGCCGCCTTCGTATCATTGGCCATCGCCTTTTGAAAATTCCAACAACAAAAACACAAAGACTTTATTTTTTTTAGCGTTTGTGCTATTGTGCCCTTTATCAGGAACCGGTGCGGTGCGTTACGGCACCTAAAGCGCACATTCCGTTCTGCACTCAAGTGTGGAGGTGATGGGAACATGACTGCAAGATGAAGATAAGCGATGGATCGCCTTCATTCGTGAGGCAAACGATCGTGTGCTTGTGATGAAATCACAGGTAACAGAAGAACACAGGACTGGATATGGAACCTCAGTGAACGGCTTTTCGAGCCCTCCGACATGACAGATCATTTTAGAATGTGCAGTTGTTGAATGCGAATGTTTAGATGTGACCAGGGACCCACCTTTCTGTTCACTGGTCTCATTGGAAAGCTCTTTTCCATCATCACCCGTCAATCTTTCCATCAGGCTCTATGGCCTTTTGTTCTTTACTGTCCCTTGTCTTTGTCCGTCTTCAAGTTGGTATGCAAGAAGTATGCAAACAAACTGTGTGCACCACGCCTGACCGCACATCCTCCAGCCTTTACCGCCTTTGTCTCAAAAAAATCCAGTGAAAACATTGAAAGACACAAGGAAACAGTACTTAATGTGCATCAGTCACATCAGATTTCCTCAATAAGGGCAGCTTTGGTGCTGATACCAATCCAGTTTGTTGTGTCTCTGCATTCCTTGATTGTTTTCATTAATTTCGCTGAAGCATTGTGCAACACAGATTATGTGTCTGTGCTTTTCGCTGGTGTCACTTCCAAAATGTGAAAAGTTTGACTATTCAGGTGTGTCCTCCTCAAAAGTTTTGCTTAAATGTCACATGATCCAAGCATGTGACTGAGTTCCCTTTGGTCCTGATTCTGACACGAACACCACCAAGGGAGCTGTAACAAACACTTGAGGGAGGTGGGCATAGAGGCCAGGATTAGATGCCTCCACTGATGTCTGTGATCCCCAGCCAGCAGAGCAGGCTGCGGGGAGGAAAAAAAGGAAAAGATAGCCCATTTAGATCAGGCCTCGCTGATCCATCGCCCAGAGTGATGGGTGAGAGATCTGCAAAGAGGACTGGGACTGTGACAGGCAGTGTTCATTAATGCTCCAGCTTCTGCTGTAGAGTCCAATCAAGGGCCTCCACATATAAGCACCCTCAAACACCAAAGCTCTCTCTCTCCCTCTCTCTCTCTCTCTCTCTCTCTCTCTTCCCGTCTCTCTCACACACGCACACACATGTGGCTATCCAAGCAATGAGACAGGCGGGCTGAGCGTGGGCACTGATGGCTTCACTGCCTCAATTGATGGGTGCTTAGAGGGGAGTGAAAAAGGAGAGGTGGAGATACGGGGCCAGCGAGACAGAGCGCGAAAGAGATGGAGCGGCGGGTCTGCTTTGTCGATGACTCTCTGATAGGCTGAGCTTAGCACCACTTCTGCTCAACATGCAAAGCCATTACATTAACCCACATGCTGCACAGCTGTTTCCATTAAACGCCTCGGCCCTGAAAGTCTCTTTAGCTGTCACCACATACACTGCAATGCTAATAATGCTCCCTCACTTGCAGGTGCTGAGTTATTCTGGCGAAAAGCTGTGTTATATTTTACAGATATTAGGCGTGTAGCCAATGCTTGTTTCCAGAGTGAGTCACAGGGAGGGCAACGATAGAATTAGTTTATAGTCGTAAATTGACAGCATTAGAGGGAACCAATATTACATAAATATCGGTCTCTACAAGAAACTGGCATCGCTGCGTTGTGGCAGAATGTGATCATGAATCTACAGTTGCTGGCGTGTGACTGACTTGGCACGGCACAAAGCGGTGTCTCTCACAGTACTGTGTCTGTTTGTACTGTCATTCGAATGTTTACCTCCCAAACACCCATCTGAAATGTAATCAGCAATGTGTGCATTGACTGTAAGCCTGTTTGGTGGTGTGATTGACTCAAATGCAGGACAAACAGGCAGAGTGCCTGCAAGCATTTTCCTTAGATAAAAAGGACAAATGCTGACTGGAGGCGTGTCGCCCCTGATCTGTCCTTGACCCAGCTGGTGGGGAAGACTGTGAGAAAACGAGACAGTGCAAAGCAGAGAATGAGAGCACGGGCTGCTCTCAGAGCAGTTTGCTTCATTCAGGTGATAACGGCCAGGATAGATTCTTTAAGGACAGCTCCGCTTCAGTAGTTTTTGAGCACTGCAAGCCGTTTTCTTGCATTTTCTATTGTTTAATGAGATGTTTGCTGCTTAGTTGTTTTTCACTGTCAGTGTGTAGCATCAAATTCAGTATAAATATCACAGTGTTCTTGATATAGTATCCCACTGTGGGTGGCTATTTTCAGCCTTAATTAACAAATCAAGCATTGCTTTTGCAAACTGAAGCCTATTAATGTGTGTCTCTGTGATTTGCCTGTTGGCCTGAACAAGATAACCTCCTCAGACAACAAGAAAAAGTTTCCCTTAAAAGAAAGAAACAGAAAGAGGAAGACAGGCACTTCCTCCCGTCTCATTGCAGCTCTTGCATTGTTCTCAAATTTGCTGGAGCTTCTTCTCAGAATGTGCAAGTTTACAGCCTGATGCAGCTTTGCTGAGTGGCTCGCTGTAATCCAAAGTCTCGACTGTTGTTTTTGCATCACTTGCATTACATGACGATTTCTGTCGATGTGACAGAAAATGTAAAATATGACGGAAAACTTTCAAATCGTGCTGCAACTGTCCTTTTCGTCCAAGTGTAATGTTCCCCAGAGAGCACTTAACTGTTTCAAAAATAGTTGGCACACCAGTCAAATAGCTGCCTTCCCTGCATTTAATAAGAAAGAAAATATTTTCAGTTGTCATCTTGGTGACATTGATATTAACAGCTTTCATCACATCCTGTTTGTTGGTTTTGAAAGTGTCATGCGCTCACATTCTTTCAAAAACCAAAGTGAAGTGCGCCAGTTGAAATTCTCTTACCCCGCCTTCCTCTGCTTGAGAGTCTGCGTGCAATGACATGAGACAGCAGGAAGCAGGGACAAGACGCACCCGTCTCATTAGACGTGCTGATACATGTGTCTACTGTATGTGCGAGTAGTTTCGAGTGGCTGCCGGACATCTCGCGACCAGTGCGTCTGTTTGATTCAGAGCTCCCCTCGCAGTGTGTCCCTTTGAGCAGCGTGGAATGAAAACAGATCAGGTTTTGCTCCATCAGGGGTGCGGCGGCGAGCAGGGTAATGAATTCCAGGAGGGTGAGCATGCTAACAAGTTCATTATTCCAGCTTGGTTTAGGAGTAATTACCATTTTGCATCCATAGCCATTCAAGACTGGGTTGCTCTTGTCAAATTAAGCCAAGTGTGAATTCAGATAAATATTTGCATAAGCACAAATGCACAAGGTGGGCCTCTGTGACAGCCAGATATTGGTGTGGCCATTTTTTGTTCCCACACTCTCAGCGGGGGTGCTGATATCCATGTATATCCAGGACCTGAGGAGCAGGAGGCATGTCTCTGGAGGGCTGATGGCTTCCAGGTGCAGGATCTGATGATGAGGACATCACTGAGAGGCGTGACGGAAACTTGTGACACCCTTCCTTTCATGCTTGTCTGCTTTCTAGCTCCAAATCTGCTCTTTCATAGGTCATTTTCATATTTTTGCATGAGATTGATAGGGCATGAGCTTAATAAGCAGCCATGCACAGAGCCTATATCAGATAAGCAGACTCATTTAGGTCTCAGAAGAACGTCATTAATTATAAAAAAGAACAGGCCCCTCTTGTTGTCTGTGTTGGTACACTTATTCCCTGACTCCCCTGAGTGCATAGTCACAATGGTGGGTGTGCAAATGTATCCAGTGCAAGCCTCAGATCTCTCCTATGCACCATTAAATCCTTTTACAGAAGTTGTCCAATCAGTTTTACTGGAAAGATGGATTCAAGTACGTCCCAGCTGGCATGCAGAGAAAGATTGATTCTCCAAAAGTGATTTACCACCTTTCTCTAGCAAAATTTGAGCATCGACTGCAGAGTTATAGCTAAAGCTAGCACATTTGGGCCCTTTGCCCCCAAAAGGACACAAGACTGGTAAATTTTCACTCATTTACAGAACCCAGCAGGTTTTGCTTAAACTACTGATAGCTTGTGCGCCCAGATTTGCAGATCACAACCTCAAAGTAATAATTTGTCTGTATTAATTAGTAATTAATTCCCTCAGATAGATTTCCTCTGCTTTTTACCATAAAAACCTATCAGCTGAAAGAAAATCTTTCATTATAGATGCATGTGTCAAGCTAAAATACACAAGAACTATAATTACGCTTCATTATCCCTGACAGTACATTATGTGTACGATAATTTGCTTCTACATCGTATGACGTCGCTTAACTGTTGTGCCCATGACTAAAATGAATAATGCCCCTCCAGCTGTTATTAACAGATTCACAATATGGCAGCAAGGAAACGTGCTGCTCTGCAGAGAAAAAAAATGAGCCATCAAAGCATCACTGTTTTTGTTAAAACACCTCTGACTTAACAATCAGCATGAAGACATATTTTCACTAATAAATTGCCGTCTCTGGCATGAGGCTCTTCCTGCTCAGACACACACTCTGACTACACTACCACAATGTTGACTGTGTGCATTATGAGTCCCTCCACCCAATGGTATTTATCACAGAAGGCCTTTTGTTGTCTTGAATAAATAGACATATTACTGGGAGTCCAGAGTTCAGCCCACACTGCCGGCTAGCCACAGGCACACGCTGTCTTCAAGGGAAAAATATATTCACTGCCTGAACATTTGGACGGGAACACCGCGAGTCAGTTGAAAAATGAAAGCATCATAAACACAGTGGAAAAGAGCAGTTTCCTAACTCGGAAAGTATGGATTTCTAAAGCAGCTCTGAAAGGCGTTCACCTCCAACCAATAATTAAAAAGTACTTGATTTAATTTCTTGTTGCACTGTCTTTAAAGTCGTATTCAAATCTCATTTAGGAAACTCTTTTCTACTGTTGGTGTGGCAGAATGCATGTGGGCTCGCACACGTTTAGTTGCTTTCGCTCGGCGTTAACACTGTATTAATTCATCCGCCCTGAAACACCCGTGGCGCCTCTGCTACGCCTTCCTCTGGCTGTGACGGAGGCCTGTGCATATCATTTGAAGAGCGCGTGCACCGCTGGGATTTGTAAACTTGAAATCACAAAGATATCTTTTTTTTTTTTTTTTTTTTTTCCTCTCAGAAATGTGAAACTTGGAAAGAAATAATAATCTAGCGGATTTCTGCAGGGTGAATATTTAGTTGCTAGGCAACAGTTGTTGGCATTCGACAGGAAACCTGAAGTAAAGGAAATGGTGAGGAGGTGGCGGGGGGGTTGGGGTGCGTTTGTGGCAAAACGGAAACATGAGTGGATCGAAATAGGTTGTATGGGCAAAATGGCAATTTCCCTGAGCCTGAAATGGCCGTGTTGTTTTGACAAATTGGCCCACATGCAGGACAGTTGTTTACCAAACCAAGGCCGTTTAAACAGTGCGGCCCGCCATTATTGCATCCATTTTAGAGAGCACTTATTTGAAGCTCTAAACTCCCAAATTATTTTTTTCTTAGATTCCTCACCGTGATAACTGAGTTTTTAAAGTAATGTAGAGCTGCTGTGCATAGAGCTGTTTGATCGGTAAATGTAGGGGGTCTCTGATAAACACAAAGCTGTAGTATTTTTTATCTTTGGACTATTATCTTCCGCACAAAACTCCCCCAGCAGCAATGGTAGCTGTCCATGTAAACCCTCTCTCCACTGCTTTTTTTCTTCGTTCCTTCATCTCTGGCTTGTCCTAGCCCTTACCCTCCTCTCCCTGCCCCCTGGCACCCAGTGAAGAAGTCCGTGACATTGATGCAGGATTTTCGTAACACAGTTCCCCATCTGAGCCCATTTCCTTTGTCAGATTGGGAATTCGGATATTTATAATCTCAGGGCACCAGCTAATGGTATTTGCAGAGCAAAATCAGTTTAGTGCGTGTTTTCCGTAATGGCCTTGACTGCGTGGCATTGCCAGCGGCCTTGTCTTGAATGGTGGAAGGATGGCTCTAATTTGGGCTAATGGGTGACTCAGCCGTCATCATCATGTGTCCCTCCGTGGGCTGCAGATGGCTGGTGAGCCATGGGTGCAGCAGAGCCACCGTTGCACACACACACACACACACACACACACACACACACACACACATAGAGCACAACACAATACATCAAGTCAGTGACACATGCAGCCAACGCTGACATTTGTAGAGTCGCATCCAGTGAGGGAGAGCGAGGAGGAGGGTGGTGGGGTTATGAAATGATGCTTTCTCAGCTTTATGTGCAGAAAACTCTGAGGAAGAGGTTAATCGGTGGCCAAGCTAATCGAATCATTGCTGGGCTGGACGATTAATCAATTTTCATTTTCACTTACGATTCTGGCTTTCAGCGATTATGAAAACAAGATGATCGAAGATTCCAGATAAAACAATTATTGTGCCACTTTCCGCGCAGCAGCGGTGCACTTGTTTTGCCATGTGTGATAAATCCAGCGCGCCCCTTTCCTTTACAGTGATGTGCTTGTGCCCCCTCCCTTGAAGCCCACTCTGAGCCAGGCTGTGGCATGTTTAGTTAAGCTCACTGCGGTCAAGTGAGCCGCCGTTTGCAAAGACCTGGTCAAGCCAGCTGTTGCTTGGATTTTGACGTGGTACTGATGCTGGAGTTGCCAAAAAGGGCGAGAACCACATTTCAGTGTTCGTTCCTCATATTTTACTGTATATGCTAAAAAAAACATTACAGTCTAATACACATCACAGATGGGGCTCTATAAAATCTGTGTGTGTGTGTGTGTGTGTGTGTGTGTGTGTGTGAGTAACCCTGATCCCTCTTTTATATGAATTGCATCCACATTTTGGCAATTTCCATGATAGTCCGCCCTGCATGCATTAAATATTAAACATTGAATATTATTAATGTATCATTATTACAAGGCATTTATTTTTAAGATTAGTTTTTCAGTTGGCTTATATTTAAAGTTCAAGCAAACCCGCTGCTAAAAGTTCAAAAACTGCATGTTTCCAAAGGCAGTGAGTAATCGTCTACTCATCACTATTGACCAAAAATAATCATGATTATGATTTTCGCCGTAATCGAGCAGCCGTAATTTGTCATCAGATTAAAGCATTTAACCTTCCCTTGGGCGTCTGGGGAGACGGCATCAAATAGCTGTGAAATGATAATGCATGGTAAGTGACCGTGTGCATATGTTCAGACTGTACTTAATCTCCACATGCTCGAAAATGGAGACAGGGTGAGCGAATCACAGTGGCAACTGGAAGGTGGGTGCTAGGCAGGCAGTTTTTAAGCAGGGATGGCAGCCCTGTGTGCTGGATGCAGGGCTGCGTGAGGAGGGAAAGGGGGGGGGGGGGGGGGCTTGGAACAGCATGCTGGATCCCCGGTGGGGCAGCATCTGACTGAGGCCGGGCAGGAGTGCTGCAGTGGCTAGTTTACATTCCACAGAGTCGGCTAAGCTTCACCAACCTCTGCTCTGCTTAGACATGCACACGAACACACACGCGCACATACATATATATATATGCTGATATATTTGCAATTTCTCAGAAACATACATATTTACCGTTCCTGCATACCCCTTCAGTCCAAAATTCCTGCACCTCCGTCAGCCCACCACTACTTATACCACCAGGACACAATCATATTTCTTCTCACATCAGCCATGTAGACAGATAACAAACCACCTCATCTGTCCCTCCTAACCCCCCCCCCATCCCCAAGTAACCTTGACAACAGTCACTTTGCTTCATTGCAGTGGAGGGTGGAGGAGGGAAGGAAGGTGACGAGAGGTTGTAATGTGGGGAGTCAGTCCCAGGGGAGGAGCAAGCCAGTTTACAACTGCACAGAGCCGAATGCGTTCGGCTCCCCCCACCCCCAGAGACCCATTACCAGGGGTCAGAGCTCTGGTCTTGGGGCGGCTCTGCACAGGCCTCTGTGCGCACCTGTCAAAGATCAGCCGCGTGACCTGAGTACATATGGGGGGCATGCCCAGAGGAGGTAACTGGTGTCTACTGTGTATCACTGGTGTGTGAGCCACTGAAGGAATGAGGCTAACAGCTGTTTGACAGCTGGTCCAGGTGAATTTTGGTTTTAGATTTAATAGTGTGGTACAAAGATCTTTAGCTGTATTTGGCAACATTATTTGGTGGCTCCATGGCAGAGAAAAAAACGAAAGTTGTGCATTTCTAATGAGCACCAGAGAAGATGCTTCGAAGCAACTGCCTTTGTCACAATAGTTGGTTCAGGCCGAAGTGCTGAAGTGGTTTGAAAAGAGCTTTAACTTGCCCGCTCTGCAGTCAAATGTTTTGAAATCATCACTTCTTTTTCAGCATCAATAACCAAATCCCAACTTTATTTTAACAAACAGGTAAAATTTAGCACATCTGGAGTGGAGGGAATTGGTTTTGATTTTAAGCAGCAACATTTGCAGCTTCAAGACGCAGTACAAGTAACTTTTTGGATTACAGTGACCATAATACAAGGCACTTGTGATGTGAGATGCAGGGGATGGACACAATTACATTAACGCCTGTAAACTGCAGCGCAACCGGCGTGCAATAAATACCACTGCACCTTTGTGTGAGGCTTTGATTGTTTGATTATTTTTCAGTTTGTGTCGGAGAGACGTTGATCCAACTCTGCAGTCAGTTTTGAGGTCAAAATTTGTTATACTGTGCGGTGCTTATGTTATTTTGTCCAGTGGAAAAATTACACCCAACAGCATATTGCAAAACAGTACTAAGGTGTTTCTGCTATATTGAAAAATAATGAAAACACTGACAGTGTAATGTAATCCAGTACAACAGCACCACAAACTACAGCTTCAAAAATAACTATTGCATTGAGTCAACACCTCTCTGACAGTGTCAACAGAAAAATTGCTGTAAGTAGATACATTGCCGGGCTGTTGCATTGGGTTGCATTAGAATTTACAGTTCTTATGGTATTTTGTCCACCTGCTATAAGAGGACAGCTGTCACTAAGCCATATATTCAGTACAGTGACAACAGTTGAACCATAACCTGTGCAAGATATTTGTTCACAAAACTGAGGATGATCTGTTGGGAGAGTCCAGTAAATTTGCATGAGCAAGTAAATTATCGCTAGTCTCATTAGCTTATAACAAACTGAGAGACTTTGTTGTCTGAGCATAGATGAGATATTGAGCTGACTAAATGAAATGTCAACAAAAATACTGCCAAAACACAGCCCACTTCAATATGGACACACAACCGAAAATTGATGAAAACAAGTGGTGGGCCGAGGATTTAAGAGTATTTTACAAGTCATTAATAAACATATCCCACGCCTCCGTGCCCCATCACTGACATTGACTGCCAGCTATTGGGGAAACGCTGCCTATCCCACAAATCTGTGGGCCTTGAAGAAAGCAGAATGTGCCTCTGTGTGTGTGTGTGTGTGTGTGTGTGTGTGTGTGTCTGTGTTGGGAATATATATTTTTGGGAACATGTGCGCCTGTGCTTTGGTTCGAGCCATGTACGCTTGAGTACGCATGGGCTCTGTGAGTCCTGCCTTTCCCCCGCATCGCCCCCGGCTCTGATGGAGCCACTGGAATCAAATCAAATCAAGTCAAACTCATTTCATGCCCCCCCCCCACCCCCCCGAGGAATTCCACTGACATCCCTGGCACCAACAAAAATAAAAGATGACATTAAGGAAACATGTAAACATCCAGCTGAGTGCACGTGGGGATGGCACAGATCACATGCGCGCGCACACATTCACATGCATCACTACGTAAAGATAATTCAAAGCAGTGGTATGTGACAGGCCGTGCACATAATGTTCCTTCCTCTCTACCCCTGTAGTCCCACAATGCCTAGTTGAAAGGACCTGTAGCCCAGCGTGTACATCTTTTTTTCCCCCAGGAGACAGCATATAATGAGAAAGCACCATTATGAGTCCAGCAGGAGCCTGTGCCTCTGTGCTGCTGCTGCTGCTGCTACCACAGTTACCCGTGAGGTCTTTCTCTTTGTTAGTTAAGGGGAAGAGCAGCCGCAGACGTCCCTCGCTCTCTGCTTGTTAGCCAGCAGTAATGACTAGGCTGTCGGGAGCCAGGCTACCAGGCCAAGGCGCTGGAAGCCTGTTCCCCTCTGCTGGCCCTCAGCTCACCGACAGGAAGGGGAACAGAAGCAGACACCACAGAGGACACACTGGGAGGATCAGATCCGACAGACTGAGGAGGCAAGAAGGGAACGCGGGGGGGAGGAAATTTCTACCTCCGGACAGACGGAGACCAAACTAGACCATTACAGACTCACACACAAGCACACGGGATCCAGCCAGCACACTGCTTGTTCACAGACCTGGCATGAGATCAATGCTAGCCGAGCAGCGCTAAGATCAATGCGCACTTTGTACAAAATGTGCCTGGTAGGTTTATGTGGTTCTCCAGGATCATGTAATCACAGAGATGTGATTAGAATTTCTAAACCAAGCGGCCGTTTGAATTGGAGAACTTTGTAATAGACTGTGTCTTCGCTCAGGATCTTCAAACAGACTAATACGACTCCCTTTTATCTCAAGATAAAAGATTTTAAAAAAGAAAAAACAAACAAACTGCCTGTGGTGTTTTAGTACATTAAAGAAATTTGCAAGTGCATTTCACAGTTGAATTGTTCCTATGATCTTGCATGTTTAGTAGCTGCCAGATGTTTATCACTGGATGATCTATACACACACTCACATCGCGTGTGCTGTGACAGAGAGGTATTATATGTCTGTTTATTGTGTTTACGTTACACATGAGCAGATCAATAATTCAGAGGCAGACACAGAGCCGTCTGCATTGCAAGGCAATATAGCAGCAGTAGCTCAGAATGCCTGCTGCATGGTCACCAGGAAAAGCAATGGGAACAACTGTTGTGCATGTCATGTAGTAATAAATGTGTGGATAAGGATGTTGTATGGATAAACAGTGATGAGTGTGACGGATGGTAGTTGACAGCTTTTTTTTCCTGCCCGTGTTTTGGTTTGCAGATGAAGGTGTAGCCGTCAATGCTGCCGGCGGGGTGGATTAGCTGTCGAGGAAGCGTTTGGTTGCACGGCATGGCTAGTATCGATAGGTTCCAGCAGCTTGTTGTGAGCCATGGCAAAACAGCTGGAAAAGAGTGCAATGATTGGTGAGAAGAACTTACTTTAGCAGTTTACATCAAATTAAATGCATCAGATGAAACATGCATTGCACCGTGAGCGTACTGGAGAAGATGGTGGTGTTTTTATCATTATTTTACTATCTAGTGCCTCAGCCCAGGGCCATAGTCTCGGTTCGTTTTGGCGGATTGCGTATGGAGTGCAACGTTGTGTGAAGACTCACAAACAACATCTGCGGCAGTGGCAACCAGGCACTCCCTCTGTGCCTCATTCCCCTTCCAAGTCCGCCCACGTAGCCTCTCATCTGCTCAGGCCATCATCCCTTCTTCTCTTCCTTGCTGTTTCTACTGTGGTTGCCTTCCAGAAGGCCCATCTTTCATCCGGACTGTTGACTTAGCACAAGCCTAGTCGGCCCGGCGATGTGGATTCACTTGAATGGAACTGAAGTGAGCTGACTGCAGCGCCGAAACACAATAGGCAGTGCATTATTGATCATGTTTGTGATCTAACCTCGGTGCTCAGGAGTGCCCCTCCTCCTCCCACCGTCCCTGTTCCCATGCATAATTTCTGCACCGAAAGGGTGAATATTTTTCAACCCTTAATGGAAAGTTGGATGAACTGTGAGAGATTTCCAAGAACTCTGGACTCGCCATTCAAGTTCAGCTCCCTCTGTTTACCCACTAGTGGATTCTAGTTCTGGGCCTGTCAAAGGTCGGCACGGCAGACTGAGACAAATAGAGAGAAAGTCTGTACAAGAGTGAAAAGAGAGAGCTCTATTAGAAATAGATGCCATCAATCAGGGGAATGTCCTTCATTTGGCATGCGTCAGTCCTGGAGGGAGAAATGCATATTCAATCTTGAACAATGAGTGTCAGTCACACCGCTTTCACCAGACACATGACAGCTGTGCGCAGTGGCTGGTTACACACTCGGAGAATAGGAGCTGCAAGCAAGTGAGGGGGTGAAAGCCCAGTCATTGCACAACGCAACTGAATAAGCAACAAACCGGTTCCCCAGAGGAAGATTGATGGACTTCCCTGCGCTGTCTAGACTAGTGTCAGGACCAGTGTTTAAGACAACTGACAAGATGCACATCCAACATTACATATATGTAACATTGCTACCACATCTGCTGTGCACAATGGCAGACACGTAGTGTCCTAGAGCACGGTGAAGGAGAGCAACAGAGTCTTCCCGTGGGTTGTCTCTCGGCTGATCTTCGCAAATGGAAGGGGGGCAGTGCGTTGTTGGTGTGTTATTGAAACAAGGATGCACCTGCTCCCAGTTGGATCACAATGTTCCGGCAGCAGTTGAAGTGTTAGTCTCTTCCTTCACTTCAGCTTTTACAAAGTCACGTTGCGTAAACTCCTGCTCTGGCTTTACCAAGCATTAATAAGGCCTCAGCGGTGCCCACATCGGACAGAAGGAAGGGCTAGGCCGAAATATTTTGTTTTGCAGCAACACGTGATTTTATTCCTCCCTCTTCCTCTGTGAAAAATGCAGTAGTAAAATGTGTGTTTGCAGGTGTGATTGCATTGTTTGCACAGCCTGGCACGCAGTGTATTGAGTTTTTTCATCTGCTGTTAGTTAATGTGATTTGAGCAACAGGTCCTGCTTAGTGGCAGGGTGTGTGGAGAGGAGAGACGTGGCGGCTCTGTTAATAGGGGTCAGGGAAGACAGTGTGCCAGTATTTCGCTTTAATCGCATTTAGGAGACTTCATCCCCTAAAGATGAGGCAGGTTTTTTTCTTTTTTTCTTCTACTCAATGAGTCTTGTGTCTTTTTTTATTGAGCGCCGGAGGAATGCAGAGTTGAACCATTTAGGGCCAAGCCCGAATGACTACACTAAAAAAGCCTTTGGTTATGAAGAGCCACAGAGGGAGTGTTTGCACTGTAGCCTGTAATTGTCAGTTTCATTACACTAACAACCAATGGTGTATTCGAGTCAAACAAGTCAAGGCTGAACATAGTGAATGTGATTAGTGTCTCCAGCAAAGCAGAAACCCTTCAGCCGGGATGACGGGATTGTTTTCCTACAACACTACAATAAACTCCTGTTGAACCGGTCAAATGTAATCATGCCAACCGTTGCTGCTGCACCTCAGACCAAAAAAAAAAAAAAAAAAAAAAGCCTCCTTCCACATGAGGGTCTGCGCACGGAACTGTTGCACGATCTATACATTAACCACAAAAGACTTACAACAGGCCACATCGACTGAAAGGAGCATCCAAGCGGAAGCTGATGGGCTGAGCAGACACACACAGTGCCAGACGTAGAGCCGCGGTGGAGGAGATGGAGGAGAAGTCAGGCAAACAAGCACGGACCCGAAGCAGAAAACACAACCTGACGGGGACGAGGAGTTCTGTCAATATGGCTTGTGTTGTGACGCATGCAGGCTGCTGTGGTGGTGGGAGGAGGGAGGGGCGAGGCTCTGTAAAGAAAGATGGAAGAGAAAGGGCACGAGGGGCGGTGAGGATAGGTTATGAGGTGCAAAAATTGGATCTTATCTTGGAAATTGTGTCCGAGCTGTTCCAAACTCGGCTGCACCCAATCCCCTTGAATCCCAACATGGCTAAGTAATTTCTCATCATTAAGTGAGGCTAGGAGTATTTTAACATTTTCAAACAATCCTGACCCAAAGCGAAGCAATTAAATGGAAAATCCAGTTCAAGCTTACCCAAGTCTGTTCCAGGCAGGTCCCACCGGGTTTGGGTTTTAATGTCAAGCTCTAACAAAAATCTGTAAAGATGAGGAAGAGGAAATGGAGTTAAGAGGAAACTGGCGATCAGAATAAAGCAATAGGGAGTGGAGCAGCGAGTTGAGAGGAGGACAGCAGTCAGCTGAGCACGGCACAAAAAACACCCATCTCAACTTCTCAATTATTAATTTCGTAGTCCGCTTTAACATTTATTCATGCCGGTCGCCAGTCCATCACAGGGCCAGTGCAGACGCTCCAATGCATGTCAGCTGTGGGAAATTTCCAGTTTTCATTTCATCTCGCGTGCACGTCTTTGGAGCGCGGGAGGAAACTGGAGCACCTGGAATAAACTCAAAGGGAAGAGCGAACATGGAGGGTCGGCACGAAATGACCGGCCCTCACGCTCGGAGGTGAGACCTGACTGTCACTGAAACACCAGGCCACTTTTAATATCTGCACAACTGTCTTAAAAAGCATTAACTGAAGGACAGAGGCACTTTAAACAGCTTCCATGCCTCTTGTGCAAGGACTTTCTTTAAAACGGGTGACATTTCAAAAGAATGTGGAACGGTGCTTTATTTCAGGAGGAAAGCGTATGCTTGAACAAACGTCTTGGGAGTTACCATGTAATCAACTGGCTCCCGCAGTTGCCAGATATTTTTTTCTCTCTTGTCTCGGGGAAAAAAAAACAAGATTTTAAGGCTGAGCAGAGGATGAATAAATATGTCACTTGTTACCGCTGACGTGTTTTTGCAGCGTGGGGATTTTAAGGTCACAGAGCAAAGGAGCTAAGGGCTGAAGACAAGAGAATGGAGGTAATGTAGCAGAGAGCGATGAACCGGCGGGAGATGTGTGTTACTGCTGTTTATAGAACTCCTTCTCTGTATTAGTCAGGACTCGGGCTCCCTCGGGGAACACTCTTCATCTCCCCCTCTGTCTGTGTCTGCAGCCGCCATCTTTCTTCACCTCCCTGGCTCCTACTTGGTACCACAATGCTTTTTTTTTTTATTTTTCCCCTCCGTCTTTGTCTGTGACTGTTTTATTTTTTTCTTGATGTTCTTGCTGTCTGGGCATTCCCCTGCTGTGTACTTTTCCCTCTTCCTTGTTCTTCGTCTTCCTCCTCTGCTAGCGCAGCCCTGGTCTCTTCTTCCAGGGCCGTCCTCTCCATCTTTTCATCCCCCCCCCCCCCCCCGAGTCGTTGCCTTATCACTCAAGCCTTGGCCTCGCAGAGGGCACTTGTAGCAGGGTGGGGGGGAGGTTACTTTTGCCCTCAGTCAGGGTGTAATGGGAGTTAACCGCTGACCGTAAATTCTGCCGCAGAAGATGAGTGAGGTAGGGAGTGTTTAGGGGTGGGGTGCGCTGCTTATTGTGTTGGAAACGTAACTTATTGCACAAGAGACCGCCGAGCCCCCAGTTCTCGTCAATCTTGGCTTTTATTGGGAGATTGCGGTCGGAGATCAGGACAATTTTTCTCACTGTCTACCTCTGTTGCTTGTGTCCCGTAACCACTGGCTTCAGCCTCAGACGCATTCCTTCTCTGTCTGCTCTCACTGCGGTGTCATTTCTGGTTTTCTCCCTTTGCTTTCCTGCCAGCCCTGTCACTCAGACTGTGGTTACATGTCAGGATTTTTTTGGTACATGATCACAGTGTTTTACCGGCTCACACATCTGAAGCTCACTCACTTAACCTGGAAATGACTATTACATCTCCTACGGGTGTATTAACTGAAGTCCTCTTCTGTTTAGAACACCTTTTTTTCCATGTCTTTATGCGGCTCTCATCGTGGATTGCAGTGAAATCTCACAGAATGATAATAACAATGCGAGCCTGACCACTTCCAAGACTAGTTTCAAAGGTCTGATTGTAATCTGAGCAAAATCCATATTTAGTGGATCCAGGCGTATCACATTATGTGTCGCCGCATATTCAGATGATAAAAATCATACAATTTAGCACAGTGTAGCGGTAGCTGTTCTCTCTCCCCGTCCTCTGTATTTCTCATCATCTCCCTCCCTCTCTGGCCACTGATTTCCTTCTATTATCCCTCTCTTTTCTCTTGTGTTCAGTCCATCATTAGGCCTCTTTACAGTGACTGAATGAAGGTTGGCACCCTCTGTATGGGGTCACCGCAGGCCCCTCAACCCTCCCCTCACTGGCTCTACCTCTGTAGCTCGTCCCTGGCACCCCAGGCTGCGAAAGGTCAGCCGTCATTGGGACTCATTACGAGGAACAGAAACTGGAGCAGACAGGAAGTGTGTGTGTCTGTGTGTGTGGATCCAAGCAGCAGTATAGCTCAAGGTAGATGGATAAGCATGAGCTTCCTCTTTTCTGTTCCTCGCAAACACTAACGGTCAAGGTTCTTTGTAGGCTTTCACAGAGGATTGTATTTCTCAACACTGCCGAGCATGGAGTAAATGATCAATTTGAAATGATGCTTAGTTCCACAATTTCTCGGCAACCCTCCCCAACCCACCCCCAAATAAACACTAACTCAACCTCTCACACACACACTCTGACACTTAATGTCCTCTCTGCTCTAGGCGTGATACATGCAGCTGCTTGAGTGGCATTGACTCTTGCTCTTTTCCCTTCTCTCTCCAACACACACACACACACACACACACACACCATTGCAGAGCCAGTTCATCACCCTCGCTGACACGGTGAATTTACAATGCTGCCCTTGACCACGTCTGAGCCCCGTGATCCACCTTCACTCGTCAGGAGACAGATTGGGCTGGCAGGTGGGGCCCCCGCCCAGGTCCCTGATTTTATTTGGACATAAAAAGTAATAAAACAGAGGAATGATTGGTGCTTTTTACTGCTAATCATACATCTCACCGTCCCAATTAAAAACTTGTTTGCATAAACCGTCAGCGCAAACATCCTCCACCCCCTGTCCCCCACCCTCGCTGGGACGCCGAGGTGTGTGTATGTGTGGGCGCCTACCTTTGTGTCACCGTGTCAGTGCACGTGTGCGTGCGAATGCGTGTGCGTGTGTACCCTGCTGTCAGCGAATTCTCCACAGAGATAACCTTGAAGGAGAGGCTGTGTGCTTAGCTCTGATACTGAATGCCAAGCTGCAGCGGGCTCAGCGGTTGCATGGCTAGAACTTCTCTGAGACCTTTAGCCACTTCTGCGAGACTTAATCCCAAAGTTGCGATGAGGTGGGCAGCCTTCAGCGCTCAAGTGCTCAGACAGTTGGTGAAAGTGATGATGAAAGTGCATCGCTCTGTGAATACACAACCCTCTGTGAAAAGAGCTGACAAATATTTGATTTTTATACTCTGTGGTAACCCGGTCGAAATCATACCATGTCTCCATTACAGTACATTGGTGTTGCTTTGCAGGCCCACATCAACTGCATGGCCCAATGAACTTGGCAAGAAGCTCCAAAGCTAAATTTGCTGTTGGGCCCTAACTGAACCCCCACCTGCCATCTTTAGGGCAATGTTTACAATGTCTACACTTCCCACTGCAATTACAATTAGTCATGTGGCGGACACTTTTATCCAAAGCAGCGTACATATGAATTCACACACCTTTGACACAGCATCGGGGGCAGTTTTGGGGTTCAGTACCTCACCCAAGGATATTTTGGCATGTGGACTGCTGAGGCTGGGGATCGAACCACCAACCTCCTGTTTGGCAGACGGCCGCTCTACCTCCTGAGCCACAGCCTCTGCTTCTACAATACTTGATGTGTGCTAGTTGTGGTAATTGAATTAAAGATAGTTTAGGAATGTGCATCATGTCAGTATAAACTAAACTAAGAATGTCCTGCTAGATTCTGACATGGGGTCCCTCGACAAGAGTTGGCATCAAGATAGACAAATGAGGCAGAACCCGCTTCAGTTGATATAATATTTTAGTGGTGCAAATACCTCCCAAAAAAAACCAACTGACATACAGTGGACCTTTGGTACCCCTCACCCTTGAGGTCTGGTGCAGGGCGGCAGCTCCTGTGTTTGAAATCCAGCCTTGATTATTAGTGTGTATGTTGATATTTTTGGCAGACGCTAACAAATCCCAGAGCTGTAAACAGCAGCGATGCATGTTTTATTGGCCTGTTGACATTTCTCAGTTAAAGTTTGATGTAGTTCAGGAGATGATGCCCATTGTGCTCATGAGCCAGTACAGAATCAAACCTCTTAAATCAATGGGTCTGATATCATTTGATTTTATTTGTTTTATTTGTAGTTATGTTTAAAAAAAAAAAAGTCATTGACACTTGCTGTTCAAAATGTATTAATATTGGCTTTTGCGTACAATAATAATTCATATTTATTGTATTGATAACAACATGCAAGTACACAGTGCGCGTGCCTCACAGCAAGAAGGTCACCGGTTCGATCCCTGGGTCGGTGAAGTTTGCATGTTCTTCCCGTGCATGCGTGGGTTCTCTCCTGGCACTCCGGCTTCCTCCCACAGACCAAAAACATGCTCATTAGGTTAATTGGTTACTCTAAGATTGCCCTTAGGTGTGAGTGTGAGAGTGAATGGTTGTCTGTCTGTATATGTTGCCCTGCGATCGACTCGCAACCGGTCCAGGGTGTACCCCGCCTCTCGCCCGTTGACAGCTGGGATAGGCTTCAGCCCCCCACAACCCTGAAAGGGATAAGGCAGGTTTAGAAGATAAATGAATGAATGAATTGCAGTCACATTTAAAGATCATTTAAGGACCTACCATTTTTTGCCTGTAATTGTAAAACCGAACCTCCTTTGCACGAACAATTCTGAGGACATGGCCTCGTGTTAACTTCAGGCCTCTCCATGTGTATGTATTAAAACCCAGTGCAGTTACTTGGGCGTCATGCCTTTAGCTCTCCCAGGTCTCCATCTTTCTGTTTTCTTCTCTTTCCCCTCGCTTGTCCCCGTGCCAGGCTTTCTCTCTGCCATTTAGCCTAAGTTAATGGACTCCTCCACATTCAGCTAAGAATTGTTGTGAAGTAAACAGCAGCTCATGAAATATTTACCACCCTCGTGTGCGTGTGTTTATGTGTGTGCAGCGAGGCATACCTGACCGAGCAGGGCGACTCCCGCACACCCACTCGTAAGCACACACATGCACATAAAACGCCGGGTGTGTCCCAAAAAGCTACGGGTGTCTCCGCATCTCGGCTCTGAGCCAACCGAGAGGCGAAAAGGAGCGCTGGGAGCGCGAGCGCTCTGCTCCGAGTGAGTCACCCGGCTGCTGATATTCATATTGATGGAAAAAGAAAAAAGTCACAGTCACACTTAAAATTTAATCGTAATGTTTTTGTTGAAAATGGCAGCAAACAAGGGAACAAACATTTCAGGTTACAATCTCTCCTGAAGCATTTGTGTTGTTTTCCCCTGTTGCTGCTGCTTTTTGGAATGAATACATTATGAACCCCGGATTCTTTTTTTTTTTCTGTCTTTGTTAGATCCACTACTAAGTTGTGTCTTTTGTTCTGGTACTTCCAGTTGAAATGTGTCAACCCTGTGGTCCCGACACTAGCATGATCCATCCCTCGGGAACTGGGGTAGAGGCCGGAAGGTCGCCGGATTGAGCCTGCAGACCAGCTGAGAAAATAGCCAGAAAAGCTGCTCAGTGGGCATTTGTAGGAAAATGTGGCCGCACCAGGCAGCTATCAGCCGGAACCGAGTGTAGCTTTATGGCTATAAAGAAGACTCTTTCTCAAGAAGAGCTTGCTCAGCAAACCATCCCTGGATAAATAATGGTTAAAAATTGCTGCCAGAGTTGGAGTTGATGTTTCTCCTGCTGCAGTTCTGTAGTCCACACACCTGCAAGCTGCCCCCTCCGTTGTGCTCATGAAGTGATATTCAGACATCTCAAATCAAACTGGTCACACGCTGGGATAGAAAAGCCAAAATTTCTTTTATTTCAACACTTTTGACAGCATCGACGCGAAAATACAGCTCCTGTCCGAGGTCACATTCAGCTTCCTCTGTGAAACAGATATTTCTGTATCACAGCTATTGATATGTAGACAGCTTTTCACATTCTTTCAGTGCTGCTTCTGTATGCGCTCGTTCTTGATCTGCTATCTGTCTCTTTTCCAGACACACGCGTCACATCTGTGCCACCAACATGCCATAGCATGTACCACATGTTGTGGCATGTCTCCCGTAGGATTACCCCAGCAGCACACGCTATTACTCTCCCCTGTATCGACACAGATGAGAAGCGACACACGCGTACAGATATATATATCTACAGTATGCAGTATATGCTATAGCTCCCTTCTCAATGTCCCCGAGCTGGAGTGGCCATGTCGGTGTAATAGAAGCCGTCCTCAGCCGGGCTTTCATGCATAATTCAGTGGTGGACTTCATCGCGGTGCTTATTGCCTGGAGACCGGAGTGTGCTGATAGATGACCTCTGCTGCAGCCTGAGTCACGTTGAAGATTAACCAGCAGGACTGAAAACAGGTCATCTCTGCCGACCCCTCAGGCTCCTGCATGTTGCTGCAGCACAGGGGCGTTTTGTGACAGGGGTGGCAATCCGCCCCACAGTACCACATGTGCCACGCGAGCCTTTCCTGGCTGAGCTGCTCCCTGCATTGGCGTGACAGCAAGGTGAAGGGCATTGCGGGAAAGCGATGACGTGTGAAACGCGAGGTCGAGAGGAAGATTTGGGGAGCGACCGTGCAGGTGGAGCAGGCAAGAGGTTCAATTTATGAACACCGTAGGCCCGCTTATTCCTTCCACTTGTAAAGTTGGAGGACTGTACATTTAAAAGGAAGCAGTGACATATTTCATTTTGTCCACAGTAGCGAAGACCTTGCAATCATGTTTCCACTTTCCTTGGAAGATGAAGGGGGAGGGGTCATGGTGGAGGAAAGCGGAATAAAAAAAGAGGCACTATATGACCAGCTTCTCTAAAATCCCACTGTCAGCATATCTGTCACACAGTCCAACTTAGAAATGATTGTGCCACAGTAGGGAACTTTATTTATTTAACTGACATTATTATAATTTCCATTATTTATGTAGCCCCCTGTTCGTGGCGACTGGAGGGCAGACGTGAGAGGTTTTAGAAAAGGCAAAAATCGTCAGGGCCCGGCTCGTACTTGGCTGTATCTCTGGTGGAATATTACACTGGCAGATCTTCATCAGTGGAATAAATTCTAGTAGAGTATCATTTTCTCTTTAATCAGAGCACATTCTGCTGACACAGGACTCAATAGATGTCTCCTCATTCTTTTAGTTATGAAACACAGCGATCCGAAACTGTTGAAAGAGGGACGGCCGTGAGTGTGTTTCTCCTCTCCTTTGCCACTTCAACACAACCAAGGCTAAGCTGAAAGGCTCGTTGAAAAGAAACTGTAAAAACCGTCTTCACTCACAGTGAATTATCCAAACAGGTTTGTAGAGTACATTTCTTTAATAATAATTATGAGGGGCTTCCAGTATTTAATTACAAAAGGGTGATCTCAGGTTCTCTTACCTCGCCTCTACTGACACACACACTGAGTTCACAGTAATGTGACCAGATTAGCTTTCACTGCTCTACAGCCGAGACTCAGACATAATGAAGAATTTGATTTTTTTAATTTTTATTTGAATTTGATCGATGGCGCTCGACTGTTTAACAATTTCGCCAAAAGTGTAAGTTCAGTGGACTAATGCAACAATCCAAAGCTCACATTTATGGCTTTGCTTTGTATTTAAAGCCTATTGAAAGGGGGCTCCAGCAATTTGGTATTGCACCATGAAGTTGGTGGACTTGCATAAGACATTATAAAAGGAATAGTCAAAATCAAAGCAGAAGAGGGTGAGATATCTTTTCAGTCGTTGGTTAAAATCAGTGCTTCCAGTTTGTAAACCAGGCTTTATGTCAAATATTTTGAGGGGAGTTAAGAGCTCCCTTAGCCTGGGGTTAAAAGGAGGGATTCAAAGATCTAGTCCAGTATGCCATCGAGACCTGCTGTGATTAAACACATTGAAAAACATTTTTGAGGAGAAGAAAGATGAGCTGAAAGTCAAGCTAGCCAGGGTAGACAGGCCAGCTCCCACCACTGACTGCTGCACAGCTCCCAGCGTTGCATCACAACTACCTGTCACTGCCTGGGAGATGCAGTCCCGTGTGCTCCTGAGCTCAGAACGAACCGGTTAATAGCTGGTGACGATCAAATGCAAAATGAACCGAAACTTAATCTCTTAAAGCCTTAGAAGAAATTATAAAACTGGTGGAGTGCACCTTTTAATTAAACTTTATTGCATTTGTTGTTTTTTAGCTTTTCCCTCTGTGTTACATGGACTGAAATCAAAGATCAGACAGTGTCCCAGGTCGGCCATAAACTGCAAAGAGATCATGTAAATTTCCCCCAAAGGTAAATAAATATACCAGTAATATATTACTAGCAAAGCTTGATTCTCAAGTATAAACAGAACAACTAGCTAGAAGTGTTATCTCCAAAAAAAATCCCGTTTCCTATTTAGCAGCAATTGCCTACCTCATCCAACAGTTTTATATTTATCAGTTTTAGTCTACTGAACACAAACCTCATTATGGCTCCTCAAACACAGTGACAGGGGTTTTTGCAGCCTGCCTTTTAGTAAAGTCCCAGTCGTGCATTAGCTGGTGGAGTGCTACCCACTCCCGGCTCTTATTTTCCATAATAAAACACAGCTCAGCACATCCTTGTGCTGCATGCATAAAGAGGAGCCACCCTTGTGTCAGCCTAGGTTAGTCACAACAGGAGCACCGGCACGGAAGCAGCGTCTGCACAGATTTCAATAATCCCACATCATTCAATAAGAAATGAAGGAGAATAGTTTGCCCCTCATTGTTTCAGTGATCTCAGCTGCTGCATTCTGGGCAGTTTGCACCAGTGAAGCATGAAGAGTCTCTATGGTATTACAGCATGGCACCATTTATGTCCTACATATCAACTATGCTGCCATGGTAAACATGATGAGCTACTGTTAACCTACTTCTGTGCTGCCAGGCGAACCCCAGCAGGAACACTTTCCTCTGTCTTGAACGCTCACAGGCAGAAACACCAGAGACACTGCGACATGTCAATCAAGCCCACCCCTCCACCACCACTCACATAAAGTCTAAGATGTCTGGCATTTTTCCAGCACGCTGTGGTACTACACACTCAGAGATGATAGCGCACATACACACACTTAGATGTTGCGCACACACACACAAACACACACACACACACACCTGCCAGTCTTCATCCCATCACACAACTAGTCTCACTTGCGTGGCAGGGCTTTGTTGGGGAGTTGACAGTGAAGGTTGCTTCATAAACCCGGCACACGTCCATCTCCGTCTCCCCCGCTGCGCTGGGATGAAGGGAAGTGATGATCCAGGGATTTTTCGTTCCCTCTGCTCCATTGAGCTCACTGTATCACCTTGACAATGTTGCGTTCTGTCATGGAGGCTACAGGGATGGCAGCGGGCACTTGGGAAGGAGGAAAGCGCTCGGGGAGAACTTTGCAGGACTGAGTTGCCTCCAAACAAATCCATTAAGTGTTGGTTTAAGTTGTGCTTCAACTAAGAGCGTGGGTTGTGGTAGGCTGTGGTTGAGGATGCGGCATGGGGCGTTGAGGAATTAAAAGATGTATTCTCAGTTGTGTGATGGCATCTGTATATGATTGTGCGCATGAGGGCTTTTGAGAGACGTGTGTGCGTGCTTGTGTCCGTGTGTGTAATGTGCAAGCAGGCAGGACGTGGAAAGTGGAACATCCCTGTCCTGCCTCGGCAGCAATGCAGCATAGCGCAGGGACTGCACATCACTATGTAAATGCAAATTGCAGTGTCATGCTGATCAATCCTGTAGGCTGCTGAGACAGGGTTATGTTGGGACCAGTGTGCAGCATCTTGGCTGTGTCTGTCTGCCCTGTTCTGTGCTCTCTGGTTCTATATGGCGCTCTATGAGGCATGTCTCAGGCGTTGCTCTCCTCTGCAGGAGTGTTTGTCTGTCGAGGTAGCCCGCTGGCCGAGCTCCGCAATGATCTTAATTTGCATCTGTTTGAACAACCAGCTCATAAAGTGTTTTGCAAGACAGAGTGTTTCGCGAGAAGCTCGACTAACTTCTTTGTCTTTTTTTTTTTTTTTTTTCTTCAGGACACAACCAGAATAAGCGAGTCCCGCGGGACAGGAAGGGAACAGCAAGACGGTGTGGGGCGAGCTGGTCGACACGGAGCTGGGTGGAGGGGAGAGGACACCAACCGGGCCGCCAAAACGCAGACTTGTGAGCATGCTAGCCATGCTATAGCACACACAGGAGAGGCTGGTTGATCGCTGGAGAAACACCCACTTTTCCTTCAAACTCCTGAACCACAAACACACGCATCTCCCTTTCATCTGTCATTTACTGAACACCATCCCTGCAAAGATGCGGATGCCAAGATTGGCCCTGTGGCACTTGTGGTGACGGGGCACAGAGTGTGTGTGTGTGTGCACATCCGGCAGGCAGGCCGGCAGGTCAGTGGGTGTACAGGCACACCAAGAGGCTTTTTTGGGTGGGCGAGGTTGAACCATGCGGCCCTGGGCGGGTTCATGGCGTTGGATTACCCTGGTGCTGCTGGCCTGGGGCACGCTCCTCTTCTACATCGGAGGTCACTTGGTGAGAGACAGCGAGCACCCGGAGCGGTCCAGCCGGGAGCTCTCCAAGATCCTGGCCAAGCTAGAGCGGCTCAAGCAGCAGAATGAAGACCTGCGGCGCATGGCCGAATCGCTCAGGTAACATCAAGCTGGGTGCTTATTGAGCTGATGTGCTTGACTGTAACAACACCAAGTATTTATGTCTCAAAATAACTGTGTTTACATGCACGCTCGAGTCCTGTTAATGTGGTTGAACATATAAAATCATATCCTAGTTCAGAAACCTGGATAAGCCCTTGTGCTAGCTGGACGGCTGTGATGAACAACATGTGAACACCTGATCCAGGTTTCTGATCATTGCATCCTCAGCGTTAAGTCATACAGCAGTAGAGAGTCAGTAAAACAAAAAAAAATATGATGAACAATATAATGATGAAAGCCTGACACAACACAGGTAATGCAGAGGATAAACTGTATTAATGCTCTTGGTTTCCATTATCAGTGATTAAACACAGAAGCCAAATCCAGCTGAGTGGTAAATGCGACAGAGTCCAGGAAGCCAGAAACCAAAGTGGGTTCATCATCAACCACTCGGGTGACTCAGTCGGCACACAAGTAATAGTGTGGTCTTGATGTCGAGGAGTGGAAAGACATACAGGACCTGCATTCAGACGATCAGAAGCCTGGGTGCTGTTAAATTCATATGTACACAGTCCAAATTACCGGTTTTCTCCTTCCTGTGTGAACATTATATTCCTGATATGATAAAAACTGAGATAACACCAAAAATCTGGATATTAGCGTTCAAGTAAACGTACTTAGTGAAAGGTAAGCAGCGTATTTCAGAAACAAACCTCACCAACAGTAACAGCTGACTCATCACCGTCTTCCTTTTCTCCTGTAATCCACAGCTCAACATATCCTTATCCTAGCTTTTCTGAGCGGCACATTAGCGAGTTCTGCATTTTGATCTGTGTTTGCAGGTCAGGGCCATTGTATGTTACATCAAATTTGGAGTGCTTTGGTGAAATGCATCATTTCCCAGAGTGTTCTCCTTTCTGTGTCTGAGATTCTGCACATAGTAGAGCAAACAAATGTAATGCCTTCTTTTGCTTGCCTGATCAGTGTGCTTTACTTTTTTGAAGTTCAAAAAACTATGGTGCAATGCATCATTCCCTAAAGTTTCTGCAAATTCTACCAATTAAATACAGCCTGTAGCTCCCCGGTAGTCCAATCAGAATAATTTTACAGATGCCGGAATGTGGCACTGAGATTGTTTCTTTCGTTTTTGTGAAATTTTAATCAGCATCTGATTAAATCAGCGTCTTGCGCCGCGCACACTTAAACAAATGATGCTGCAGAGTTTCATCAAAAGCCGATGTCAGAGATGCTCTGTGTGACAGACAGATGGATGGATTGTCACACATCTCACCAGATTTCATTGTGTTATTTTGGCAGACAGTAGCACGTTGTACGAGCCCATTAACCGCACAGCATCATTCACACGTTCAAGCTATGTGTAATAGAGAGACAGATGGTTCTGCTCTTATCTCCGCATGCTGACAGCGTTTTCTCTTTGCACATAAACACTCGGCCTGTGCTTGGGTGTGCGCGTCTGTGAGCGTGCATACATGTGCAGGGACTGCAGTAGTGTGTCCTGGTGTGTGCCATATTAACAGAGAACCCGAGCTTCAGATGTTGCTATTGCAGCTCCTCTGTGATATTCAGATTCACTTTGATGCGGGGCCCTCATCAGCGCACACTAACATAAAAACACACGTTGCTTCAGACAGCTGGTCCCTGATTAAATCCCTTGCTTTTGTAATTATTCAAAATTGGCTGAAAAACAAAGGTGGAATTCATGGCATAAAAAAACAAGTGCAGCTTTCAGTCGACCAGTGTCCAGATGGGTCCCCGACACACTGCACGCTTGTTGCTTGTTATTGAGTTCTGTTGTTGATCTGGGACCGAGGCCTCCACAGTTGTTTACTGGGGCAGCGCCACAGTGCCTTCTCAAGTCCCTCTAAGCTTCGGCTAAGTATCCGGCACAGCAAGCCAAAAGCAGGCAACTGGCTTGCTGAGGTTAAGCTTTATGAGCTATCAACAGAGACACGGGTTGGTTTGTCCTCTGTTCAGTTTTGTCTCTTTCTGCTTGTGTGTGTGCGTGCGTGCGTGCGTGTGTGTGCATGCATTGGTCAGATCGAGGCCCAGGAGGGAGAGACAACTCCACCACCGCCTCATGCTGTTGCGTCTCTTATCCTTATATTAGCGCCCTGATAGACGCAAAGAGGCTGTTAGCGAGCTGCCCATCATTCCTGCCACAGCCCCTCCCTTCTCCACCCGTCCATCACCTCCTCCTGTCCCTCGTTTCACTCCTTCTTCACCTCCCTCCTCTTCTGCCTCCCTCCACGACCAAACTGCTGATGGAGGCATGGCGCAGAGCCAGACTCCCGCCGGCAGGTTGTCACAGACTGACTGACCATCTAACGACTCACTAGCTCACTAATCAACCAGCTTTACGCATGCCTAACCCAATCCACCGACTTACACGTTCTGCAGCTTTGGACGGAGAACATGAATCTCTGAACGTTGTATAAGATGCAGAACCAGGCGTTCCGCTGTCATGAGGTAATAAAGAAGGTTTCATCCGAAGCATCTAACCTTCGCATTAGTGCATTCATTTTTTATGAGTGGCCTCAGAGAGACTTAAAGCCATAAAACTGACATTATTACACCTTTGTGTTGAGTTGTTGCGCAGTAGAAACCCACTGCATTGTGATTGATTTATAGTTCCGAGTAGGATTTAACTTGGTTAGTGGCATCACGCCACAGCGGCGCTAGATGGATGTGTAGCGCATTATTTGGCAGCATTGTGCCATTCATTATGTACCTGAAGGGATCTTGTTCACATTGTTCATCCGCTTTATGATAGAGAGTGATAGTCATGCTGAAACAGTTTGCGTGGGATTTTGATTTTCTTCATCACAAATTGCATGTTTATGTTGCATCACTGAGAAGATGAAGATTGTTATTCAACCTGCCCAGTGGATTCTGTACACGGTGCTAATCATGTTTTGCCAATTGTTCCTGAACCTGTCATTATTTTTAGAACGGAATAGTCATGTGAAATCAATTAATCTATCAATCAACGCTCAGATTCAAATTAGTATCACCTGGCTGGCCCACAGATTCAGTCCAGCGGTTCGGTTTGCGGGCCGCTCCTGAGTGATTTGAGTGACAGGCAGCTTGCCAACCTACCAATCACCCAGCAGCATTAATGAGAGGTGAGCACGAGGTCGAGTCGCTCAGTCTGTCTGGCTCCGCCCTCTCTGCAGCTGTCAGTCACCTCGGGCACGAAGCCACGGCCCCTGCAGAGACAATGACATGCGCCAGCCTGATGGTGTGACATCGGAGGCGGCGAGGGGTGCGAGTGACAGCTGGGCTGAGCGATGAGGACCTGATCGATCCCCTAGGCATGCCAACACAGGGATGGAGGGAGGGACGAGGGCGATGCAGAGGAGGCGAAGGAGGAGGAGGGGAGCATGATGGATGGCGCCAAGTAAAGAGCAGCAAGGAGGAAATGGAAAATGAGTACTGGGGGGTGAAAAGAGTTGCGGAGACCACAGCCATTGCACCAAAATCTTGTCCACACGCGGTGCTGTTTGCATGTATGTGCCTCATTTGGGCACATGCGTGTGTTCTCAATGTAAAAATCAGACATGGAGTTTGGTTCACCCATCTATGAAGACGCAGTGAGAGGACTCATTTATCATATAATGGTTTTAACCCACCAAACAGATGCTGCTGCCACTTCCAGACCTGAACTCCCATCGACCGGGCCGTCGTTCAGGCCCAGAGGGGGACGGTCCACTACCCCACACACACACTACCCCCATTGTGTCTGTCTGTAGTCAGGACATCTCTGTCAAGTAGGCCACAGAACGGAGCTGGCTCGCTGTGGAGGCGCTGAAGCATGCGAGGCAGGAATGCACCATTCAGAATCAGTTTACGTGGAATCAAGCCGTCCAAGTCAGCGGACACGACATGGACGCAGCAAAGGAGGGAAACAAGATTATCTCATTCGACACAGTGCAGAAACATTCCAGCAGTGCATACATCTACTGTAGTACACATGCAGTGCAGTCAGAGAATGTATGGTGATGGCGTTGTTCTCATTGATATCTCACAGAGGTCTTTCAAACTGATTTCTGAGCAGGCCTAGCAGCTTTTCATGGTTATGCTAGACTTCTCCATTCATTTGTAGTGTTTACTGTCTTACCCTCTGCCACATTGCTGCGGTTTATGAGCTTGACTTATTGGAGTCAAGTGGTTTGGTTTAACGTAGAGTGAGTTCCCAGAGAGGCTCTAACATGTCAGCTGAGTGTTTGATGCACACGTTATGAACATGTACAGTATACACACACACAGTATAGAAACAGTGTAAAGGCAAATTGCCTCCATGTAGTCTGCTTTCATCTCCAACTCCCAGAACACTTTGCATCTCCATCCATATGTATGGCTCCTCAGGTCAGCACATGGGTTTTTTTCTTTTGAAGTCACAGTATATTAAATGATACCACAGAAATATGTATGCGCCGTAGTGCCGTCAAGGCCCCCGCCGTTCAAACTGCTCCGCCCGGCTCTGATCACCCGATGAACTCCATGGTTAGCGGGTGCAGGGGCAGGAGCCGATGGAGCGACAGCTGGGGCAGCGTTTCAGAGGAAACGGGCATAGATGCTGAACCTCACCTGCTTTCCGGCTCAGTGCTTAGTGCCGGTGGGGCTCATCACCCTCTGCTTTCATAGCTTGTCTTTCACTCCGCAGTATCTCCCCCCACCTTTCCGCCCCCCCCTCCCTCGAGTCAGAGTTTTTCTCATCTGTTACCTCTCCTGTATCGTTTGATTAAGACGCTGTTAAATCCAGCTGCCGCGTCTAGTCTCCGCTTCAGGTCCTCCAGAGATACCGTCAGGGATCATTTGTGTATTTGTGTACGGTGTTTGCCTCCTTCCTGTGTGTGTGTGTGGGTGTCTGTGGGTTTTGATACCGCTGAGTGTTTGGATATATTTTATATCTACATATCTTTGTTGGGGATGCTTGTGTTTTGCCTGCACCAGCAATGTGTCTCAGCAGTTTACGTCTCTCTGGAGCACGTTAGCTAACCTCTGTACCACGTCGCTATTCATTAGCCTGTGCTGCTCTGGCCTATTTCCTCTGCCTTGTTCAAGGAGATATCATGTTACAGTTTTAGCACCACTTAAAACCCTTGGGAAATGATGTCACTAGGAAATAGTCCTACTTCCTGTACAGTGGTGTAACTAGCAGGTTAGGGTGTGGCCTTTGAGAAATCCTGCTGAAGATTGTTTGAACAGGCTTAGCTGTGAGAACAGACCGGAGAGTTGATACTTGGAAAGGAAATACACCTGGGTCTTATTTCGAAATATGTCAGACAGCTGAAAAGCGGCACACCACAGATTTCACATAGAAAGGAAGCAGTAATTTAAGACATACAAATAAATACCCATGCATGCCACAAAGGTATGGAAAGGATTATTCTTACCCATCACAAGGTTACATAATGCAGGAGTTAACACATCCTCCCTTTTCTCCTCAGTTATTTCCATGACTTTGAAGCACAATGCTCAGTTAGTGCTCAGTGAAGTGGGAGGCCAGGGCTTCTCAGGGGCCGAGGCTTGAACAGCGAAGGGGGAGTTGTGCAGCAAGAAGGGCTGTTGCAACTTTAAAAGTCTCATCTTTATGCCTGCCAGCGACTGATGTTCCTCACTCAGCGAGCAAATTGAGTTTGCATGCCTTGATGACTCATTAACGTGGCCTTTGCAGCACTTCACCAATGCCCCTGTGCATTCGAACATATTCCATTTTTAACAGTTTTATGTAGAGGAATTGATTTGGTGTAATGTCACTGGAAGTTCTTTTTTCTCCTCGGCTGACTTGAACTACATGTTTTGAGCATGTCCAAGTGCTTGGTTGTGTTTCTGTTACGTGCATGCAGCAGCTATTCATAGTTCATCGACACAGAGCTGTGAGCCCTATTTATATCTTATCAGGGAGTCATAATTGACCAAACACTGAAAACATGCATTTTTCACACAGATCACTTTACATGTTTCCACTTGCAAATAGCTTATTGCATTAATGTGGAAAACGTTAAATGAACTTAAAGGCTGCCCAAACATCTTTTCAACTATAATGAGCAATTAGACTTTGCAAGATTGTCGGCTGTAAATTTTTCGGAGCCTTTTAAGTTTGATGCTTTTCAGCACAGATCTCAGTCACGCCTGTTTGCATTTTATTAAGAAAAAGCCACACAAACCGTATAGCCGATTCATGCCTGGATGGCAGCGAAAGGGAATGATTAGTTGTTTGGAAGCCATGTGCATGTTTGTTTTGACAATGGGTCTTTTTAGTCCCACTTCACACAAATAAAAAAGAACAGAACACTGTGGCCACTGCAGCACCAATCAGCATACAGTAATAATGAAAGGGAATTTCCACTGCGGCTGCAGATAAATGGCCAAAGTACAGTAACAAATTATATTTAATCTGTTTACTGCACTTGAATGGCTCTGACGTAGTTTTATTTTTTTAATTGGCAAGTTAATGTTATCGCAGTATGTTTTCACTTATCTATTTTCCTTCACTAAATTCAATTTGTATCCACTTTAGAGTCGCTGTAGTGGATTTCCACACAGCTGAATGAAGGAAGGCCTTGGCACAAAAGGCACTCATTCTTAGAGCCATCAAACAGTCAAAGAGAATAGTAATTTCTTCTTTTTTTGTATAGTTCTTAAAACAAAGTCACAAAGAAATGGCATCTAACTGCTACTTGTCCACATAATTTGACACTCAGTGAATCGATGAGTCATTGGATATAATGTTTGGCTGTATTGTGCAGAAGTAGATGGGCAGGACTTTACAAACATGGAAAATGATCCAGCACTTTGAGTCCTTTTTGAGCTTAAAATAAATAAACGGGAACAGGGCTCCAGGAGGCTCCATTGTGGCGTCTCAGCGAATGAAATGGAATTTTCACCAGTGAATGCTTAAAGACGCCAGCCGTCACCCCAGTAAGATACAGTATAAATCAGACTGAGCAGCAGACACCCCCACTGCTCCTCCAAACTCCTGCACCTCCTTAATGACTATTTAAACGACGTGTTGTCGACACAGATTCAGCCAGACACAGACTTTGGATGGTGTGAGAGGAATTTTGCAACGCAACAGCCATCATGTTTTTCCAGACTGAAAACCACCGTCCAAGTGTGGTATGTCCATCCAGTCCGGTGTAGGAATGGTTGTTGTTGAGGTGAAGAAGAAAACAGTCAGCCATCTATTCTGTGGTGTCTGTCTCAAATGCATTCATGGTGCTAGAAGGCCAAAATGAGTCAAAATCAGTCTGATCTCAGTCCTCTTGTCCAGTTTGTTTTGCACTGGAAAGATCAAGTGCAGTGTTGTCATTAAGGTCGCAGACTGTGGTGTGAAGATTGACAGTTATCATATTGCTTATCTACAGTATTGAGTTCAAAAAATAGAAATTATTATAAAGTATTTGTTCCCCTTCAGTTTTCATTCTTTTAAAGGTTTTTGTGACTGATGATAATAATACTCTGTGTGTAATGTTCTATACTCTGATCGTACCGTGACAATCTCATGCTGCTATAATCATGTTTTTACAGGTGATCCAGCAATTTTACATTGAGTTAGAGCTGAATCAGATGCTTAGTCAGCAATTTTAATGGTTTTTTTTTTTTCATTATTTAAAGGAATTTTGCAAGAAAAATTGCAAAATTTACAACTTCAGCACAGTGTATCTGCACAGTTGGACATGTTTGCGCTCGCTTCCTCCTGTCAATGTGCACATGCTCCCGTGCTCATCCGTTGCATCCTCTCTCTCCTTGTGTCTTCCACCCCCCAGGATACCAGAGGGTCAGGCAGAAGCCGGGTCCCAGGCTGCAGTGAGACTGCGCTCCCTGGAGGACCAGTTAACCAGAGCCACAAAGAAGATCCAGAGCCTCCAGAAACTCACTGGAGATGGTAAGCAGGGCAGGGCTGTCTGAAAGGTTGCAGGAAAGGATTTGGCACAGACCTTGGAAATATGAAAGGATTGATTTTGACGGTACAGGGGTTGACTATATATGGTATAAAACAAAGTCAGAGGCTCTTGTGAGCCTTCGCCTGAAGCGAGAATCTCAGCCTAGTCCAGCTTTAAACCTGCTGCAGCTCAGGAGCGATGATGGCAGAGCCGCACCGTCCGGGCAATGGGCCAGGGTTATGTGTGTATTTGCCACTCTAAGCAGTGGTCAGAGGGGCAGCAAAGCTGTCAGGTGAGCGGGGAAATGTGTGAATGAAGTGCAAGCGTTGTGAATGCCCCAATGGCAGAATGGGAGAGAGAGAGAGAGAGAGAGGGGAAAAGAGACAGACAGAGAAAATAAAGAAGGACATGTGAGCGTGGAGGGCAGCACGAGGTCAGCCTTTCCATCTTGCCGCAGGGGAAGAAAAAGCTAAAAATACCCTCCAGCTTTTTTCCACCAAGGGAGGGAGTGAGAAGAGAAGAGAGTGAGAGATAGGAGGGTAAAAAAGAGCGCTTTTCCCTCTCCACCACCTCCTCCCGCTTTAGGCTGTCCTTCCCTTTCCTCCATTTTTTTTTTTTGTGATTGTTTCTCTCCGCAGAAACCAGAGCAGGCAGCTGTGTTATCCATGTGGGTTACTCCACATTGTTTAGCTCGGGTGGGGTATAGAGTTCCTTTCCTGTTGTTAGGACTGTGTGAGAAAAAACATGAGAGAGAGAGCCATGAGGCACAAAAGCAGTGATCAAGTGCTCCTCAATGAGGTCAAAGCAACACCCAGGGACAAAGTATGAAAGAGGAAGATTTCATGGTTATTCTCCAAAACCTTGTTTGGTGCCATCACATAATCTAATACTCTAGATTGCTAAAGACCTCTTGGCATCCTTTTCTCCTGTGTTCCTCCCAGCTGCATTCCCATGGAGGCGACGTTAACATCATCGATTTGTTGTTGTAGGTGATACCTGTGCCTCAAATGTCATGCCAGCTGAGTATCTTTGTTATGTTTTCACGTGAGCTGTCCTCTTTTAACCCCCCCCATCATCACCACTTTGCAGGCCCTGGGCCCACTCAGGAGGAGCTGCGGAGGAAGGTGGAGAACGGCGTTAAGGAGTTCTGGTATTTCGTTCGCAGCGAGGTGAAGAAATTGTCCAGCGTTGAGCCCAGCGAGAGGCAGAAGTATGCTGACACGCTCCTGCAGGACCTGGGACACCAGGAGAGGTGGGCCACAGTCACCTGAACATGCAGGAAGCCATCATATATGTTAGTTGGTGTTGCTAACACCTCTACCTCCCTCTAATGATGATCTTAAAGTAAAACTTAAAGCCTGATGCAGCTTGCCTTTGTTACATGTGTGTCAGAACCAAATCCACCCAATCAAATTCAGATTTTGTCATCTTTAAGACAACATTTAATCAGTTATTTAAACAAAAGGCCGAACAGATTAATCATTAGCTGAAGGTGAATAGATGTCTGCAGTGCTAATGATCTTCCATATAAGAAACAGCTCCTGGTGCTAAGTGTACCGCTGTTTGTAATCTCGCCCCATTTCGTCTCTGTAGACGCTTCAGTGTTGATTAGAGACTCACAGGCTGCTCTTTACCAGCTACTGATGATGTCAAAAGTTGAAACGAGGGTATTTGCAGGAGAACTTGAAAGCATCACTTGCAGCGGTCGCTGAGAAACAAAGGGCAAAGGTCAAACCCTCCTTGTCATCGGGATGGACGGCTTCCACGCAGCTGAATGAAGAAAGGCCTGGCGTCACTTAGCCAAGTGGTTCATAGTAATCCTGCTGAAGTGGCTTACAGGGCCCATTGTCTTAGTCATCGCTGCCTAAGCAGCTTTCCAAAGACTGATTCCTCACCCCGTGCGCACACACATACGCATGTAGCCACAGACTTTCACATGCATTCACTTTCCGTCGGTGTTTCTCTGTATGGGCTGCAGGCGAAGCCTGGGAGAGCCAGCACAGATAGAGGCAGAGGTGGAAAGAGCAATGAAATGCTTGACTCAAATAAATGCACCGCTCCCTCATTTCAATTCTGCTCAGGAAGGGGCTGAGGTGCTTGTGTCGAAAAATTTCCCAAGTTAAATAAAAATGTTGCACGTTAAAAAAGTGCATAATGTAGAGATTCCAGTTTCACAAGTTTGACATGAAGTGAAGGAAACCATGGGAAAGTTGATAGATATTTGCACAATGGCTCAGCGTTCACACGCCTCCAACGGGAATTAACAAAGTTCATTTATTTAAGTGGAAAAATACTCAGAGCAGTGACATGAAAGTTTTCCATGACAGCAGGTCAAACTCCATCTGCTGGTGAAGCTGACAGTCTGTGGTGTGACTGAAGGCTCTCGAGGAGCTAATAAATGCACCTTGAGGTGAGATTATTTTCAACTAAATTGATTAAATCTACTGATTTAAGTCCTCAAACTGCCAATTAGATTGATCACGGATTATTTTGCTTGCTTGTTTGTTTTTTGATCATTTAGTCTGTAAATTGTCAACAAAGTCAGCTCATGGTGACATTTTCAAATATCTTCATATATAGTTTTATCAGCAGTCCAAAACTACCGTCAGCTACTCAGTTAACTCTTACAGAAGAGACAAATGCATATGCTTGCAGCACACTATATGTCTATAGACCAGTGAAAGAGCACCTTTTGTCTCTCCTCCCTCTGTCTTGCGTGGCCTGGTGTCATTCTCACCGTAATGTAACCTAAAACCTTGTAATTGCTCTCCCGTTGGTGCAGCATCAGTACTCGGGAAAGCTTCGCTCTGCTGCCAAGCCCAGCGGCTGCAGCCTCAGTGGCTACCGTTTGAGCCCATCAAAAGCACCGGGGAAGCCCACAAGCTTCCCGTATGCCCAAGACCACACACAATTACATACAGACACGGGGATGCACACCCCCAATATGTACGGGAGTGCAGGACTTCGTGGAAATGTGGCGTTCCCTTGTCTTGCTGCCACATCCCTCAGGGCTTGTCTGTTGATTCCGTCTTGTTAAGTTTTGCGGCCAGCCAGGTTTGCTTTCCCTTCCCACAGAGGGTCTCTGATGGCTCCCCTGTGCTCCCCCCCGGAAGAATTTGACATCCATTCACACATTGTGGTTCCAGCTTCAAAATGGGACAACGAGTAATGATACTGTCTAAGTCGTGGAGAAAGGCACTATTCACCCTGCTGCACTGTTAAAATGGAACGTGCTGCGTTCTCCTGCTTTGTGTGTGTGTGTTCGTGCATGCGCTGCTGAATATTTGCATAAGAGCTCTCAGTCACACAGGATGTGACTGATTTGGGTCAAAGAAGTGAGTAATAAATTAAGCTTGCATAAGTGTGTGTGAGAGAGAGAGAGAGAGAGTGTGTGTGTGATGTGTTTGCATCTGCCCTTAGCTGCATATATCAGAGCTCTTGGGCATGTTGTCTGTGGACGGTCAGGATATTCAGCAGTGTGTGACATGGACACAAATTCTGTCAGAGGCTTGTAGATGGCAGACTTAATCCAAAAAAGAGCTAGACAATGAGAAATACAGTGTTGTCGTTCGTCAGCGTGACAGAAACGAGGGGGTCGACTTAAAAATCTTAAAAATAAGGCCGCAGAAAAGATATGCAAGTATGTAGTGTGAGATATATAAAATATGCAAGTTCACTGAGTGGAGATCGTGTTGACTGTAACTCATCTGCATATTCAGGGAGGGGTGGGTAGTATTGACAAGGACAATATATGTACACTTATGTTTTGATATTGATCTTTTCTTGAAGCAATAAGCCAGAAACTGTTTGTAGATAAATTAACCAGGAGGGTTGCAAATCAATGAGTAGGATACTCATTGATTTGCAATGGTCTCAATGGTCTCAATGGTCTTGTATAACCAGGATTATGGAAGCCAATCTGAAATGGACCCAGAGAACACTACGTACCTGAACCCAACACCTATAAAAATGTTTTCCAAAAACAGAGACCTGATCCAAAAGCAGAGAGAGGACGGTGTGATCCGATCTGATGGCCTGGATCCAGAATCCAGTTGCCCTGAATAGACCCAAATAAACACCAACACTGGCAGCAGTAAGATGCTTCACATATTCATAAGCAGCTGTGGTCAAAAAGCAGAGTAACACGTGTCCTTTTTCCTCTGCTTATCACACTGTCCATCTCAGGTGGTTAACAGGAACCTGTGTGTGTGTGCATGTGTGTGTGTGTGTATGTGTGTGTACACTAAGACACATTTTTCTCTTGCACACTGAGTTTCAATCGACTCAACACAGTATTTGAAATGTGTATGTTGAATTTTTGTGTGTGATTGTGTATGTAACCATGACTCAAAATCTGTAGATAGCTTTTTCTGTTTGTTTTGTTTTGTTTTCTGATCTAGCGCGCGCACACACACACACACACACACATACAGGCGCACGATGTAACTGTAGGTCACTGTAGTAAACACAGTTTTTTGACATTACTGTCTCTCTGGCTTCCCAACAACTTGCCCTTTTAATTGCATTATGACCACGAACTCGTTACAGAATCCTTCCCACAAATTTAATGACTGCTATGGGAATAAAGTGCAAGTCGTTGATGTGTTTATTGTGGACATAAGGCCTTATATTTCATCATCCAGTCAAGTCAGTCACACGTGTCCTTTTTCCTCTGCTTATCACACTGTCCATCTCAGGTGGTTAACAGGAACCTGTGTGTGTGTGCATGTGTGTGTGTGTGTGTATGTGTGTGTACACTAAGACACATTTTTCTCTTGCACACTGAGTTTCAATCGACTCAACACAGTATTTGAAATGTGTATGTTGAATTTTTGTGTGTGATTGTGTATGTAACCATGACTCAAAATCTGTAGATAGCTTTTTCTGTTTGTTTTGTTTTGTTTTCTGATCTAGCGCGCGCACACACACACACACACACACACACACACACACACAGGCGCACGATGTAACTGTAGGTCACTGTAGTAAACACAGTTTTTTGACATTACTGTCTCTCTGGCTTCCCAACAACTTGCCCTTTTAATTGCATTATGACCACGAACTCGTTACAGAATCCTTCCCACAAATTTAATGATTGCTATGGGAATAAAGTGCAAGTCGTTGATGTGTTTATTGTGGACATAAGGCCTTATATTTCATCATCCAGTCAAGTCGTCCCTAATATATTTCTATTCATCTATTCTCCAGATGTGGCCCAAATCTGGAGAATATGCTGCTATTTTTGCATTGTGTTACAAACATTAAAACAACACCCAAGCGCCCAACAGAGTTTCAGCTTGTTATGTAAATAATTGAACTTTTGAACTGTGCTGTGTTGGCAGGTCCATCATGACAGACCTGTACTACCTCAGCCAGGCGGACGGAGTGGGCGAGTGGAGAATGAAGGAAGCTAAAGACCTGTCGGATCTGGTCCAGAACAGAATCACCTACCTACAGGTATCTACAGACACACCTGCTGCTTAGCCAGCTGGCCTTGCTACTGTCTCTTTCACTCACTTGCACACACAGAGTCGTAAAACACACCCACACGCAGACACAAAGATGTTGTAAGCATTTTTGCAAATGTTTCCCTCACACGTACAGACGCGCATATGCATTTTTCAGGACGTCGTTCACACTTGCTTGTCTCATTTGCACCATCCATAACTGTCAGCATCAGTTTCCAGGAGGAGCAGGTGAGGGGTGTGATAGCAGACTGTCTCAGCAGTCGGACCTGACAAGCGGGGTTCTTGTTGCTTGTCAGCGGCTTCGTGACGCATGCGCCAGAACACACATGCAGACTTGCAAAATGACAGATCGGCAGACGCGGCATATGCAGAAATGCAAAAATGTCTACGCGGGGCAAAGAGAGACACACACGCTTTACTCTGGCTTGGATGCACATATGCTTACGGGTCCACATGCACAACCTGAGACCCATGACACATCCACTCACCCCCAGCCGGCCCGCTCCCCTTCCCCAGCTCTGGTGCTGCCGGGTTCTCGGGTGGGGCGGTGCGCCGTGGCACCGGGCCCTGCAGCATTAATGAGCCGGTGTGTTTGATGAAGAGGACCCAGTCAGTCTGGCTGGGCGGAGACAGCACCACTAACAGCTGCTGTCACCACCGCTGAGGGATCACACCGCTCCACCAGCTGCCATCACTAATTCATCACACACACACACACACACACACACACACACAGTCGTGCACAGATGGATTCACCCACACCTACGCAAGCAAGTGGCGTACACATGCATACACACACACGCTGAGCCACAAGATTGATGCAAAGAGCGGCCCTGCATATGTGTGTGTGTCTGTCTTGCTATCTCTCACACTCACACGTCTATATGTACACACACACACACACACAGGCAGACTCCTCCCTCCTGTCCTGCTGTCTCTGCCACCCGTACCAGCCTCTCCCTTCATTCCTGGTTTAACTAACTCCATCTCTGCGTCTGCTCCATCTGGCCACTCACAACATTCAGCGAACACGACCGGCTTCTTCAGATGGGCTTCTGTTGGACATGCTTTTCATCTATTTTTGCACCACGAGTCTTTGTAAAGTGGTGTTAATTAGCAATGCACGGTCTCTAGAGATCACTTGTCAGTCAGTGGGGGTGTCTAGTACCCGCTAAAGTCTAGCTATAATCAGTATTTTTATCTTAACAGTAGGACATATTGCTGTGTGTATGTGAAATACGCTGCTCATAGTCATGAACCCACAGACTCAACTCTATGTCTTTTCAGCCCAACTTTATTCATTTTCAGTTGCAGCTGTACACTATCTTCGAAGCACCGAATGGCAGCCAAAGTTAGAGAATTTAGTGGCGCACTTAACTATCTGCTAGATGCATAAAAGGCAAATGTCTGCAACAACAGGAGAACATCTGGTGTATGTTTACCGCAGAGCCAGAGAAAAGTGGAGTGAGAGCATTCATCATCACATAGTTATGATATTGAAGGCTTAAGAAGATGTTGTGTTGTGACACAGTAATAGTGAACCAAAGCTCAAGTGTGAAATCTGCATCGTGCTGGCTTTTGTTTTCCACATCTCGTTCAGTGCATACATGCATCCGTCCCTGTAAATCCCTTGTGCGTGGGTACACAATTTGGATCCAGCAGCAGGAAGGGCAAACTCAGCAAGTAACTATGAAATAGTATGCAGAATGTCAAACACAGTAAATGGTACAAAACTGGGTTTCATTTAATAAAAATCTTGTTGAAATGATAAAAACTTCCGTTAATGACATTTGAGCCCTTCTCTAGGTGGAGCTCATTGACAGTTCAGTAATGACCCAGTCCCTCTTACTGATGCACTGTTGCTTCTTCCAGCGTGAAAGATGTCAACAACCTGTGCACTACAGGTGGTTTTCCTCTAAAGGGGTCCATGAGAAAACTACAGAACTTGAGTGAGCTGAATATACTGTGAATCTGCTGGCAACAGAGAGGAGCAAAACAGACGTTTGCCTATACAAAGCCTTACTTTAGACTTCAAGTGTGAGCAGCTTCCTTTCATCTTCCACCACGGCTATTGAATGTGGACATCACAGTGGATAATTACCTGAGCTTTACATACAATATCTCTATTTCTCGTACCCAGTTGTTCTCAGTTGTACTCCCTGCATAAACAATGTCGCTGTGGTCTCTCTGAGCTGAATCACTCTGCGACTGCCTCTGTTTTTCACACTCAAAAAGCACACCATTTAAACAGGCACTTAACCTACAGTACAGAGCGGTACTCAGAGGCTGCCTTTGTGCACGCATCCGCCGTCATTATCCTTGAACCGAGTCTCTCAGCGGTTCAGAGTCGTTCCAGCCTCATCATTATCAACCGGGAATCCAATGGTGACCGCCATAACACGTGGCTTGTGCCACGCATTGATGGCCGTGTGCTCAGATGCGGAGCTCTGTCGAGAGGAAAGCTTCACGCGTGCTCTTTTGGTCAGGACGCCACTGTTGGTTATTAGTACGGCAAGTTAGCTTACGTCTATGAGAGTAGTTGTGAACCGGCAGCCTGTAACTCAGAGGAAACACCTGTGGCTTGTTCTGTCAGCTGGATGGCTGCTGTGCTCTGTTCATGTTATTGAACAGCAGTGGTGGTAATCGGTTTTCAGCACCTAAAGGAGCCCGTCCTCTCCTCTCCTTGCCCCTCTTTTTTTTGTATCGCCCTCTGTCCTCTTTCTTGTTTCATCTCCACTTGTTTCTTTTATCCTCTCATCGCTTTTCCTCTTCGCTTCCCTCTCCGCTCCTCCTCCTCCCTCTCTTCCTCGTCTTCTCCTGCTAGTGTGTGATAGGCAGCGTTAGCCGGTGGGTGTCGTGCGGCCTGATTACTGTGAACCATCCACAGCTGCAGCAGCCTAATGAGGAAAACACTCCCATCAGCCGCTAATTGCTGTTTAGGAAGCTGGTTGGCACGAGTGTTGCGGAGTCGCTCAGACCGGCTGCCGAGCGAATCACAAACCGCCCGGCGACTCATCGACAACACAGCATGTGTCACTCTGTTGGTTTCCACTTTTTTGTTGTTGTTTTTTTTTTTTTTTTGGACTGAAATGAAAAATCCTTGTTTCTTCCGCCAGTGCCTCTCATTTGGTATTCTTCCCCTCTTTGACTTTGTGTGATATTGAGGCTAATTTATGGGATGAGGGATTTGGGTGGGGGGGTCAGAGAGAAAGGGGTATGAGGAAAGAAAGAGTGGTAGAAAATAGAAGGGAGGGGAGAGGGTAAAATGATGAAAAAGGCAGGGAAAAGAAGTAAAAAAGCGGCAGTGACAAGTGAAGGAATGAAGGAATGCAAGAGCAACAAAAAAAGAGATTAAGGAGGAAGAGATATTGAGGATAAGGCTGGTGATATGCTGTTTTTTTTTTTTTTTTTGTATTATTGTCAGCAAAACCCAGGAAAACCCAACGCCAATAAGTTAGGCCATCTCTCAATACTTTCCAACTTCCCCCGTCTGCTTCAAGCCCATTGGTTCCTACTGGAGACTTTAATCTTAAAAAACTGGTCACAAATGTATAGTTTATTTTAAAAATGATTTCTGAGAACAGTTCAGCTGGGAGATGTGTGTGAGTGCCAAGTCTGCTGTATTTATTTATTTGTCTAATAACAAAATAACTCATAAAATGTTAAAAAAGTGAATATTCGTGTGCTTATTTTCCTTATTAATCAGAGAAATACATCCTTCTCTCCTCGACTGAACTAGCTAGCTTAATTGCCTTCTTAACTCATCGGAAAACACAAGTTAAACTTCATTCAAACTTGACAGAAATGAAAGAAAACTCACCAAAACGGTCTTGGTTCGTCTCTCCACTGTTAGCATCGAGCATATCAGCATGCTGATGTTAGCATTTAGCTCAAAACACTGATTATATCCATCAGCTTCAGCAGCACTTTGTGTTTAGTGCTAACTGGCAAATGTTAGCATGCTAACACACTGTGCTAAAATGGTAAACATTGTAAGCATCATATCTGCTATACATCAGCACGTTAGCATTGTTAGCATGCATTGTTAGCAAAAAACTGATTATATTCTATATTTGTATCATTATTAAACCGCAGTGTGTCGGCCTGTTTCTCAATGCTTTCTGACTCCCGTCACCTTTCAGTGGCACAAAGTCCAAAGATTTGTATTAATGTTAATCTTTGAAAACAGCTCACAAACTTGTACTTTTATTTTTAATACAGGCTCAGTGATTTTCAGTGTAGGTTTCAAACAGGACAGGAGTGGCTTTGTTGGGGACTATTTTCAATTGTAGTTTAATCCACATTATGTGCTCTTGTGTGTGTGTGTGGGATCTAAACTCCAGTTTGGTTGAAATAAACCCTTAATTCACCAAGCTGGATGAGAAAATGTTCTGGCTCTTCACACTGTTTTCCCTGCTGCTTCTTTGTGCTACTGAGTTAGTTCACTGTATGAGAGTCTGTCGCTGAGCAGAGGCAGACCATTAAATTAGCTAAATAAAATAACAGAAATCGGAAAAAAGAAGAAAAAATGGCGAAGGACTCCGACAGTGGCCAATATATTCATCCAGCCACCCAACCCACTTGCTGCGATAAAACAGAAAAATAAAGACTGTCACCAGTTTTATCTTTTAACAATAAGAAAAGCAGTAGAACAGAGGGAAGAGATAGCAAAAGAGGAATTTACAAGGTTATCACAGAGAGAGAAGAGGAAAAGAAAGTGGCAGGTAAAGAGAGAAACGCAAAGCAAAGCAGAGTGAACAGGTGTAGAATCAGAGCGAAGTGGAGGATGAGACAGACGGACAAAGGGAACAAAGAAAACAATATCAGCCATGTGTTATTACAAGTCAGAGAGCAGGGCTTTGAGAGAACCAAGATGAAGGTCAAGCAATAAAAAAATGCTGAAACATTCCTTGCTCTCCTCCTAGAACCCCCCAGACTGCAGTAAGGCGAGAAAGCTGGTGTGTAACATCAATAAGGGCTGTGGTTATGGCTGCCAGCTCCACCATGTCGTCTACTGCTTCATGATCGCTTATGGCACCCAGCGCACGCTCATCCTGGAGTCTCACAACTGGCGCTACGCCCCGGGAGGCTGGGAGACCGTCTTCCTGCCCGTCAGTAACACCTGCACCGACCGCTCCGGAGCCACCACTGGACACTGGTCAGGTAGGCGACACACACGCACACATAACTGGCATAATGAGCTACACACAGTCGTAGCCTCGGCGCTGCCTTCGCCGACTGTGATTGGTCGCTTGGAAATCAAATAACCCTCGCTTTTTTATTTTGACTATCCCAGCTAAAAGATAGCGTCTGCCAGACCCCTCTTTTGTGCTGCTACAGCGAAAACAAAGTGTGAATTCCCTGGCTAAGCAGGACTATGCAATTCCCGTTAAAGCACTTTGGCAGCCAGTGTAGCAGCAGCAGGTTATTGTTCAAAGGTTTCGTTGCCAAGAAATCCTGTAATGTGATTTCAGTAAACAGCCCGCTCGTCTGACCTACAGTAAGTTTCTACTTGTAGTGTCTGACAGAGACAGAGATCGCAGGGAATCATATTTGCACAAGTGCTGTCTGTTATCTGTTCACTCAGCCTTCTTGCACAGTTTTGATTCACCAGTTCCTGTATACAGAGAAAATCTTTCAGCATTGACCATCTAAGATCCCAGAAATCAATTAAGATTAAGATTAAGATTAAGATTCCTTTATTCGTCACAATTTTTTTTTAACACACAACATGCAGAGTTGAGGAGGGAAACTGCACACGCCATGCAATTGTGAAATTCTTTCTCCGCTTTTGACCCATCCATGGTCAAACCTTCCTCCACGGCAGACCAGGAGCGGTGGGCTGCTAATCGACCAGCGCCCGGGGACCGGTTCCATTGTTGTCACCATTGGTCAGGTGGTGGTCTTCTTGCATGTTTTTAGTGGGGGTATTTTTATGGAGGATACCCCAGGTGAGCACGGGGAGAACATGCAAACTCCACACAGAAAGGCCCCTTTTTTCTCGAGCAGCAGGCACTGAAGGCATGGTGGAGGACACGCCACCAGCGCCCACAACGGGATTCGAACCTGGGACCTTCTAGCTGTGAGGCGACAGTGTTACCACTTGTGCCACCGTGCCACCGCTATTCAGCTATTATAATTATATATAACTAAGGGAGACTGTTGCAGCCGCAGGTTGTTGCATAGACTGACGACACAGCTAATGCATGTAAGTGAAAATCTGCTTAAACCAACTGAGCGTGTATATATATATGTATACAGAGATAATTTCCTCTTTGTTTTTCGTTCAGGTTCGTCTGGCTCTTCCTCTTTGAATTAATTTGCACATAATAATGTCGAAGCGTTCGTCGAGCTTCTCACCCCGCAGTCGGACAACTTTATTCGCTTCCCCTACAGCAGACGCTTGTGTGTGTGTGTAAATGCACCAACACGTGCACTCATTAAATACCACTTGTGCAAAAAATAAGAAAAATGTATATATTTTTGGGTGCACATTTTCATAATTTTTACATGTGGTTGCCACTGATGGCAAAGGTCAAGAATTGGGTCACCAGTTAATCAAAATGCTTTCCAATAGCAACCATTACTGTTGAGCTCTGCAGCCATTATTCAAGCAGTGCAGTTAAGCTCCCAGCCGTTGTGAAACAGTCCAGTTCATCTCCTTGCTTGCACGAGTGCTGCATCACAAGTCACAATAAGTAATGACAGCTTACAACACAGTGACGAGCAGCGTGCACATGCCAAGTCCAACATGCCTGTTCCTCATTCTGCCTACTCAGTTTCATGTGATATGCCTCGAATGTCCTTTACCAGTCACGCCCCTGCAGCTGCTGCCAAGATTAAGGTAGATGCATACCTTCCGACATCAAAGTCAAGTTGAACTCGTTGTTACGCATGAGAGGAGATACATGTGTCACTATAAAGAACTCCCAGAATGTTCAGCGTTTCTTGTGGTTTCTTGGTATTTGGTCTATGCTGACGACATGTGCGCAATAAATCAAACAGAATTTGGGACCGTCGTTCCGAGAACGACGGTCAAAAAAAGGACAAAAAAAGAGGAAAACCGGTAATCTAAACGCAGCCTGTGTACAAATGTAAACATTACATCAGAAAACACACCGATACACATTTTTTTTGCTGAAAATCCTCAAATATCCGTAAAGCTTGGGGTATGCTGGGAAGGACTGGGCACTGAAACGCGTGTTGCCTGTGTACGATTCATTTTAACAGTTCGTAGTAGAATGGCTTTTCTAACTTTCAACTGCTCGTGCACACTTAAAACTCCAGTTAAACCTTAAAATGTCCTGTTCCTGTTCATAATAAGACCTTTGCTCTTCTAGTTAATAAATGTAATAATAAAAAAATTAACTACAAGGTGGTGAGCATGGCAGACATTATACCTGCAAAACATTAGCATGTTAGCATGCTGACTGCAGTGTGCGTGGCTGCAGACTCTTTTTCTTATTATTTATGTGTGTTATTAGAATTCTGAGCCAGTCATAGACTCTCCATAATGAACACCACATTCAAGCATAAGGTGGTTCATATGTGTACCTGCTCCAGAATACTTTAGGCCGAAGATGGATGTGTTTGTTCGAGAGAAATGGATCTCCCCACAAATGAAATGGTAGCAGATTCATTATGAATGAGATTGCATAGAGGCATGAATCGAAATTGAGATTTTTAATGCGATTACAGGAGCGCCCTGCAGTGTAAGTGTGTTTGCCTGTGCTAAGCTGACCAAACCGAAGCAATTGTAAATGAAGATCAGCGATGATTTGAGGGATGAGACTGAGCCTGCCTCTCCCTCTCCCTCACTATCGGTTTCTTTCTCATTGCTTTCTTGTTCTCATCGCAGCATCCTTTCAGCTCTTCATTTTTCTCCTATCGCTTCATTTGACTTGTGCTCTCCTGGGCTCTCCCTTTTTATCTCCTGCTCTCCCAGCACCTTCCTTCTCTTATTCTCCTGCCTTTCATGTGTCCTTTTCCACTATCTAATGTCTGTCTCTGGTGTCTGTCTCAGAAAAAGCCTCCTATAGATCCATATATGCCATCTGGCTGCTCGCAGTCAACAGCCAATTCACTACAAATGCCACTCCCCTCCCACACCTTTTAGCATTCTCAATTCTTCAAAGTTTTGCAGTATGCAGAGGCAGTGTTTTCCATCAACCAAGCAAGCTAACTAGCTAGGCATAGCTAATGTAGGCCTAATGAGTGCATGGCTATGCTTGTGGTAATGCCTGTTTTGTTAACAGTGCAGGCAAGAACACTCCTTGGGGCACTGTAGCGCAAAGGGATGCTAAATCCTTGGATTAATAACCAGGTATACATTGAATATGTCATTAATTAGGTGGAACATCTTTATTTGTTCATGCCAGGACAGTTACTGCATTTGCATGTAATGAATACGCATCTCTTGTACTTGCAATGGTGCCAAGCCTTATGTTAAAAGATAACATGTCCTTTTCTGGGTAACTGGTGTTCGTTACCTACCATGCAAATGAAAAGGGTTTTTCATGGTGTCTGGTTGGCAGGGATCTTTTTTAGGACACTGAATTACTCCTGAACTCTTATCATCTTGTCTCTGCTGGATCATTTTGTTTTAAATGCCACCAATCCTGATCACCTTCACATAGAAACATGCTCACTGCTGTGGATGCCCTGCACTGACAAGTCTTCATATTATTTGCTGAGCCTTGTGTTTGTATGGAAAATTGACTTTGTTGGTATCCTGTGTGGCAGCCTTACCAGATTCCACAATTCCTCATTTATCGTTACATGGTTAGCCCACTTTATCTTAAGTGTCTCCCCCAGGATGTGAGGCATTTATAGAAAGAGAGAAGATGCATAGTATATCCATCTGTGACAGGGTATTTCTGTCAGGAAAACATATAGCTTGGGGGTAAAATCAAAGATAGCAATAAAGTCATTATGGGAGCTGCTGATTTTCCTCCTGCAAATGGGAAATGAGAAAATCCACATAACACACAGAGTACCCCTCTGATCTGCTTTGTGTCAGAGCAAGAAAAGAGCAAATAATTGAGAGGGGAAAATAAGTTTCATGTTCACGTCACAGGATGGAAATAGACATGTATTTTATTACAGTATCAGTAATGATCATCAGTAACGATAATACTTTTTGATACCTCAGAGATATGAAGTTGTTTTTCCTACGAAGTATTTTTACTCACCGTGGGCTCGACTTTCACTGCAGTAAACAATCCTGCACCTCTGTGGAGACAGCACAACTCAGAAACTCAGAAATGTCTTTAGTGCAGTATAACATAGTTACAATGACATAAATCATAAAAAAGAACAAATGCTGAGGAATGCAAGTTGAATTTCTTAAAATGAAATTTAATCTTTCTGTGGTAAATTTTTCAAAGTGAGCTGAAATGTTACAGATATTTGGGGGAAACGAGGGCTATATGTTTTAAGCTTAGATTTGGTCATTTGTTCTGACGGAAGCCTACGTTGCACACGATTCATTCAAGGACCGTTGGAAATTTGAGAATCAGACGATGACGTTTATGTTCTGGCTTTGATAGATGAGGTGAAGGAAAACATGCTTTTCAAACCCTGGCAGGTGCTTCAGAGGGTTAACCAAAGAAATCAAAATTCTTAACTAGTAAATGTTTTTTCTAAACACAAGCAACCTGACAAAAACTTTGTCTGAGTGAAATACAATTTAAAGTTGGCAAAACATTGTTTGTAATTAGGAACTAGATTACGAATCTGAATCTGTTTTATTACATTCTAATTATGAAACGGGAACATTGATAAAGGTTGACCCTCCTTCTCTCTCTTGGGACTGCATAATAGTGGCAATACAGTACCCAAATGGTTCTTATGTCGGATACCAGCTGTGTGCAAAAAGCATTTCTTGAATCAAAGTGAAGAATTGTGACTACAAATCTGAACAGATGTTCAGTGCCAGTTTTTAATGCTTGACAATTTTAGATTCTTTACAGTAAAGATATATTTCTGTCGGTACTCAAAGGAAGTAATGAGTTTTAAATACCCAGCTTTACTGTCTGTTTAGCCCACCGGTGCACATTGCTTTTTTTACTACAACTTTTATGTTCAATGGACACGAGAGAGCTTAGCACCATCTCACAGGCCGGGCACAGCAGACTGAATCCTGAACGCACAAAGGGGAAACCAGTCTTCTTGTGGAACAATGGTTCATTGATCAAAGAGCTAATTTGCCAAAGAGAGTATATTCCTTTGAGGATCTCTGTAGAGATATTACTGCCTTATGAGTGAGTCTGAGAGCAGCGGGAGAAACATAATGTTCCCTGCCATGTAAAGACTGGAACAAGAGTTCCCCAAGTTCATAAACTCGGTCTCAAATGTATTATGAATGGAAAGGCTCCGTATTTTGTGTCTGGTTGGTGTCACTCCTGCTTCTCCCTTTTCATAGTTGTGTTAATCTTGTGAAATATTTATTAGGCCCCGTATACATCATAGGTTTAAAATAAAGAGCAAGGATTCAGTGTCAGTGTGGACCTATATGCTTTTAAGTCATGATGCATGCATGCATGCAGGCAGTCTATGCGGAGAGTTGTGATGAAATTTAGAAGAGCTTTGTGATCTAATTAAGTAGCTGTGGGAGGAAGACATACTGCATATCTGTACATTTGTGCCAAGAAGTGCAGGCCTCAAAATATGCCCATTCCCCCTTATGTGAATCATGCCAATGCTGTTATATAAGCAAAGACAGGCCTGGGAATATTTTTTCTGTTCAATATTTAATGCTCCTACCAATTTATATTCAGTTCATGCTCAGGCAAACACACACACAAATTGAAGCCTCTGTTTCTGTCCTTGTTTTTAACATGTTTTTTATGTACCCCTTCTGTGAAAGGCCATTTTTAATGAGTCATTATGCCATTTATTTGGAAGTGTGTCGTGGTTGTGTTTGCAGCCGTATTAGGGCCTGTCTGTGGCAGTTAGAGAAGCCACTTTAGTCTGACAGAACACAGGCCTCAAACTTGTTTTCACGGAAATCGGGGCTTTACGCACGCACACACACGGACAAAAAAACACTCCTCGGGTTTTAAGACTGAGAGAGAGTGAAGGTTTTGTCTGCCAGGCATATCCCTTCTGGTGAGATGAGATTAGCTGGGCTCTGTGTGTTTGTGCGCGTGTGTGTGTGAGTGTGTATGAGAATGCACATTTCTTTTTATTGTTTTATTTGAATCCCCATTAGTTGCCACTGTTGGATCACTTTCTTTTCTGCCTTTCATAAGACCCCATACATGTGCTTTTTCATGTACATTTCTGTGTGTGGGTACATGCCTGTTTGCATGTTTTCCACCTTTGTTCACACATGCAGGTGTCATGTCTGCGTCTTTGTGAATGGACAGTTGGCCTTGAATGTATGGAGGTCTAGCAGTGCCCAAGGGGCTTACTGTTGCCCAGAGAGGTGACCTTCATAATCAGCCGTACTCCACCTTCCACCCAGGGCTTCTGCCAAGCAGGACTCAGCCTGAAGGGGCCAATGCCAGAGCACCAATCCAGGTCCTTGCATCAGCCTCTGGCTGTACACAGCCTTGATAGAAAGGAGCTTACCTTGGCCTTTAAGCAAGGACAGGCAAAGAGCAGCTGTCAGTCACAAAAGCTGGACTCGCAGAGGCTGAGGGATTTGGATTCATGCGGGAAGCAGAACAGGAATTAATATAATAAGGCTGAGGAATTATGCTGGGATATCAGCATCACAACATATTTGCATTTTTCACAGAGTATTGTAATATTCAGTAGTTATCTCTGTGTAAAGCTCCAGATGTTTGTCAGTTTGACAGATCCAACAGATTTGACAGGAAAATCCAAAAATTACAAATTTGCTTAAAAGGTCTTTAAAGTCTGCACAGCGTACCACACCCTCTATCCATACAACCTCAGTCTGGATGAGGAGAAAAACTCCCAAAAGGCCACGCTCAGACCGACAGACCGAAAAAGCTGAACCTGGCTCAACGTTTACTGGATGACAAAGTGACATCATCTGGAGAGGCGCCGCGTTGGCCACTGCAAGCACACATGGTGGATTACTTTGTAACGTGAACAGTGTATTTCAGCTGTTTACCTCACGACGGTCGCACAGAGGGATGACATGATGTCAGATGCAGTACTGTAACTTTCCACAGTTGTGAAATCCTCTCAGAGTATCATGAAGCACCGTGCAGTGTTTTGGTCTCTGATTAGCATTCAAAATCAAGGGTATACATACTACAAATCCTGCCCTCCCTGCATTTTATTCCATGTCTCCCCAGTATCTGAGCAGCTGTTGCTAACGGTGGAAATTCAAGTATTTGTTGCTTTTCTCTGTATTTTATTTTATCTTTGGGTTTTGGACCATTGGTCAGATGAAACAAAGCAACCTGAAGTCATTGCTTTGGGCTCTGGGAAACTGATGACCCCTGTTTTGTGTCTTATAAGTATTAATTCCTGAATGTCTTACACACTATTTGCTCCTCTTTGGACCATCCAGGAGAGGCACATGATAAGGACGTCCAGGTTGTGGAGTTGCCTATCGTGGACAGTCTCCACCCTCGGCCCCCCTACCTGCCCCTGGCGATCCCCGAGGACCTGGCCCCACGCCTGCATCGTCTGCACGGCGACCCCTCCGTCTGGTGGGTGTCCCAGTTTGTCAAGTACCTGGTTCGCCCGCAGGCGTGGCTGGAGAAGGAGATCCAGCAGAGCACCGCCAAGCTGGGCTTCAAACACCCCATCATCGGGTAAGCACACTGAGCCGTCACTCCTCACTGTGTGTGGCTTTGTCTTGTCCTCTTTCCGCCGTTATAAACACTTAAATAGTAAGCACTTTTCCTCTATAGCAAATCTCTACAATTTCGAAGTGCTTCACAATCAAAGCAAACAGAAGGCATAGGAAGAAGAAAACAAAACGTAGCCGTAAGGGCTGTGGTGCAATACAAACACTGCTTTGGGTGAGGTTAATGCGAGGTTAATACAATAGTATTAAAAGTAATTTAATTTGATGCTAGTGTTTTGTTTGGTTAATTTTCTACCTTTATCCTTGGAAAGCTTTTGCTCGTTCATTACTTCACTGCTTTACACTCGTGCAGCTCAAATTCATGCAAATCAACTTGTTCAAGAAATTTCATCATTCTGCCCTCGTCACTCTGTTTTTCTAACAGTGGTGATATGATATGTCTGATTCTGTCTCCTTCCATGTATTAATGTCCCCATGAGGGTTTTATAGTCTCTAGTCTAGTCTAATCCCAGTCATTTAATAATGAGGATCTGGGTACCAAATCCTGATCTGACTTATATTGTTGTTAAAGCAGTTATAAATCTGAATGGCGAATAAATAGCTGACTGACTTTAAAATCAGTAAAAGCGAAGAGATGAGGAAAGAGAAGCTTAATGAACGCATTAAAAATGAAGAGCCTGGCAGCTTTTCTTTTTATCTTCAATGGCCTTTGTTAATGAAAGGATCAGACTGCCTATATCGTATATTTTTTTTGTCTATTGTCAACAAATCCCATGAAAAGACCAAAAACAACAATTATTATATCCTTCCAGCAATTATTGTCTGTGTGACCAAAGCCTGATATAGCTTATTCCTCCGTGGAGCTCTATTGTTGTCCAAAAACTATTAAAAACACATAAATGGGCTGCACTCTTGCACTGGATGACATGTTGCTTAATTACAAGGAACAGTTTAGCAAGTTTATTCTGAGTTAACCCCTCATACACCATGCTGGTGCAACCACAATGCCCGGCTGTTCTGGGATATTACTGAAGCTTATATTTGAGACCTTTTTTTTAAAGTTTACATTTTCAGGAGGAATGAACGAACGTAAGGCTGAGAGCCACAGACAGGAGAGAAGTCAGCGAGTGTTGAGAGACAGAATAACACGTTGTAGGCTTTGGTCTTGGCCATGCTAGCTCTTCTCTGCAAGGCTGTACGATGCTAACATCGGCACGCTAATATGCTCACAATGACAATGCTAACATGAGCCGTATTTAGCATGTTAGCATGCTAAAATTCGCTAATTAGCACTAATCACACAGGACAGCTGAAGATGATGGGAAGGCTGTTTGTTTAGCAGCTGTTTGATCGTTAACAATTTCAGATTTTGACCTGATGTTGGTGCTAAATGGAAGATAAAGGAGAACATGAATGTCAATGGTTGTTGAGACATTTCACTCCAACCACAAATATCAGCCTGATGGTGGCGCTATATGTAAAGTTGAAAGGTGAATGTAGAAAATACCTGTAAATGAAATAAAAGTTGCAGGGGTGTTTCAGTCTAGGCCAAAGCGGTGGACAGACTGACCGACCGACTTTGCCATCCTCAGCCATGGTGTGTCCAAAGCGATAGAATAATGGCATCCTTGTCCTCTAACGATCCACATGGAAGTGCACTTCCACATTGCAGACAGGATCTGCTCACATTTCGTACAAAGCACCTCAGTGTCCTAATATCTGAATACACCACCTAGATGTTATTTTCCATCAAACCGGGCATAATAGGTGCAGATGAGATGACACAAGCCCTTCCAAATATGCCATTACCAGGTCGGATTTCAGACCTTCATATCGTCTCGACTTCGATTCATGAAGACTCAGCATTGTGCCGTCTCCAGAGTGGCGCTGCTCTCACAGCTTGAAACTGATTTGGGACTTGCTGTGGTCCAGTGCAGCATAATTGGAAAAGTATTCATCAGTGTGAGGTGCTCATTTCCCACGAGGGCCTCCCCCTGTGGGAGCGTACGCAGCACTGCTACTGTAAGCAACTCCACATAGCACCTTCTAAGAAATGGGTCGGGCACGTTTAGCTGTTTATTTACTCGTTTATTTTTCTCTGTATCCCTGTCAGGCGCTCAGTCAACGAACATTCATGTGCTGTCTGCCAGCCTCTCCTCACTCATAAATAATTCCACCCGTCTTTGAGCAGCGTTTCAACCTGGATCAGATACTTGGCAAATAATTTCCCTCAGTTGTCTGGAAGAGAGGAGGGAGGGGATTTACCATATTAGGACAATGCACATAATTACTGGTAAACTCTCAGTCATGGGAAAGTATGTGAAATGACTTTCAGGTACTTTGCTGAGACGGTCTAAAGTTTCCGCGCCGTCCCATGAGGCCGGCTCCACCCTCCTGGTAAAGGAAGTAGTTTAAAACGAATGCTAGGAGTTATATTCTAATAGTTTCTGAATCAGCCTGGTTTACTTCTGTCACCCCCTTCATATCTCTCACATCCATATGTTCACAGTGTCTGTGCCAGCTTCTCGCCCTTCATAGCTCCTCTTTTCCTCACCTTCTTCTTAACATTTTGCTGCGAGCGACCGTCACCGTTCCTCCTCACTCTTCCTGTCCTGCTCTGCTCAGTTCTCACTCCCTCTTGTTACACTCCCTCTCTTTTTTCTCCGTCTCTCAGATGCTCCTCTCTTTGGTTTCTGCCTCTCTGCCTTTCATCACCCCAGCAGCTTCCGCCTCTCTCTCCTCTTTGACTCTCCTCCCCCTTTTTTTACCTTGTTTTTTTTTGTTTAATTTTCTGTGACTCATCCCAACTTTTTCAGTCTCCCCGTCCTCTCACATCCTCTCATTTGTGATCGTTGCTCCGTCTCCATTTGTTCATCCTGCTTCAAGATTTTTCAATTTTTTTATATTTCACACTCACCTCTCCCTCACGTTCCCCGGGTGCACATCCCTACCCACAATTCTCTTGCCTTCAGTGTTACACACGTCTCTATCACGGTTCTTTGTGTTTCCCCTTCCACACACTCATATATCCCACCCTTTTTCTCCCTCCATATCACTGGGGAAAGGGTTATTGAAATGTAGTGCTGGGTAGAACAAAGTTTTTATCCCTTTTTTCCTCTTCCCTCCTCGGCTCTTGATACATCCACTCCACTCTGCACTGATGTTGCAACAAAGTGCCTGTGTGCTTCTATCAGCACTGTGGGGGAAGGCGATATGTGTGTGTATGAAAAAGGGTGAGGCGGGGCAGGGGGGTGAATGTGAGATGTAAAAACGGGGTTGAAAGAGATCCATAGTGTCAGTGCAAGAAAAAAGCAGGAGGGCGGCAGCAGTGGAAGATGCAGGCCTTGATGGAGAGAGTACCAAGAGGGATAGGAAGGCAGCTTGTCCCCAGAGCACCCAGCAACCGCCAGCCGACCCCCACACGTCTCAGCCGCCACCAGCAGCACTCTCTCGCTGCTGCTCCCTCAGGACGTGAGCTGCAGGAAGGCTGCGACTAAAAGCAGCTATCAGCACAGCTCCATCCTGCCACCATTTGTGCTCCCTAATGGTAGTGAGGATAGAGAGAGGAAAAAGAAAGTAGGTTTAGTGCGTCTGTCGTAGATACCAGAGCGGCGTTATGGCCACAGCAGTGCACTTAATCAAGAGGTGAATGTACTGCATATACTTTTTATAACATCTTGTGTCAGGTCTATTCTGTGTGAATACGACTTACAATATGCTGTGTGCAATGTATTTTTAATCACGACAGTAATCATAATAATAATGCAAGAATGTCATTATATGATGTTAAAAACAACTGTCGTTGAGGTTTTTCCTTTTTTCATCCTTTTTTCCGCATTATCAGCAACTAATTTGCATTCTTACCATTTTTTTGACTATCTTTCTATAAATATTTAAAGATTATCCGAGCTGTTGCTCATTGCAAAAGAGCCCAATTTACAATAAACTACAGCAGTGGAGCTATCGTGCAGCAGGAAATGGAGCAAATACGGGTGCATTGGGACAAAAAAAGAGTATGGATGAAAAATTGTTTCTGACAGATCGACCACTGAACAAAAATCCAGATGCGTTTTGATCAAAATCAATAAAGGATGAGCGTTATTCATGAAGTGGTATCTGTCGGAAATAGGTGTCAAACATAACATATATGAGTTTTGTATGTGTGTTTATGAGTGGAGACATGTAGAGAATATAGACGCTTCCATACAAGGTGGAAGGGCTCGCTGTTTGAGCGTGATGCATGATGTCATGTCACCATAACGGTCCCAAGATCTCAATCCAGTTGAACCCCTGTGGGAGATTTTGGAGCGATGTTAGTCGGTGCTCTCTGTCACCATGTGAGGTGATGTCTTGTAGAAGAATGGCGTTCATCCCTCCACTTCCACAGACGATCTATGATAAGAGCTCTGCTGCTGTTTTGGAGGCTCTTGGTGGCCCATCACCCGATTAAGACACTTAATGCTGGCCTCTCCTTTAATTCGACACCCACCTGTAATTATGAACAGTTAAATCTCAGGAACAACTTGTGTTTTGTGTTTTGATGTCAGAGTACATGTTGCATAAGCAGCAGTCCTACAGCAAGTACATTACAGATGTGAGCTGTTTTCTAAAGACTCGAATGCAAATGGAGGCTGCAGTTCGAAGGCCAAGTAGCCCGGAACTGCTGTATTCTTCGTCAGCTAAGGTCAGTGTCAAATGAAAAAAAACCTATTTTCTATATGCTATTGTCCCAATCAGGAAGGATCAGCGCTTGCTGTGTCTAGTGTGGGTGTGTTTGATGTCTTTAATGTATGCTTTTACGCCCACCACGAGGATCGCCCTGCCTCGCCAGTGTACTGTATGAAGAGAGAGAAATTAACTGAATTATTGTGGCACTGGTGTGGGAGAGTGCTGAGGGAGGAGGTGGCTGAGAGCGAAGCCTCAGCGCGGAGAAAAGGGCGAGACAAAAAGAGGGTTCACAGGAAGAAAAAAAAAAAACGGACATGAAAGAGGCGAGGGAGCGGGAGAGAGGGGCTCTGACAAAGCCTGGGAGTCGAGACCCCCGTCTGATCAGAGCCCAATGAAAGACTCCGACACCCTCGCCACCCACTCACCCGTTTGTTCTCCCTCCATTCTTTGGCTTTTATTTGCCACGTAAATAAAGGGTCCATTTCTCCAGCAAGCATCCCCAATAGTCTCTGATTGATCACTGGCAAGTGGTAGAAATTAGGTACAGCCTGTTTGTTCTCCTTCTCTGAACCTCTGATTGTTTCTTTTTTTGCTTTTTTCTGTCTGCACCTCATTCTCACAAAAGACTTAGAGGCAGCCTTAAGGTTAGAGAAGTTGTTTGAAACCCGAAAGCAACTGGGAAATCCTGAATGGGGGAAGCGAAAGACTAATACTCTTCTTTAAAAAGGCTCCTGACCCTCGGTGTTCCAGAGGAGCCGGCCCTTGCTCAGCGGCAGACAGCTGGTAGCGCTGGGCAGCTCCCAGAAGGGACGATGCGAATGTGGAGGAAGAGGAAAAGAGGTGTTCGTTCGATTTCCTTCATTTTTTCACTCTCAGATTTTGAATTTGTCATCTGCTCCTCAAGGCCAGAAGTCACAATGCAGATGTGGCCGGCTAGTTTTGTAATTGAATAGCTCTGGACGGAATAAAATTGTGTTTCGGCATCCATCACTCTGAGGGATGCCTCCGTGTCAGCAGATAAAATATCTCCGTTCTCGGCCATCCTTTGTTCCGTTTACGAGCCGGGCTCGTCTCCTCAGCCGGTGACAACGCTCTCTCTTTGTCCTTGCTCACTGGAAGCGATGACAAGGACACTGAAAACACACAGTCGTGTTTCTTATTTCTGTCGGTCTTTCTCAAACTTCCTCTCTCTGCCACCGTTTGCCTTTTATTTTTCCTGTTGTTTTTTTTTTTTCTTTTGTCCCATCAATTTTGTTTGCGATTACACCAACAATGGAAAGATTCACCAAATATGCCATTCAAGCTGAAGTGCAGAGGAAGAGAAAAGCGCCAGTGTTGTGAACAAGTATTTTAAAGTGTGAATGCACGTCAATGAATAAACTGACTGTAGAGTTAAAACCAGGTTCTCTCGACAAGAATAAAAGACTTGATAAATAAAAGACATAAATGTTCACCAGCGTTCAAAAGTTTGGAATCGCCTGCCACTAAAGCTCAATTCAGTCAGAGCGATCTTTGAGGTTGGAAGTCCTCTTTACCGGTGGATGTTATTTTGTATGAAAGGTTTGCAAAAAATGTTTTATACGTGGGGAACTCAATGCTGCAATGGCTCAACCAGACTGACACCTGAAAGGGCAGAAAAGGATTCCTCTGAGCATCAGTTGAATGAGAATAGAGGAAATCAGCAGTCACTCCTCAAAGAAACGGGAAGCTTAGCATCAAAATCTTCAGATTTAAACAGGTTCCTGTTTCAGTATCGAGTGCTGTAACAGGTGTGTCGCTTTAAAAAAGCTATTCTCCGAACTTCTAAATAATGGAAATGTCAAGAAATGCATTTGTTGTCTGCTTTATACAGTTTTTAGCTGTTTTAAAATGGTCATTAGTGAAAAAAGCACTAATGTAACAGGTTGATGCAGACATTGTGAACAGTGTGTATCAACAGCTCTCAGTGTTACGGATTATTTACCTGCAATCAGTGATTTTCCTTCACCTTGTTTTCCTTAATTATGATTCATTTGTAGATGATCTGCTCTTTAATGCTTTAGCCTACAAAACTCTTTTCTCTTTCGTCTCAGCACTCTTTCCTGAATGTGTCTAAACACAGATTTGTTTTGAAGGAAGCGGACAAGATGCCATTTTTTTTTCTTAGTATTTCACTTTGTAATTCAGCTTTACGATGGGCGTCTTCCTTTTTCACAGGGTATCTGTCTCATGTTCTACTGTCTGGATAAAGTGACAAAAAGTAATTTTTCTAAAAGTTACCTACAGCACAAACATTGTTTCACGGTGTGAAAAAAGAAGCTTTTGCAGTTTAATTGGAAGACAATTGGTGGAACGAGTGCAAGGCCTCTGTCCATCATGATGGAGTAATATTAAAGGGAAGTGCTAGTCTTTCGGCTCAGCTCCTTCCTTTCGATTTACCGGGCAATCTGCGTTCCTACCCTCACCTATGGTCATGAACTTTGGGTCATGACTAAAAGAACGAGGTCCCGGATACAAGCGGCTGAAATGAGTTTCCTCCGCAGGGTGGCAGGGCGCTCCGTTAGAGATAGGGTGAGGAGCTCTGTCACCCGGGAGGAGCTCAGAGTAGAGTTGCTGCTCCTCCACATCGAGAGGAGTCAGCTGAGGTGGCTCGGGCAGCTCTATCGGATGCCCCCTGGACGCCTCCCAAGGGAGGTGTTCCAGGTATGTCCCACCGGGAGGAGGCCCCGAGGAAGACCCAGGACACACTGGCGCGACTGTGACGCTCGGCTGGCCTGGGAACGCCTCGGGATCCCCCCGGAAGAGCTGGAGGAAGTGTCCAGGGAGAGGGAAGTTTGGGCGTCCCTGCTCAGACTGCTCCCCCCGCGACCCGGCCCCGGATGAAGCGGGAGAAGATGGATGGATGGATGGATGGATGGATGGATGGATGGATGGATGGATGGATGGAAGTGCTAGTCTTTAACCCTGTCTGTGTCCCTGTCCGTCTGTCTGCAGAGTCCATGTGAGGAGGACAGATAAAGTGGGGACGGAGGCGGCCTTCCACCCCATCGAGGAGTACATGCTGCACGTGGAGGAGCAGTTCCAGCATCTGGCCAGACGTGTCCACGTGGACAAGAAACGAGTTTACCTGGCCACTGACGATCCCTCCCTGCTGCAGGAAGCCAAGACCAAGTCAGTGTCCAGGAGTGTGTGAGAGTGTGTGTGTCTGTGCATTAACGTCCATTGTCAGACTTTCCAGTGGATATGTGAGAGTGTGTTTTCATCCTTAAATGTCTGACCACGTTCATGTCTCTGGACTTTATCGGCCTCCTGCCTTTCTGTCCCTTCCAGGTATCCAGACTATGAGTTCATCAGTGATAACTCCATCTCGTGGTCGGCAGGCCTTCACAACCGCTACACAGAGAACTCGCTGAGAGGAGTCATCCTGGACATCCACTTCCTGTCTCAGACTGACTTCCTGGTCTGCACCTTCTCCTCACAGGTCGGTCCACGTTTAGAGACGGCGTGAAATGGTGCTTTGATGTTTACAGAGTCCTGACCTCACCTGTGTGCTGGTATTGGCTGGCAGCTGCACACCCACTACCTGACCACATAAAGTCAATACAGGCAGAGGTCAGGGCCTCTGCACATAATACACCATCACACACTTCTATTGGGTCATAAATGATGATGGATATGGATAACTTTTCATTATGCATAGTATAATTTTAAGTACAGTACTTTGGACCTACAGCTAAATGTGAATCTGTGTCCGTCTCAGGTCTGCCGCGTGGCCTACGAGATCATGCAGATGCTGCATCCAGACGCCTCCTCTTTCTTCTACTCCCTGGATGACATTTACTACTTCGGAGGACAAAACGCCCACAACCAGATCGCCATCTACCCCCACCAGCCGCGCAACAGCGAGGACATTCCCCTGGAGCCCGGCGACGTGATCGGCGTGGCCGGCAACCACTGGAACGGATACTCCAAAGGCATCAACCGCAGACTGGGCCGCACTGGCCTCTACCCTTCCTACAAGGTCAAAGAGAAAATCGAGACCGTGAAGTACCCAACATACCCCGAGGCAGACAAAATGCTCAACTCTCAAAAAAAGTAAAAGAGGAAATGAAAAAAAAATAAATAAATAAAAGACGAGGAGGAGTGAGGAGAAACACGCAGACTCCGATTCCAGGGAAGGAAGCTGCTTTTGTACAGAAGAGAGGCGTACTTAGTGCGCTAAGCTGAGAAGAAAAGAAAAAGCCTGTACCCAGGGGTGATGGGAATGAGAATGCACTCTGTGTTCATGTGAGAGTGTGTGTGTGTGTGTGCGCGGGAGTGTGCGTGCGTGCGCGTGTGTGTGTGTGTGCACTTGTGTAAATGCCTGTGCATATGTCAGGTCATGGAAGACTTGCACCCTACCACTACTCCCCCGCCCAACGCTCTGACATTGGGTCTGTAGAGACGTAGACGTTGAACATTGATTTTAAATAAAGCAAGAAAACAATTAAAATCCACACAACTGACCAAGCTCGCTCTCCAGAGATAAGACTGGGACTACTGTAAGACTGGCACACCCCAGAGTTAGCTTCGAATCAATGAGAAAAAAAATATGACAAACTGGAAAAAGGTGTTTTGATTTTTATTTAATTCCTTTCAGTGGTTTTTGATTCTAATCTTGCCTTTTTTTTCCCTTTTTCTCCTGTTTTTTTTTGTTTACTGAATGTACTGTATCCTCCTTTTGCCATGCTCACCGCTCCCCCACCACCACCTCCACCACCTCCTCCTCCTCCTCCACTCACTGTGCTTCCTCCATCTCGTCTCTACACGTGCAATTAATTTTAAAATACCATATTGTGCTTTTAAACGAGTGTTTTTAAAGGTCTTAATTTTGTGTGCAAGGGGCTCGTGCATTGTATACTGTACAGTGTGTGTGTGTGTGTGCGTGTGGAGGGATGCGTGTGTGTGTGTGTGTGTGATCAAGCGTGCCTGTGTGTGCTGTTTAAGTCTAAGGGGCCATGTCACGACCTGGTGCCTGGTTATTGAGCGGTGTGTGTCCTTATTTCCGGCTTTCCTCCCGACTGAGTAGTGTTTGTGTGGCCGGCGGGAGACTGGCGGTGACAGTGGGGACTGTCCTCAGCCCCCAGCACTTGGAACAATGGTGAACTCCAGTCATTCCGCTGGTGACCTCTAGTGAACAATGGTAAGATTATGTGGAGTATGGTGAACTCATGGTGCACGCACACACCACAGACACAGGAGCCGTCCTGAGGCTCACCAAAAGAAGCACTCCACCGAGAATAATGTCCTTTATCGGCATCTCTGCAGTCTCTTCTGTCCATCTCTTTGTTTTTTTTTGTTGTTTTTTTTTTTTTACTTTTAACATTGCTGTTTTAAAATAAATGAGGAAAAATATGCCTATGTTTAAAAATGATACTGCTATGTCATATCAAACTCAGAGTCCCCATCATGAAGGCTTTTTTTTTCATAACTTATGTTCTTGGGCATTGTCTTTGATAACCACGGATCAAATAAACTTGAGAAATCAACACAGCATTTTTTTTTCCTTTTCGGTCTGATTCTGTTCGCCATCTGCTCCTCCATCTCTTAACGGGCCACACCTGCTCGTTCAATCAGGCTGCACACGCTTCAGCGACATCACGCACATTCCAAATTGAAAATCAAGGCTGTTTTTACATCTGAAGTGTTCATTTCCTGAAGGGTATCCATCTATTTTTGAAGAGTAAAAGTCATTACCTTAAGTTCATCTTTTGATATCGCCTTAAAAAGGAGGACCCGGCTTCTAAAATTGACATCATTTTGGCATCCCAGGATTAGAGCTACCTACTACCTTCAAATAGCACCAGTAGTTTGTTTTATAAATCATTCAGGAAGAGAGAATCCATTCTGCAGTCGTTTTGGAGCGAGAACTCTTAAATCCATCTTTGATTTACATTTCAAACTGAAGAACAAGATCAGTACCTTCAACAGAGATGTTACCATCCTTCATTTGAATATTCCTCGTGACAGCTACATGACACTTCTGCCCCAAATACCAAACACGTCTCCCCGTGGAGCCACAACACCGCGACGTCACTGAAGCTCCAGAAGACTTCCTGCTCTTGTCTAGTGTCCCACTTCCTACTTCCTCCTTGTCGAAATCGTTTATAATCTTATTCTCTGTGTCTTATTTATGGGCTGTCTTGTTACTTTCTTACTGAAGGGGCTCTGGGAGTTTCATTACAGATCCCTCTTTAATTTCAGCGCCGATCTGCATGCTTCATTGGACACCCATAAGGAAAGCCGCAGCACTGGTAGCGGAGATGAGCTTTTGGCGTGCGCGAGGGAGAGGAATAGTTTTATTGCTTTTTTTTTTTTTTTTTTGCCTTGCCTGACAACAATCCGCAACCAATTTAGCCCACATTGACAAAGCATTCACAATGCACATGCAGCGTACAGCAGTTCATTGAACATCTCTTTTCACTGGGAAAGAGTCCCTCGTGGGCTTTATAAATGTGCATGCTAACTGGAGAGCACTTTAATTAAAATACACTCGTTGCTGTCGCACTGGCCTGTAACAGTCGTTTAAGAGAGACGTTAGTTCAGTTAATTATTCTGTTAATTGGACTCTGCTCCTGATAGAGAGCAGTCAGGGTTTTGGAAGGCGGGTTTCTTTCTGTACATTTGTGGTCTAATTGTCGTGGAGTGCGTTGAGAGCACAGCAAGGCCATTTGCGGCCCTTAAAGTTATGTGTTGTAAGATCCAATCTGACTGCTTGATCCTTTTCCAAACGTGTCAACGGGTTAGATTTCCCTCAGCCTCGCCTTTGACTAACACTTATCCAGCCATGTTTATGTCGAGTTAGTGGTCGCTTCCTCTTCTTCAAACTCCAAAGAGATAGGCACAGTGTCGCTTTGAGCTAAATGCTAACAGTCACTATTCTGAGTGCTCATGTTAAGGAGGTAATAAGTCCACTATTTCTAATGCTAACAGGCAACATTTGCTGATTAGCACAAAGTACAGCTGATGAGAATGTCATTAGTTTTGCAGGTTTTTGCTCAGATACCAAAATATTGGACTAATTTGATTCGGCGGTAGCACTAGATGAAAGGTCAGGGAATCACCAAAGTCATTACAAGCTATCCTCTAAGGTCTTTGAATACCTGTGGCAAATTTCATGGCCATCGATCGAGTCATTGATGAGATATTTCACTCTGAACCACAAATGTCAGCTTCGTGTTGTCCCTGCAAAATCATTAGGGTTCATCCTGTGGGCACCGCGGATGTCTGTGCAAAATTTCATAGCAATCCATGCCTAGCACGCTCAGATATGTCAGTCTGGACAGATGAACTGGCATGCATAAAGCCACGCAGCTAGTGTTGCTAGAAAGACGGATTTTTGAACATACCCACTTGATTTGACGACCTCAGGCTGCTGAATCCTCGTAATCAAATTTGCCTCAACTGAACTTCAAAATTTTGCTTTGATTGAAGACTTCGGACACTTAACTTGAACCACTTAACAGCCAGGAACAATCACAGTGACCAGTAACTCTTCCAAAGTCCATGTGGGCATGTGGGTGTAGTTTTGTGAAGCTGTCCTTTAATGCTCAAGAACATGGACCAAGATTTCAACGTGGCCATGTAACTCTGATGGAATTCATATTATATAGAGATAAGTGGGTACGCCGTCGTCTTGTGGAACCCTAATCTTGTAAAGGGCAGCTGAATTAATTCTGACTGACTCATGAAAAAGGGAGAGGAAATGGAAATGATTATTGTAGTCCCAGCCGGCTCCAATCGGTAGTCTGTTGGCGCAGCAGTAACAAGTGAAGTCTGCCCTACGGTACCTGGCCCACATCAAAGCTGAGGGGAGGAACTCCAACAAGAAACTGTCAGGTTTTCATAAGGCAAAGAGGAGGGTGTCAATCTGTCTCCTCCTCACCTTAAATCAACTCCGCAAACGGCCGCAGTTTGGCTTTTATTAGTTCTGTGTTTTTAATCCCACCTGTTATCTGGACTCCATATAAACCCGATTCTGTAAACCTGATTCTTGGCGCAGAGCAGGGCCAACTTAAGCCGTCGAGGAGTACATCATCACTCAGAGCAACAAAGGCGTTTTGTTTGGCACACATACTGTACTTAACTGTGATCCCTGCTGTGAATCCAATAAGTCATTTCTAATGGAGGGCTGACACACGGGAGGACTTTTTTCTTAGGAAAACCGACCGCTACCACGTCACCTGTCTTTAGGAGTGAAACCAGGAATGTGTATTTTCTTATTTGCTTCACACAGCACTCCTCTCTCCTTTTGGAGGTGAAGGTCTGCCTGAAGTAAAACCACTTTGATTATTTCTGCAGTGAATTTGCACATAAAGTTTTCAAGGACTGAACAGCTTCCAGTTGCAAACTTGACTATTTTTAACAAAAAAAATGCCCGAAAAGATGAGAATCTAATCAATTGTGTATTCATGTAACAGCTGTCCATAAATGTTCTACATATTGCTGTCGTCCTGCAAGCATAACAGAAGGTGATAAAAGCTTAAAGTTCTTCCCCCGTCATTGATTAAAGTCCTGAAAAATGGCTCAGATGTCACACCTTTGCCTTCGTTTAGTATGTGCGGACCTGTCTCCACCCACCCCCCTGCCGCTCGCCTACAGCTCAAGCGTACCCGCTCGCCTTCGATTCTGCTCATCAAACACGCCAACAGGGGAAGGAAAATGTCTCCCACGTGCCTTATGCACTTGAATGTTTTGCCTTGTCCCGTGCAATGCACAGCGTCGGGCTTCAATTTAATTTTTTTGGGCAAAACCCATCAGTTCGTGTGTGAAATTTTCATTGGAAAATGGCCGCTGCAAAATTGAGTTTTTGCTGGTTCAGATCTTGAGATCCTTTGAAACTAAAAACGTCTCTGCCATTGATTTGAAAATAGTGAAGCTAGAAGCTTGTAAAATACTGATGCGTAGCTACACAAGGCTTAACCTCTGATACCCCTCGTTTCACCATAGCCACGCTTCAAAAGTTGCTGTGATTGGTTCCTTTTGCTACGTGACCTATGAAACCCTGGCTGTCTGAATATGTGTTTCTGAGTCATTGCTACACTGCCGTTCCAAGGCAGAACTTCTCATGGTGTTGCCTGCTTATTTCGCTCATGATATGACTTGTGAAGCTTGATATTCATTGGATGAGAGTCTTTAAAACACATTTCAAGTATCACTGGAAACGTTCAGGTCAGGTCGATGAAAGCAGCCGAACACTCTTGACAACATTTTCATGAGTTGCATGTACTGGCGGCGGAGTTGTTGACAGTTTCATAAAGACCACGACTGGTCTGAGAGCTCGGATGTCACGCAGACAATGGAGCTGCACTCACTCGACTCTCTGTAGCTTCCTTTGTTGTGATACAGACAAAGCGCTTTGTATTACCAGCCTGATGAAGACCAAGTGTATTATTAGCACTGTGACAATGATGTCATAATAGTGCATAATAATACACGGTACAATTACCGGTGCTACAATTACAAAACGTGGGTTTTATTTTCATAGTTTCTGCCATCGTTCCTCTCAGTGACTGTCTGACAGGGCAAGAAACATGGCAATTACCTTAAGTATTTCTCTATAACATTAAGCATTCATGACAGTCACCCAACCAGCTGTTATCAGATTCTAATACAAATGCTGCTAAACTCTGATTGGTGCATAGGAGCTTGCGACATCGCCTCTTTCCAACAGAGCCCCACCCACGTCAAACCAGCGTGAGAAGCACAGAAAAAAAGAAATCTCTAGTTGGAAGTTTGCAGAAAATGAAGTACTCATATCAGACCTCACTGCTCATCGTAGGAAGCTGACTGAGAAAATGCTGTATGTTGTAAACAAACCCCGAGTTCAAACTTATTTTGGAGGAGGAAATGAAGGCAAACTGTGAAATTATTCCCCAAACTGTACGTAGTAAACATCCATCACAGCTTACAGTCCAGCTGTACTCACCATAGTCCCGTGCACACGCAGTTTTGCTGTGCCATGAGGGATTATTACCATTAATGTTTGGTTTTACTATTAAATAGTGATTTAGATAAGAGGTTATCAATCCCCAGGCCACAGACAAGAACCGGACCGTGGATCATGCGCTACTGGGCCGCGAGGAAATGATATGATTGGGCCAGAAAAGCTGAATGCTAATGATACAACTTCATGTGCTGTTATGGGCAATTCATTTTTTGGTGGTAATTAACTTGAACTTGGGGCAGTGGGTCTGTCCTCGTCACTCCCTGTTATGCCTCTGACAACAATATAGAGATTTTTACCTGCAGCAGCTCATCAGCATGCATGGTACCCAAACTTTACATGACCGGTGAACACGCACCTGAAGCCACAAACAAACTGAGGGACCCCCTGTCTGAATTTCTCTTCTTATATTGACAATTACTCTCTGTAGTTAGCCACCACCGCTGTTCCACCTGCTTTAGATAATCAGTCTAAACTCTGGGTTTATTCACATTTTGTCAGAATGTCTCATATTTCTTGCCCCGTCGGACGTGATGTTGCTGTCTTCTCAGATCTCAGGAATTACTTTAGAGACTAAAATGTCCTTTTCAGAAACCTGAATATTCCTTTAAAATGCAGTCATTGTACCTATAATTCTGCCTGGATAGTGGTGTCTTTCTTTACAGTAGCCTAATGGGCTGCGTGTCCCTGGGACGTACAGCACAAAGACTAATGTTGCTGCTCAAACATCCGCCATCCCTCTGTGAGTCCATGTGAAGCCTGCTGCAGCAGCGGTGGAGAGGAGAGACCACAGCTCCAGCCCCCGCCCGCCTCCCCCTGCTGCTGCCTGCGGGGTTCAGCCCGCTGTGATGACCATTAGCGTCTGGCTGAGGCTGCGGGAGATAACAGGTGATTTAAGGCCCTGTACCTCACCACAGCCAGAGAGAAATGGCCGGCTGCTGCTTATCTCCCACTCCGCCATACTCCACACACTTTTACATTAGGCTCCCCTATTCAAAGCCATCTGTCTTCCCAGTCAGGGTTTGATAAAACCGCCTGCGTACCTCACCAAAGGGGAGGAGCGGGAGACTGAGGAGACGCACACCGCCACTCTGCCTGCATACTTATACGCAGCAATTCAGAGGATCACGGTGGAAGTCGACAACACCACACTTGCTGAATACTTTATCCACGCTGACTTAGAGCCTGGGGCGACACAGTGGGACTCAACAACAATAGCTGAGCGCAGCACACAAAAGATACTGTACCTGGTTGTAAAAGAGAGACCTGAGTGTGTAACATCACCCCTGGACTAATTGCAAATCAATGGTCTTGGTGAGATGAATGTGGTTGGGATAATAATCGCCTAGGGCTGCCGTACATCAACCATTCATGCACAGTGCCAAACGCTAATCACAGTAGGTGCGCCAATAAAAGCTCTGGCGATGTTATCGTTCCTCAATGGAAAAAAAAGCATGATGCGTCGCTGAGGACAACCATGATGACAGAAATATTACTCCTACTGATGGGCTTTGGCATGTCTATAGACTGGTGATTAAATCTTTAAGCTGTAACATATTTGGCAGCAGGAGAAGGGGTGACCTCATCCTTCTTGGATGTGCATATGTGAGGACATTTCCACTATCTTCAGGGCGTGAGAGAAAAATTCCTGTTATTTTAAGGGAAACACTGAAGATCCAGAGGAGATTGGATGTAAAGACAGTTCAGACGTGGATCGGGAGTTGTATAATTGCCCCTGCTTGCTGATTTTCCCTCTGTGGAGGCTAAGTGGGCAGTGCCTGTCTTCCTTTGGTCCCTGCTCTGTAATTATAGTGTCATTGTGTGACAGCAGAAAAGCCTCGACAGCAGCTACAGGACAAAAAGTTCTCCTGTGTCTGGATGTACTGTATATTGAGAAAAGAGTGGGCTCTCGCTCTGTCTGTCCATCTGGCTTTCTTCTCTACACAGGTCTTCTACCTCTCAGTCCTCCGTCTCCACCCTTTAGCCCTTGTAAAGAACACTACAGGTGAGAGAAAAATCATCACAGCTCACAGTGATGAAAGAAGCCAAACTCATCAGTCATCACAGTTTGAATCATGCCAAGCTGGATGAGGACATTCAGAGGCTCAACAAGCTGCATGCCGACGGAGACGTTCTCCTTCTGAATGAGGTCTCAGCCTCTGAGCTGTCAGCTCACTAACCGCAAAACGTGCCTGCGTCACAACATCTCTGTCATAATGCGGTCCGGTCAAAGCTGCGTGTTGGGCTTTCGAATGCGCTCATCCAGTTCAGCATTTTTCAAGCTGTGATGACTCTGGCCTTCATCACTGCGAGCACATCCCCACAAGCTAATACCTTTTACTTCTAAGTGCTTCCAAAGGACAACTGAGGCTTGCTTGTGGTTCTAGAAGACGTTTCGCCTCTCATCCAAAACTGACTGGTGGGAAGTGACAGGCATTTGTCCTCTTGCAGCTCCGCCCAGCTACCATTCAGGTCGTTACTTCAACCAAAAGAAAACAGATAATTGTTTCAGGTCCATTTCATTTGGAAAGCGCCATGATGCATTGACGTGGCATCAACCGCAGAATCATTGGCGGCTGCACTTGCTGTAGGCTCTTTAACCTTTGTCCCATCAAAACCTGAAGGAAGAGCACAGGTGATAAGCACCTGTGCAATTAGGGACATGCTCACAGTAATGAAAAAGGTCGAAGTCGAGCGTCGTCTTGAAACATGCTGAGTGGGATGAGCATTCATGAATTGCCTCGCGGCCTGTACACAAAGGTTCCCCACCCCTGATGTGCGAAGCCACGGGCAGCTCCACTTGTACGTACTCGAAGACGTGAGGCGGATAAAAAATCAGATTCACTAGCATTCATCCTGTGGGGACTGTGGATATTTGCATTCAATTTCACAGCAAGATGTTTTATAGCTGTCATGATATTTCACTAAAAAAAAAAAAAAATACTAACAGGACTACTACATTTCAGTATGGACCAATCGGTGGGCCGAGTCTATCGCCAGTCCCTGCAGCAGCCAGGCTAAGCTGTGTTTGTATTGGCCGGCTCTGCCCACATCTCCTGTACATTTGTCTCTGTCTGGAACAAATAATGCAGAGGAGCAACATTCAAATTGCCCAGCATGGAGTATGATAATTGAAGTGCTCTAAAAAAAAATGTCTTCCATTAACACTAGGGATGTGATGGACTGTGCTCGTGGCATTTCAATGGAAAAGTAGCCACTTTTGCCAGTTGGCACCCAACCAGCTGCAGACTTTTTCATAAATTTCTCCAGCTATGATAAATTCACTGTCAGGCTCTTTTAATAGACCCCCCTCAAAAATAATCTGAACTGGCCTGAATTCCAAAAAAAGGTTTTAATGTCAGTTTGATTATGCATAGTTTAATCATATGTTAATTCAGGCTCATGTATCTGACATCACCCCACAATTATCCGGTTAATATTAAAGGAAGCAGGTGTTTAAAGGAGCCTTGGATGAAAGGTATTACCTATAAGCCTTATTATGAATAAGCCCTAATGTTCCCATCCACGCTCGTCATCAGAGTAATTCTACGGAGGATATTTTCTCCATCATTTAGTTTTGTTTCTCTTTCTGGGGGGATTAAAGGAGAGTGCTTTTTAGCTATTTACAGGGTACAACTCTTTGATTTTGGCAGATAACTAAAAACCTGATATCTGAGCGCGCTTTGTTATCCTTTAAAGCACAATATTCTGTCTCGTCTCCAGCCTCCACAACCCTCTAAAGTGGGTTTGTGAGGAGTGTTCTCCTGTAAGACGTGAGCATGTAGTTCTGGCTTTTGAAGCTCGGCCCGGTGAGGGTTTTGTAATTCCAAGTGGAGTTATTTTTTTGGCCCCCATGCAGATGGGTGAAGTCCTGGAGTGTGAGGCCTCGATTCGACACGCCGTTAGATTACTGCCTCCGGCTCCAGTCTCCCTGTGATGGTGGCCTCGCCCTTGACCCGACACTTACCTGCTTGTCTGTGATCCCAGCCACTGTCATCTCAGGTGTAGCTGAGGCCGCTGGCTGCAGGCTGTGAGTGTGCACGCGTGTGAGGACGGACACGTCTGCTGGGCAGAGCGCATCTGCACATGTTAACACATGGATGAGCTCCTGTGCAATTTTCTGGGTCTGGTAAAATGTCACATTGCTTTATTTTGTCTCTGTTTTTCATCCCACCCGCCTGATCCCTCCAAGTTGTCTGTTGTTAGCCCTGCAGATTGTGCATTGGCTCGTATTTCCCTGTGGCCTCTGTGACAGTGTTTTCAAGATTGATGGCTGCTTTGTGGACTCTGTTGAAAGGATATACAGGACATAACTTTCTCTTTTATTCTTACTGTTGTGTAATTTCACTCTTGACACACATTGCAGTGGGGGTGAAATCACATTTCAGCCAGCGTGTGTCCTCGTAAATCTAAATGGCAAAAAAAAAAAAAGTTCTATCGATTAATTGAACATTAAGCAATATTACTTTATTAACTGCAACTTCACTTTGCGTTTTGAATTGAGAGCATAGACAGCAAATTAACCCGGCACTCACACATGGCGTTCACAGTGTCTTTATTCTCACGCCCCCATTCAAAGCAGTGAGACCTCGCCAGCCGCCCCTGTCGCCCTCTCTCAGCATGACAGCGAGTTGAAATTATGAGCAAGTATTTATTAGGATGCCTGAGCACGCTGTTCATCAGCCGCACAGTGGGGGTTATTTCATTTCCCAAGTTTAGTGGAAAATTCAGGTTATTCATATCATCCCAGATGTTTGCCAATTTACTTAACAACCATAACATATGCAATACCCCAAAGCAAACAAGCGCCCCGGCTAATCACAGGTTACTGACTGAGAGGCTGGTTCTAACGTCGGTTTCCATGCAATATGACATAATTCTCATGTCACCTAGCCAAAGGGGCTCGCAGTGGAGGTTTAATAATGACTCTGAGTGTGATAAACTGCTGCAACCACCTTTTCACTCGAAGCTCTTCAAAGGGTCGCTTCACCCAAATAATTTTAAAAAGCGTATTCTCACACTCACCGCCAGCGGTGTCACATGTGTAGTTTTGTTTTTCTTTGTTCTGGTTTTTATTTTTTCTCACCGTGACACAAGGGGGGGGGGGGGGGGGTGCAATTTTGATTGTGGTGCAGTTAAAAATGCCTCCTCACAGCAAGAACGCCCAGAGTTGCATGCAAGGCTGGGGCAGTTTGCATTTTGCTTCCAGGTGCTCCAGATTCATGTATGTGTGGTTATTTCTCCTGTCAGGCTCTGCCTTCGAGCTGGAGCTGGACCTTTGGTGCTGCACAGTGGCTGCCCATTGCTCCTAAATCTTGGGGTGGCTTAAATGCAGAGAACAGGGATCAATAATGACTAAGTCATGCAATATTCACTCATGCTGCACCTGCAGTATGAGTGATTTCACTTGTGGCATTCACCAGTTTCTTGTATTTAGAATTTTAGATGTATTTAGGGCTTCAATTTGTTACCAAAATCAAGTGAAATGAAAATAAGACCTCATGTAATATTAACACTCTGTTTATCATATCAGAGGGATTGCCAGTTTCAGAGTTTTTACGAGGAATAGCTGCCTCAGGGTCTTCATGCAAGTCTCTGTCCAGAGGGACTGAGGACTGTCATCTCCCATCTCGGTTATGGGCCACTTTGCTTCAGCAAGACGTTTTTGACATCTGACTTAATGTCAAATAATTCCTTCTTTATTTCTGTCACTGTACAGCTCTGCGGTGACACAGTGCTGACAGCTTTCACAACGTTTTCCTCTCTTGCTCCTCAAATATCATGACTGCTAAGTTTGTTAGCTTTTCCTCCTCCTCAGAATCATAAATACTACAGAAATAGTTCAGGTTCCACCCTGTAAAGTTCTTCTTTTTAACTCTTGCGAGACATTTTCAGGTATAAAACCCGCCCACAAATGGAGCAGAACAGGTAGCCAATGACCAGATCTCACCTCCTGATCAACAGGTGGCATTCATCAAGTTGAAACAGGTGATTGGTGAGTTTGTGAATTCAACTTGCAACACAAGCAAACCTCACAGAAAAAGACAGGTTTGGGATAACAATACAAAAACGCTCTTGCGTCAGACTCCATGTCCCTGGATAATTCATGTAAACCTCACTGTGAACGTGATCATGGAATCTACTTTCTACTGGAGATACAGCCTTAAGACACAAACAGCTGACAGCTCCATGGCTGGTTGGCTATCACAGGTGGTGAGTGATTTCTCTCACTTTTACTTTTTTATCGTGACACTTTAGCCCCTTTTAACATGCTGTTTCCCTTTAGGGTTGTAAAAAAAACCTGTTATTCCACACTGCTGAGTATCATATGCTGTATAATGTGTATCGGCTTGTTCTTGCTGTTGATTTAAGCCTCCGTGTGAGATGTTTACTGAGTGAAATATTCACATCCGAGACTCAAACACTGTAGCTGCTCTGTGGATCGTGTGTTATCTCTGGAAACGTTGGCATGTCCCATGTTTGGCTGCAGCCTGAGTTTATAAAGACTGACCCACCTGCAGCTGAGGTTTAAGGGGTGAAAATGACCATAACTCTTCAAACACAGAACAATGTGTGTTGGCTTCACTTTGGCATTTGCAGATCAACACGCAGTAAATATACTGTCACCCTGCAGCAGACTGTGATGGGAACATACTGTATGTGAATAATGAGATGCAAAGCAGTAACGTGCAGAGCTGTGTCTTCAGATTGTCACAGGATGAAGTTAGCTGAGCCTTTATTCTTCCAGGGAGTGTTTTTGCTGAGCAGGCATGTTCTTTTGCATACTTGTTCTTTTTTAGCTCTGCTCCACTTCACAGTGTGACTCTACATAGATTCCCACCTGGGAACTGCCCACTGCAGCCACACTGTTTCACTATTAGATGCTGAGTGGCTTCACTTTGGCAATTCACTGTCAAATCTGTTGCTCAAAAGCACCTCAGCAGCAGTTGGTGCAGTGAGGTAGAGTCTCATTCGTTCTCTGACGGGTTTTTCCCAGCTGGTCTGAGGGAGCCAAGAATGGTTTGTCTAGCCTGTGGGGTAGGACAAGACAGAAAGTAAGCCTCAGCCTCCTTCTAGATTAATAATGCAGTGACACTATTCAGAGTCTCCACGACTAATCCAAGCCCCTGAGAGCCCCACAGTATGTTGGTACCTCCATGTAAAGGCTTTTCTTGCTGTGCCTAGTGGGCCACCAAGCTCGCTCAGACCTCATAACATGTAGCTAAAATCCTAGTCTAGCTGTCCCAAAAGAGCCCCTGCTCTATCTGCTGTGTGCCGCAGCTGCAGAGAAGGCCTGCCACACAAGGGTGTCATGATCAATATTCCTGAGAGTGCCTGCCAAGGCCCCTCTGAGATGAGGTAAAGACAGATCTTATCCGCCGTGTGTGCGTGTGTGTGTTTGAAAGGGGGGGGGGTTGCGAGACGGAGCGAGTGCGCAGGGGAAAGACAGATGGAGTAAGAGTTAGATGGAGAGAGTTCGACACCGACTGAACAGCCAGGCTCCATCGGAGATAAATGTAGGGGGATGCACTCTGAATAATTTATACACGCCAAAAATAAAATCAAAAACCTTGTTCTCGCTCCTTACAGATAGATGAGTTCTCCGGGATCCCGGGAGAGTTGCAGACAAAGTAGCGAGGGTGGGAGACTGAGCTGGGACAGCGTGCAGCATGCAGGTTCTATGTTTCTGCAGCCGCCTTTACGGCGCACGGTTCATAAGTGGTTAATGACCATTTGTATTTCATCATGGGATTCATTTTGGTTCATTTGGCCTAACTGGTATGGATTTGGAATATAGAGTACAGAGGCGATCATCCATGAATACAATTTACTCTCAGTGCCTCCCAAAAGCTCTGCAGCACCTGTACTGAAAGTATGTGCAGAGTGACACCAAGGTGTGTTTTTAATCTGTCAGCAGCAAACAGGGATGTAGTCGTGACGAGGTAGATAGCAGATTTAAATGTCAACAACAGCACTTTGTATAAAATTGGTAAATACTCAAAAATAGCTACGATTACAAGTATGTATTCGTGTGCTCTTTGACAGCAGCCTGCTGTGTGTATTTCTGCTGTTATTCAATGCAAATGCAGAATGAATGCAGCATATCAGCACAGAGGGGCAAAGGGTGCTCTCATTTGAAAAGAGGCTTTATTCTATTATTTAAGTTTTTATTGCATTTATTTAAAGAACAAACCACCAAGTCAAATCTATCATTTTTACATCATTATAACTTCATGTTGAGTGTAAATAAGGAGATACATGCATCTTTTTACACTTTGCATGAACTTAACGCTAGCTGGGGTTCATTCTGCAGATTTACATCTTAGGGGAGCAAAAAGCTTTTTCACCCCATGCAATATAGATATTCCATGCAATCAATGCACAAGGAGGCCCTGCGGGTCGCCCGACACATATCTGCTAGGTGTAAATGGGATGTCTTGACCAACAACAGCCTTGAAAGTCTCATGAATTTCTAACCACATGCTGTGACCTTTTGGGCATGCCTACAAGAAATGGATCAGAGTGATGTGATTGTCCTCATGCATCCAGCGAGATATTAGTCTGACCTTGTAGAAGCATTAAAAAGGAAATCCTGTTTAGCATCTCAAACTGAGCTAATTTGGTTATCAACGTTTAGCATCCTTGAGATCTCATGTACCGTCATGGGTATATCATAAGAAAGGGAGTGAATTAATTATACATTTACACCAATTATTGACATAATTTAGCATTAAGTCTGCATAATCCTTATTTACTCGTATATTTGTTTAATCATTCATTTCTGCCATAGACTTTCATGGTCTTACAGTATGAAGCTTGAGCCAGCAGGTGGTTAGTGTAGCAAGGCATGAATACTGCAGCAGAGGGAAACAGCTAGCCTGGCTCTGTCAAACAATCTGCCTACCAGCACCTCTAAATCTCAGGAATTCACTTCAAGAAATGATGACAGCCTGCAACTCCCTGTAAAACAACAAATTGTACAATCAGAGGGCTTTATCTGTGTTGTTAGGCAGATTTCATTACCTTTGGACCAAGCCAGGCTAGCTCTAGTCCCCTGCTTCCAATCTTAATGCTGAGCCAACCACCTGCTGGCCGGAGCGACATATTTAGAGACAAGGAGGCGGTATTAATCAAGACAGTGAACCCCAGTGTTGTCAAGTTAAGCAGGCTAAGACTGGACTGAAAATGCAGTAAAAAAAAAAAAAAGGCAAGCATAAAGCAGACGGAGACCCTTTTGTTGGATGAAAAAATGCCTTTTTGTGTCAGAAGCTTGCAGAGATCATCAGCTGAGGAAGCACCAAATCCAGGGATTGTCTCAGCACTGAAGTCATTCTGCCAGCCAGCCTCAGGGTTTCTCATTGTGCCTTCTAGTCGCTCCGTCCAAATTCTCAGGTCACAGAAGGCCTGCACAGAACAGAGCAACTGCTCAGCGACATGGCCGGCACTCCAGCCAGTTTGTTGTGAGCCCGCTAATGATATCTCCCAGAGCAGCTCTTTCACTTCCACACGGTGGAATTCTCCCGACAATCTGATGGATCATTTTTCTTTGTAAGTTTTACCTGCAGGCTTGGACGTCCTGTGGTGTCCATCCTCATTTCTTAAACATAATCTAAAGTGAGTGGGCTCCTTCTTCCCCCCGCTTCTCTGTGCCTCTCCGACACGAGCGGGTAACAGAACCATATTTCTCCTGGGGTTTATGAGATCCACGCTGGAAAAATGTCCACGTTCACATTTTAGAATTTGGCTGAACATTTTTCTTCTGTCACCTTTATCCAAACATTCACAGGAACATGCTTTTTTGTTATAAATCTAGCATCAAACACACTGATCAGACAAACGTTTGACTTATAAAAAAACTTATAAAATGCAATTATTTCCATATGGCGACATCATGTTTGGAAACATCTCCTCTAAAATGCAGAGCTGGTGTCTTCATTCACTGTAATAGTCCATGATACCATTTTCAAAGCTTTGGCAAAATTAAAGTTTTTCTGTCATTTGTAATTTCAATGTGTTTCAGTGTGAATGTTACAGCAATTTGTAATATTTCAAATCTGATAAGAAATATAAATAAGACTTCTATGCTAAGGCAGCATATTTTAGAGAGCTACTCTTTTATAATAAATGATAACTCTGCTCAGAAATATAGTACAATATTTATGAGCAAAGGCAATATCAGAGTAAAACAGAATTTGGTTACATCGTCAATATTCATGCAATGTTGCCATAAGGAAACAATTTAGCTCCAAATAAAGTGCCGGCTCTAATCCCCATCACCATATTTTACTGTTTTTGTCCACGCGCATGAAAAATGATCATTCACATACAATGCTAATCACACAGTGTAGTGTTTGAACCCTGCAGCAGCTCCTCTGCACCACCGAATCTTGCTGGGATTCAAGGGTGCGGAGAACATGCTCGGTTTGGTTTATTTTCACATCTGAAACACTAGAAAGACATGCAGGAGAACTGATGAGGAAAAGTTAACAAGAGGTTCAAATACCAGATCCCTAATTGTGCCAAAACTTATCACATCAATCCCTGCACCACCCCACTCTGCCGCACACTTCACACACGCGCATGCAGATGAAGGTAAACAAAGTAAGCAGACCATAAAATGTAGCAATCAAAGCAAAAGTAGTGGGGGAAAAAAACAACAAGACCAATAGTCTCTCGCCTTGTTAGTGGCCCCATGAGGCTGCAATGCTCATTACACACCACGGAAACAAAATTGTTATGCGGATGAAAAATTGGATTTTGATCGTTACCACTAGTGAGGCAAAAAAATATGTATATTTTGGCTTGAGGGTGCCACTAGAGGAAGGTTTGGCTCAACGATCAGCAGTATAAGCTGCACTTCATCGGCCTCGGCTGTGCTCAGGCTCAGCTGAACTAAATGCACGTTGACGCGTCTGCAGAAAATGTCGTGGCATCCCGGCCGCTGCTGAGACATTTCACTCGAAATGTGGGTGTAAGCCACTGATTAAAAAATGGTTCAACTCGATTGTACATCCCATATCTGAGAGAACGTTTATGAGCAAGAATATCAGGCGTAAAGAGAAGAAAGTTTTTATTGAGTGAGCCATGGACAAATTGAGCGACCTGCATGTGTCTTGGTAAACATTTAATAAAGCATTTTTATGGAACAGAGGTAATGCCCGTATCTTGGCTTTGCAGATTTATTACATTTTTACTGCACATTTCTGCTGCCTGAAGATAAGTCGTAATTTAGATGAGTTCTTGTCCAGACAGAATTACAATAACTAATGAGAGGATGAAATGATAGAATATTGAAAAAAAAGTTACTCTTGTTAAAATTTCCAAACTGTTTACCCTCAGATGAAGCCACAAACCTGGCTGCCCTGAAATAATAGCCTTACTATCACTGTTTATCAGCAAGATCCAGGGAAAATTTGTGGGAGCTCAGTCAGGCATAAAGGCTGTTTCTACCATATACAAGCCTGTATTTCTTCATCTCTATCTCCCATTGGCGACAATTTGGCACACTGGGCAAGAGTTCAAATTGATTGGACTTCTGGTCCAGTGTTTCACCTCCTGAGTGCTGAACTGATGGAGAAATGCCTTAAGTTGCTTCTTTTAATGGCCACTGCAGGCTGGCTTCAAGAAGGTCAGCAGAGAGGGAGTGAAAGCAAACACAGAGCGACGCACAGCCGCCGCTGAGGTTTTTCTCATAATACTTCAGTTACAGCTACATTGCTTTTGCATTTTTTTGTAGGATTTCCATATTACATTTGTTTTTATATTGGAGCCTATCCCCGCTGTCAATGGGCGAGAGGCGGGGTACACCCTGAGCCGGTCGCCAGCCGACTGCAGGGCAACATACAGACGACCATCCACTCTCACACTCACACCTAGGGACAATTTAGAGTCACTAATCAACCTAATGAGCATGTTTTTGGTCTGTGGGAGGAAGCCGGAGAGAACCCATGCAAACTTCGCACAGAAAGGCCCCGCCCGACCCGGGGATCGAACTGGCGACCTTCTTGCTGTGAGGCACGCGCACTACCTGCTGTGCCACCGTGCCGCCGTTTTTATATTTTGATTTGGCAAATTCATCAGAGTAATTTAGGTGCCAGCGAAAAACGGTTGGTGGAGGAAAATTGCAAAATAAAATCATCATCAATCATAAATCTCAGTTACTAGAAATATGAGGTTCCTGTGAACAGTGTGAAGCCTTTAACGGAGCCCTTACCTTTAGTCTGGTTGTGCGCTGGGATCAGGAGCAGTTTTCCCTCTCCTCTTGTGCCGGCTTTGTCTTCTTGACAGTATCTATATCGCATTAGGCTCCCCTTTAGCCTTAAGGGATCACTGAGTCATTTAAATTTTCAGATTTTCAATATTGTTTTTCCCCTCCCTCGGGGGAAAGCAAAACAACGATTTATTGCAGCAAGGATTTTAACTGCTACCTCTCCCAGCAGCTGCTGACTCTAGACCAGTGTCAGGGTCTCAGTGAAGTCTGTGACAGCACTGTGGGGGTCTACTTGAAAAGAGCCTTCAAACCTGGTGCTTAAACTCCGCTTTAGAAGAGTGCTCTTCAGCTGCGAGCGAGGTATTACAATAAAAAAATCATTTAAAAAATCCTCTAGCGATATTATCTCCCTGTTTGGCAAATCACATAATAGCTACAAGAATTAATAATGGGCCCTCCGTGCCCTCACCCCCCCCTCACTCCTGCTTGGATCTGCTGAGTGAGGGGGTACACGTGTATTCTGCTGACAAATGGGAATCCAATTATTTGATCAGACACTAAAGTGCTGACTTCACAGAGAGGCTGGATGTCTGCTGGTTCCAAGGCCTGGGGACACACCGGGGTCCGTCTGATGGGGGCTCGGCCCTCGGGTATGTGTGTGTGAGTGTACTTGTATTAGTTACACTGTGGAGACAAGAATACATTCCCTCTGTCATTATGGGGCTCAGAGCTGAGGTAAACCAATGTCCTCATCCTATCCCCATTCGTAACTTTGCTTCAAATCTACATCAATTTATCTATTTGGCCACTTGGGGGCAGTACACCAACGCTTGACACACCAGCATTTTATTAACCTGATATGGTGAAAATGTTAGCAAGCAGTTGCCTGTACACACAGCGAGCAGACACAGAGCAGCATTAGCATTTATACGCAGTCGTGTTTCTCGCCACCTGATGAATGTAAGTCTGATATTTATTCTCCCGCTACAGCAGCTCTGTTTGGGTCTCCACCACCTTCTAACTGAGCCATAACTGTAAAACTGCAGGCGGGAAAGAAAAAACACGGAGCTGAAAGACGCTAAAATGCCCCATGAAATATGTCAGGTAAGGTCACCTCATCCATTGTTAATTTAAAAAAAGAGCGGATTTCAGCAAAGAGTTTTTAGTTGTCCACTTTGGATGGACAACTAAAAATTATACGCTCCTATAAAAAGACGAGAAATAGAAATAGGAAGCTTAAAATAGATAAAAAGTAAAAAAAATAAAATAAAATAATAAAAATCAAAAAAATGATAAAAATCCAAATCATTAAAATAATAAAAGCAGATTTGTTGTTTAATTATGATGACTTCTTGAATTTGAGGTACTGTATTGTATTCAAGTAAAACACTTACTGTGTGTGAGAGAGCAGAGTTTTAAACCTTTACTGAGGAGCGTTGTGCAAAATCAAGAGCACCACTTGCTCGTTCGTGGGACTGTTCGCTGGCTGAACTGGTTTAAAGTTAGCGACTCGCGGTGCATCCTCACATGTGCAGTAATACCATATATGCATGTGTGTGTTTCTGGGTAAAGGTCTCCATCTGTTTGGTGG